>CM063102.1:15410481-15607981 GCA_031876335.1 Hipposideros larvatus
GAAACCCTAACACTAACCCTATCCCTAAACCTAAACCCTAAACCCAAACCCTAACCCTAACGCTAACCCTAACCATAAACACTAAACCCTAACCCTAACCCTAAATCTAACCCTAACCCTAAACCCTAAACCCTAACACTAACCCTAACCCTAAAGCCTAAACCCTAATCTAACCCTAACCTTAACCCTAAACCCTAAACCCTAACACTAACCCTAACCCTAAACCTAAACCGTAACCCTAACCCTAACCCTATCCCTAAAACCTAACCCTAACCCTAACCCTAACCCTAACTCTAACCCTAACTCTAACCGTAACCCTAACCCTAAACCAGTAGCCCTAACTCTAACTCTAACCCTAACCCTAAAGCCTAAATCCTAACTCTAACCCTAACCCTAACCCTAACCCTAACCCTATCCCTAAACCCTAACCCTAAAATGTAAACACTAACCCTCCCCTATTCCTAACCCTAACCCTAACCCTAACCCTAAACCCTAACCTAACCTGATCCCTAACACTAACACTGTCGCTAAACCTAACTCTGACCCTTACCGTCTCTCCAACCTTAACTCTAACCCTCACCCTGTCACTAACCCTGTCCCTAAACCTAAACTTAAGCATCAGACAAAACCTAAGCTTAATATAACCCTAACAGTAAACCTAACCATGTCCCAAACCCTAATCCTGCCCCTAACCCTAACCCTACCCCTCACCATAACCCAAACCCTAACCTAAACCCTAACTCTAACCCTAACCCTAACCTAACCGTAACCCTAACCCTAACACTGTCGCTAAACCTAACTCTGACCCTTACCGTCTCTCTATCTTTAACTCTAACCCTCACCCCGTAACTAACTGTGTCCCTGAACCTAACCTTAACCATCAGCCAAAACCTAAACTTAACTATAACCCTAACACTAAACGTAACCATGTCTCAAACCCGAAACGTGTACCTAACCCTAACACTAACCGTAACCCTAACACTAAACCCGAAACCCTAACACTAACCCTAACCCTAAACCTAAACCCTAAACCCAAACCCTAAACCTAATGCTAACCCTAACCATAAACACTAAACCCTAACCCTAACCCTAACCCTAACCCTAACCCTAAACCCTAAACCCTAACACTAACCCTAACCCTAAAGCCTAAACCCTAACTCTAACCCAAACCTTAACCCTAAACCCTAAACCCTAAACCCTAAACCCTAACCCTAACCCTAAACCCTAAACCTAACCTTAACCATCAGCCAGAACCAAAACTTAACTATAACCCTAACACTAAACCTAACCATGTCCCAAACCCTAATCCAGTCCCTAACCGTAACCCTAAACCTAACCCTAAACCCTAACCCTAACCCTAAAACTAACCCTAACACAAAACCTAACCATGTCTCAAACCCTAATCCTGTACCTATCCCTAACGCTAAACCGTAACCCTAACCCTAACCCTAACGCTAAAAATAACACTGTCGCTCAACCTAACTCTGACCCTTACCGTCTCTCGAAACTTAACTCTAACACTCACCCTGTCACTAAACCTGTCTCTAAACCTAACCTTAACCATCAGCCAAAACCAAAACTTAACTATAAACTTAACACTAAACTTAACCATGTTCCAAACCCGAATCGTTTCCCTAACCCTAACCCTAACCTTAACCCTAACCCTAACCCTATCCCTAAACCTTAACCTTAACTTGAGCGCTGACCCTAACTTTAACCCTAAACCTAACACTGTCCATAACCCTAACCCTAATTTTGTCCCTAACCCTAACGGTAACCCTAAACTTAAACTTAACACTAACCCTGACAGTGTCCCTAACCTTCATCTTGTCTCTAACCATAATCCTGTCCCTAACCTTAACCTTGTCTCTAACTCTAAGACCTTCCCTATGTCAAATGAAAACCCCAATTGTATTCCTCACGCTCAAGCGAACCCTAAGCCATCCGTGTGCATACCATGCATACTGTTCTTAATACAAACCCTGTTATCGTAACCCTTTTCCTAAACCGAAATCTGAAAATAACCCTTTTTCTAAACTTCACACAAACCCCAAAACTAACCTTCTCCTTAAACTTAACCCTGTAGCTAACCCTAACCCTAACCCTAACAACTTCACTAACTCTAACCCTGTTTTTACACTTACTCATAACCAATTTTGTAACTCTAACCCGAAATCTGTCTCTACCCCTAACACTCATCCTACCCTAACCTGTCCCTAACACTGAATCTCACCCGAACCCATATCCTAAACCAAACCGTGTCTTTATCACTAACCCTAAACCTTACACTAAGCTTAACTGTGTCCCTAATTTTAACGGAAACCCTAATCCTAACCAGAACCCTAGCCTGTCTTTAACCATAACCCTAAATGTAAATAGAACCGTAAACCTAACCTTAGCCTTGACCCTAATTCTAACACTAACCGTTAACCTGTCCCTAAACTTAACGCTAAGAGTAACCCTAAATCTAACCATGTCGGTAAAGCTAAGCGTATCTCTAACCGTGACCCTAATTGTGTCATAAACCCTAACCCTAATCCAATCCATAAGCCTGTTCCTACTCTTAAGCCTAACTCTGTACCTATCCCTAATCATAACCCTAACACTGACCCTATTCCTGTCCCTAACGTTAACCCTAAACCTATCCTTAATCCTTAACGTTCCCCTAACTCTAATTCTAACCCTAACTCTAATCCTACTTCAGACCTAACCCTGACACTAACATACACCTCAAACCTAGCCCTAATCTTGTTCCTAACCCTAAACCTAACTGTAACCTGTCCCTAATCTTAACCTAAACCTTACGTATACCTTGACCCTAACCCTTACCATACCTGTCTCTAACCCTGACCCTAACCTTAAACCTGCCTCTAATCCCAACCCTAACCATAACCGTATCCCTATCCCTGTGCCTGACCCTATCCCTACCTTAATCCGAAGGCCACCCTGTCTCTAACACTAACCCTAGCCCTAAACTGAAACCTAACACAAAACTCAACTCCAAACCTAACCCTAACACTGTCTCTAAACCTAACCTTAACCCTAACACTAAGCCTGTCACTAATATTAACACTATCACACAACGTAATCTGTTTCTAACCATAACGCTAACCTTAACCCTAACTCTGCCTCTAATATTAACCCTAACCCTAACACTGTCGCTACACCTAACTCTGACCCTTACTGTCTCTCTAACCTTAACTCTAACTCTCACCCTGTCACTAATCCTGTCCCTAACCCTAACCTTAACCATCAGCCAAAACCTAAACCTAACTATAACCCTAACACTGAACTTAACCATGCCCCAAACCTGAATCGTGTCCCTAACCCTAAACCTAACCCTAACTATGGCGGGCCAGCCGCCACATGTCGATCAGTACCTGAAGGGGGGAGCGGGAATTAAAGAAAGAGACACACTCACACGACTGCTGATGCGGCCGGTCTTCAGGTTTTCTGAAGCACTGAGTTTATTTTTCCTTACCAATATATGCAGTTTGAGTACGTGCAACACTGCAGGTACAACTACGCATTACCTCATACAGAAGCAGATCATTAACTATCTACTGGAGACTTAAAGATCAGGGGGGCTTTAGGGGATTAGCTTCCCAGGACACTTTCTTCCATTAACCCAGATAGCCATCTATCTATAGTATCTCCTAAGGAACTGGCCATCCTCACCACATACCTCAACAACTTGCAAGCACTCTCCAGGTGCAGGCAGAGACAATGCCTTAGGAGCAGAAACAGGTTAAGCATTAACTGAGCCAGTCTGTAAGGCTCTGAATTACCTGTAACCATGGCTCCCCACATCTCCCCGTTTTTTATTTATTAAAGCCCACCTGTGACCCCAGGTGGGAGCGAAAGACAGTGCCTGTCTTAGGCGTTTCCCTTGTAAGTAATAACCTTACCCGTCATTGGCATTTCATCATCTCACGATGAAACCCTGTCTTAGGTTGGTTACCCCCAGGGAAATCTTACCCGTCATTGACTAACCTGCCTTCGCTAACTGTGGGGGGAGTGGAGCAAATAAACATGTTGCCAGTCTTAACGCATTGCCCTAAGCTTAATCTCATGGATATTGGCTTGAATCTCCAACATCCTATTGATGAAACATCTAATGAGGATGGGGAGTAGGCACAGAACCAAACAGACACAGATGCCCAATGCAAGGAACGTCATAACAGAATGGACAATATTAGGCATAGAGGGCAAAACATTCCTCAGAACATCAACAAATTCAGAAGCAGCCTGAGCTGCATCAAATTTCAAGGGTTCAGCTTCTCTCATATTTTGGATTTCATCATGAAGCTGAAGCATGTCTAAAGATAAGTTAGCATCATGCCAAATTCCTTGAAAATGTAAATGAACCCGATTCCAATCATGTTGACTACTATTATATTTTTTAGAAGTAACACATATCCAATGATATTCTGGATGACATTCTAAATGAGATTTAACTTTCATACCCTGAATCACATCTCCCATATACTGAACCGTATCATAAAGGGCATTCACCTTTTGCTCCAATTTCTCATTAATAACTTTTTGGGTCCCTAAAGCTAAAGTAACATTTTTAGAAAGAGTATTAACATAATGAGCATTTTGAATAGTCTGAGAAAGAGCCACGGCTGCTGTAGCAGCTGTTGCAATCACAGTAACCAAGGCCATAATTCCTGCAATGAGAAGTCCAATAAACCGCTTTGGTCTACTCAAAGCATACTCAATTTCTTTGAAGATTTGCAAACTTCTTTCAGCATACCAAGGTCCAGAAATATTAACAGGAAGCATAACAAAAGATGGTTGCTTAAGTATCATAACACGAGTTCCCAATGGTACCCAAGAAATACAATTTGCTAAAGAACAATTACTACAAGATACATTAAACTGATTTCCTATAAAGTGTACAGTAACATTCCCAATCAAGAGTGCATAAGGGGAAGGCACACAAGCAGATACATTAACAGTTTTAGCAACGGTAGTCCAATCTCTAGTCCCATCTTTCAAGTCACTCACATGACTGCAGGGAGTGCCTGATTTACAGAACTCAACCATTTGAACAACCTCATCCATTACTCCCATAAGTCTCCATAGTGAGTTTTGCTGATGTTGTGTGTCAGAATTCCAAAATCCAGAAGTCAGTCCTCGGCCCGCTTGTTTGATTACTTTGCAACCAGTCAATGATATATCTGCCTGTCCCAGGGATGTCATAACGAACAGGGCTGTTTCCATGACAGTCTCTCCACGGGACAGCTTTGGTGTTAAATCCCAACTTCCTGGGAGTCACCAGGCCGGACCAAACGATCTGGAATCCACATTGGAGTGTCTGCGTCCTGTTGTGAGCATGTCTTTTTCTCCTTCGTCCTGCGTTCCTAGGAAGAAACATAGACATTCCTTCCCCCACACAAGGACCAAATCTATCCCTTGTTAGATAAAATTATCCATTATAAAGACTGTGTAAAGAATTTAAAGCTGTGAAAATTTGAAATTTTAAAATTTGAAAAATGGGTTTAGTTAAGGTTGGTATTTGCTACCCAAGGAATACCTATAGTCTCTCCCTTTTTTATTTATTAATTGAAATGTTAGGGATAGACGAGTACATGTTTTGTTACCATAGCCACATCTGTGCGATTGAATATAAGAAAATTATTAAATTAATTATACTGGTGAATTTTGGAGTAAGACATTTTTAATGTCCCTAATGTTGAGAATTATTTTGTGGAGTTCATCTAGAATGACGAAAGGCGTCCACCTTGCCAACGAGACCACTCCACATAATGTGTGACTGACCCTCAAAGTAAAAAAAATACTTACAGTTGACTACTTATTTTCAAGTACACCCAAAGTTAATTAATATTACTTATTCATACTTAAAAATATTTACAGTCAGACAAAGTTTATGAATCTTAAAATTAACTACCGTATACTTAACATTACCTAATATTAATTAAACTTAACCCTATAATTAAAAATACCTAAAAGCTAGTATATTTGACCTGATTTTTTATTTAACCTCATATTTAAAAACATCTAAGATTAAGATATTGGGTGGTTTTAAAAAATTTTATTCCATTAATATCTGCTAGGAGTTTGGAATATTTATTAAAAGATTTAAGATGACCCATCTAATTGAAATCTTTTGTTACTGAAGTTAAAGCAAAATTGCCAGAGTCCCCATTATTTGGTGATGTTAGGCTGTCCGGCAGGAATATTTTTTATAACCTTGAAAAGCATAGGCTTTTGCAATATAATATATGATATTAATAGATCTTAATTTATCCCTTTAATGTCTCTGTGATAAGCCAGAAATACACAAATTCAGACCTATTTAATAATTGATATTTTGGTATTTTGTTATTTTGAAATACCTATTAAAATATTTAATAACTTTTATTATTATATATAATTTGGTAAAACTAAGAAATTAGTTTTAGTTAAATATATTTATAATTATCTTAGTTAATAAAGCTTATTTCTTTATTTTTTGTTAATTAATTATTATAAATTAATAATACCATTCGGAGGTAAAAATATTATAAAACATATAAAACATAGACAAAGATAGACTTCAGAGACTATATATATAAACAGAATTATTAACAATTGTAGAGAGGATTTAAGATCTTATACTTGGTTTTATAACTTTAAGAGACTGCAATAAGGAGTGGGGGGGGGCGCGGCTGCTGCCGCCTGGGTTTAAAAGTGCCTCTTTTTTTTTTTTTTCTCTTTAGTCATCCCAGCCTCAAGCTTAGGAATCTCAGGCGGTGCCCATAGAAGCGGCGGGTGAAAGAATTTCCTCGTTTCCAGCTTGCTTCACTTTCTCTAGCTTGCAACCCTCACGCTTAAGATCTAAGCAATCCCTGATCCAAGTCCATAACCCAAATGTTTCCACAGGGACCTGCTGAGGTCCGTGGGCAGCATAATAATCTTGTAACTGCTCTCCCACTTTCTCCCAAGTTCCCAGACTGACAGTGCCTTCTTCTGGAAACCATGGACAAACTTCTTTTACAAATTCTAAAAACTTATCTAACTGTTCTCTGCTCACCCGACTGCCACGAGCGACAAGTAATCTCTTAAGTCCTCTGACATACAGGTCCTTGTTGCTAGCGTGATCCATTTTTCCTCATGTGTCTCACTCACCGCGCATCCAATGAAATAAGCTCCTCTTCGAGCCGGGCCCTTCGCCACGCTGTGTTCCTCACTATTACCCCCGTATTCAGGTCCCTGTTCGAGGCGCCAAGTATGGAGGGCCAGCCGCCACAAGTCAATCAGTACCTGAAGGGGGGAGCGGGAATTAAAGAAAGAGACACACTCACACGACTGCTGATGCGGCCGGTCTTCAGGTTTTCTGAAGCACTGAGTTTATTTTTCCTTACCAATATATGCAGTTTGAGTACGTGCAACACTGCAGGTACAACTACGCATTACCTCATACAGAAGCAGATCATTAACTATCTACTGGAGACTTAAAGATCAGGGGGGCTTTAGGGGATTAGCTTCCCAGGACACTTTCTTCCATTAACCCAGATAGCCATCTATCTATAGTATCTCCTAAGGAACTGGCCATCCTCACCACATACGTCAACAACTTGCAAGCACTCTCCAGGTGCAGGCAGAGACAATGCCTTAGGAGCAGAAACAGGTTAAGCATTAACTGAGCCAGTCTGTAAGGCTCTGAATTACCTGTAACCATGGCTCCCCACACCTAACCATAAACCTATCCCTAAATCCTAAACCCTAACCCTAACCCTAACCTTACCTTAAACCCTAAACCTAACCCTAAACCTATCCCTAAACCCTAACCCTAACCTAACCCTAACCCTAACCCTAACACTGTCACTAAACCTAAAACTGACCCTTACCATCTCTCTAACCTTAACTCTAACCCTCACCCTGTCATTAACCCTGTCCCTAAACCTAACCTTAACCATCAGCCAAAACCTAAACTTCACTATAACCCTAACACTAAACCTAACCATGTCCCAAACCCGAATCGTGTCCCTAACCCTAACCCTAAGCTAACCCGAAACCCGAAAACCTAACCCTAACCCTAACCCTAACACTAAGCCTGTCACTAATACTAACACTATCACTCAACCTAATCTGTTTCTAACCATAACGCTAACCTTAAACCTAAACCTGCCTCTAATATTAACCCTAAAACTAACACTGTCGCGAAACCTAACTCTGACCCTTACCGTCTCTCTAAACTTAACTCTAACCCTCACCCTGTCACTAACCCTGTCCCTAAACCTAACCTTACCACCAGCCAAAACCAAAACTTAACTATAAACTTAACACTAAACTTAACCATGTTCCAAACCTGAATCGTTTAACTAACCCTAACCCTAACCTTAACCCTAACCATAACCCTAACCCTAAACCTATCCCAAAACCCTAACCCAACCCTAAACCCTAACCCTAACACTAACCCTAACCCTAAACCCTAACCCTAAACCTATCCCAAAACCCTAACCCTAACCCTAACCCTAACCTAACCCTAACCCTAACCCTAACACTGTCGCTAAACCTAACTCGGACCCTTACCGTCTCTCTAACTTTAACTCTAACCCTAACCCTGTAACTAACCCTGTCCCTAACCCTAACCTTAACCATCAGCCAAAACCTAAATTTAACTATAATCCTAACACTAAACCTAACCATGTCTCAAACCCGAATCATGTACCTAACCCTAACCCTAAACTTAACCCTAACATGAAACCCGAAACCCTAACCCTATCCCTAACCCTAACCTTAAACCTAAACCCTAAACCCAAACCCTAAACCTAACCCTAACCCTAACATTAAACCTATACCAAAACCCTAACCCTAACACTAAACCCTAAACCCTAACCCTAACACTACCCTAAAGCCTAAACCCTAACCCTAAGCCTAACACTAACCCTATCCCTAAACCCTAACTATAAAATCTAAACACTAACCCTCACTATTCCTAACCCTAAACCTAAACCTAACCCTAAACCCTAACCTAACACGAACCTTAACCCTAACACTGTCGCTAAACCTAACTCTGACCCTTACTGTCTCACTAACCTTAATTCTAACCCTCACCCTGTCATTAACCCTGTCCCTAAACCTAACCTTAACCATCAGCCAAAACCTAAACTTCACTATAACCCTAACACTAAACCTAACCATGTCCCAAACCCGAAACTTGTCCCTAACCCTAACACTAACCCTAACCCGAAACCCGAAACCCTAACCCTAACCCTAACCCTAACACTAAGCCTGTCACTAATACTAACACTATCACTCAACCTAATCTGTTTCTAACCATAACGCTAACCTTAACCCTAACCCTGCCTCTAATATTAACCCTAACACTAACAGTGTCGCTAAACCTAACTCTGACCCTTACCGTCTCTCTAAACTTAACTCTAACCCTCACCCTGTCACTAACCCTGTCCCTAAACCTAACCTTACCACCAGCCAAAACCTAAACTTAACTATAACCATAACACTAAACCTAACCATGTCCCAAACCATAATCCTGTACCTAAACCTAACCCTAACCCTAACCCTAACCCTAACATAACCCTAACCCTAACCCTAACACTGTCGCTACACCTAACTCTGATCCTTACGTTCTCTCTATCCTTAACTCTAACCCTCACCCTGTCACTAACCATGTCCCTAAACCAAACCTTAACCATCAGCCAAAACCTAAACTTAACTGTAACCTAAAAGTAAACCTAACCATGTCCCAAACCCTAATCCAGTCCCTAAACCTAACCCTAACCCTAACCCTAACCCTAACCCTAACCCTAACCCTAAACCCTAAACCCATACCCTAACCCTAATGCTACCCCTAACCCTAAACCCTAAACCCTAACCCTAAAACTAACCCTAAACCTAACCCTAACCCTAAACACTAACCCTAACCCTAACCCTAACGCTAAACCTAACACTGTCGCTAAACCTAACTCTGACCCTTACCCTCTCTCTAAACTTAAGTCTAACACTCACGTTGTCACTAAACCTGTCCCTAAACCTAACCTTAACCATCAGCCAAAACCAAAACTTAACTATAAACTTAACACTAAACTTAACCATGTTCCAAACCTGAATCGTTTCCCTAACCCTAACCCTAACATTAACCCTAACCCTATCCCTAAACCCTAACCGTAACCCTAATCCCTAAACCCTAAACCCTAACCCTCACCTAACCCTAACCCTAAACCCTAAACCCTAACCCTCACCTAATCCTAACCCTAACACTAACACTAACACTAAACCTAACCATGCCTCAAACTTAATCCTGTATCTAACCTTAAACCTAATGCTAACCCTAACCCTAACCCTAAACCTAATCCCTAAACCCTAACTCTAACCCTAACCCTAAACCCTAACCCTAACCCTATCCCAAAACCCTAACCCTAACCCTAAACCCTAACCCTAACACTAACCCTACTCTAACCCTAACCCTAACCCTAAAACTTTCGCTAAACCTAACTCTGACCCTTACCGTCTGTCTAACTTTAACTCTAACCCTCACCCTGTAACTAACCCTGTCCCTAAACCTAACCTTAACCATCAGCCAAAACCTAAACTTCTCTATAACTCTAACACTAAAGCTAACCATGTCTCAAACCCGAATCATGTACCTAATCCTAACCCTAACCTTAACCCTAACCGTAAATCGAAACCCTAATCCTAACCCTAAACCTAATCCTAAACCTAAACCCTAACCGTAACCCTAACCATAAGCCTAAACCATAAACCCTAACCCTAACCCTAACCCTAACCCTAAAGGCTAAACCCTAACTCTAACCCTAACCCTAACCCTAACCCTAACGCTAACCCTATCCCTAAACCCTAACCCTAAAATCTAATGACTAACCCTCACCTATTCCTAACCCTAACCCTAATCCTAACCCTAAACCCTAAACTAACCCATCCCTAACCCTAACACTGTCGCTAAACCTAACTCTGACCCTTACCGTCTCTCTGACCTTAACTCTAACCCTCACCCTGTCACTAAACCTGTCCCTAAAACTAAACTTAACCATCAGCCAAAACCAAAACTTAACTAGAACACTAATATTAAACCTAACCATGTCCCCAACCCTAATCCTGCCCCTAACCCTAACCCTAACCCTAACCATACCCCTAACCCTAAACCCTGAACCCTAACCCTAACCCTAACCCTAACCCTATCCCTAAACCCTAACCCTAACCCAAAACCTAACCTTAACCCTAACCCTAATCCTAACTCTAACACTCACTGTGTCCCTACCCAATCCCTGCCCCTGTAGCTAACGCTTTTCCTACCCCAAAACCTAAATCTAAAAGTATCCCTAGCCCAAACTCTAAATGGAGCCCAAACACTCTTCCCATCTCTGTCCCTAACCGTAATCCTAACACGAACCCTAACCCTAATGCTAACCCAAACCCTAACTCTCCTTCAACACTAAACCTAAAACTAACCCTAATTCTAACAGTGTCTCTAAACCTAATCCTAGTTCTAATCCTGTCCCTTACCTTAAAGCAAACTCTGTCGGTAACCCTAACCCTACCGCTAACTTCATCCTGTTTATAAACCTAACCCTAATGTCACCTTGGAGCTGCCGATTCGACTGCTCCTGTGCACTGAGCCTTTGACTTCATAAGTTAGTGTCTCGGCATGCTAAGACCCGAGGGAATGATCGCAGTAAAACTTCCTTATCCGGTGGTCTCGGAATGCTGAGTCCATCCGGGGGATCATACGTACATGTGAAAGCAAAACTTGTGTTTGATCACAATGAGTTTTGGCGAAGCAGCTGCCAGACAAATAGAATCAACTCCCTGGTTATAGATATTCAAATTGACTTCTTTGTGGCAGTTGTAAAGAAAAGCTATGCACCCACAGTATTAAGGCTTGGGCCTCAGAGATGAGAACACTGGCCCACAGAAACTCTATTTTTGGCTCTGGTGTTTCTTAACTCTTCGCCATCTAACTGAAGTTCCCCAGCCGATGCCACGTGAGGCATGATACCCTAACACTAACCCTAAACGTGTCCTCCATTCTAACCCAACCCTTAACACTAAACGTAACCCTGAAACTGTCCCTTACATGAACCCTAACCTTAGCCATGTTCCTAATTGTAACACTAACTCGGTCCTCAACCCTAGCTATGCCCCTAACCCTAACCCTAACATATCCTAACCTGAAACCAAACCCTACCCTAATCCTACAGCAAACCTTGTCCTGCCCTGACACTGTCCTGAACACTAACCCTGAGCCTAATCATAACCCTGTCCTTAACCCTAAATGTAACCCTACCTCTGTCCCTAAGCTTAACCCTAAACCTAACACTAACTATGTTCCTAACCCTAACTCTGTCCCGAACCCTAAAACAAACCCTAAACCGAACCCTAACCCTAAAAAGTATTCCTAACCCTAACACTACCCTTAACTCTGTTTTGAACCTTAATTTAAATATAACCGTGCCTCTCATCCTAACCGTAACTCTAACCTTGTTTCTAACCCTACCCCTAAACCTAGCCCTAACCTTAATGTTAACCTTAACTTGAGCGCTGACCCTAACTGTAACCCTAAACCTAACACTGTCCATAACCCTAACCCTAATTTTGTCCCTAACCCTAACTGTAACCCTAAACTTAAACTGAACACTAACCCTGACAGTGTCCGTAACCTTCATCTTGTCTCTAACACTAAGACCTCCCCTATATCAAATGAAAACCCCAATTGTATTCCTCACCCTCATGCGAACCCTAAGCCATCCGTGTACCTACCATGCATACTGTTCTTAATCCAAACCCTGTTATTGTAACCGTTTTCCTGTACCAAACTCTGAAAATAACCCTTTTGCTAATCTTCACACAAAACCCTAACCTAAACATCTCCCTAAACCTAACCCTGTAGCTAACCCTAATCCTAACCCTAACAACTTCACTAATCCTAACCCTGTTTTTACACTTACTCATAACCAATGTTGTAACTCTAACCCGAAACCTGTCTCTAACCCTAACCCTACCCTAATCCGAAGGCCACCCTGCCTCTAACACTAACCCTAGCCCTAAACTGAAACCTAACACAAAACTCAACTCCAAACCTAACCCTAACACTGTCTCTAAACCTAACCTTAACCCTAACAGTAAGCCTGTCACTAATACTAACACTATCACACAACCTAATCTGATTCTAACCATAACGCTAACCTTAACCCTAACTCTGCCTCTAATATTAACCCTAACCCTAACACTGTCACTAAACCTAACTCTGACCCTTACCATCTCTCTAACCTTAATTCTACCCTCACCCTGTCATTAACCCTGTCACTAAACCTAATCTTAACCATCAGCCAAAACCTAAACTTCACTATAACACTAACACTATACCTAACCATGTCCCAAACCCTAATCGTGTCCCTAACCCTAACCCTAACCCGAAACCCGAAACCCTAACCCTAACCCTAACACTAACGCTAAGCCTGTCACTAATACTAACACTATCACTCAACCTAATCTGTTTCTAACCATAACGCTAACCTTAACCCTAACTCTGCCTCTAATATTAACCCTACCCCTAACACTGTCGCTAAACCTAACTCTGACCCTTACCGTCTCTTCACCCTTAACTCTAACCCTCACCCTGTCAATAACCCTGTCCCTAAACCTAAACTTAAGCATCAGACAAAACCTAAACTTAACTATAACCCTAACACTAAACCTAACCATGTGCCAAACCCTAATCCTGTCGCTAACCCTACCCCTACCCCTAACCCTAACCCTACCACTAACCCTAACCCTAACCCTAAACCCTAACCCTAACCCTAACCCTAAACCCTAAACCTAACCCTAACCCTAACCCAAACCGTAAACCCTAAACCCTAACCCTAACCCTAACCCTAACGCTAACCCTAACCCTAAACCCTAAACCCTAAACCCTAACCCTAACCCTAAACCCTAAACCTAACCTTAACCATCAGCCAGAACCAAAACTTAACTATAACCCTAACACTAAACCTAACCATGTCCCAAACCCTAATCCAGTCCTTAACCGTAACCCTAAACCTAACCCTAAACCCTAACCCTAACCCTAAAACTAACCCTAACACAAAACCTAACCATGTCTCAAACCCTAATCCTGTACCTAACCCTAACGCTAAACCGTAACCCTAACCCTAACCCTAACGCTAAAAATAACACTGTCGCTCAACCTAACTCTGACCCTAACCCTAACCCTAAACCTAATGCTAACCCTATCCCTAAACCCTAACCCTAAAATCTAATGACTAACCCTCACCTATTCCTAACCCTAACCCTAACCCTAACCCTAAACCCTAAACTAACCCGATCCCTAACCCTAACACTGTCGCTAAACCTAACTCTGACCCTTACCGTCTCTCTGACCTTAACTCTAACCCTCACCCTGTCACTAAACCTGTCCCTAAAACTAACCTTAACCATCAGCCAAAACCAAAACTTAACTATAACCCTAATACTAAACCTAACCATGTCCCCAACCATAATCCTGCCCCTAACCCTAACCCTAACCCTAACCCTAACCCAAAACCTAACCTTAACCCTAACCCTAATCCTAACTCTAACACTCACTGTGTCCCTACCCAATCCCTGCCCCTGTAGTTAACGCTTTTCCTACCCCAAAACCTAAATCTAAAAGTATCCCTAGCCCAAACTCTAAATGGAGCCCAAACACTCTTCCCATCTCTGTCCCTAACCGTAATCCTAACACGAACCCTAACCCTAATGCTAACCCAAACCATAACTCTGTCCTTCAACACTAAACCTAAAACTAACCCTAATTCTAACCGTGTCTCTAAACCTAATCCTAGTTCTAATCCTGTCCCTTACCCTAAAGCAAACTCTGTCGGTAACCCTAACCCTACCCCTAACTTCATCAAGTTTATAAACCTAACCCTAATGTCACCTTGGAGCTGCCGATTCGAATGCTCCTGTGCACTGAGCCTTTGATGTCATAAGGAAGTGTCTCGGAATGCTAAGACCCGAGGGAATGATCGCAGTAAAACTTCCTTATCCGGTGGTCTCGGAATGCTGAGTCCATCCGGGGGCTCATACGTACATGTGAAAGCAAACCTTGTGTTTGATCACAATGAGTTTTGGCGAAGCAGCTGCCAGACAAATAGAATCAACTCCCTGGGTATAGATATTCAAATTGACTTCTTTGTGGCAGATGTAAAGAAAAGCTATGCACCCACAGTATTAAGGCTTGGGCCTCAGAGATGAGAACACTGGCCCACAGAAACTCTATTTTTGGCTGGTGTTTCTTAACTCTTCGCCATCTAACTGAAGTTCCCCAGCCGATGTCACGTGAGGCATGATACCCTAACACTAACCCTAAACGTGTCCTCCATTCTAACCCAACCCTTAACACTAAACGTAACCCTGAAACTGTCCCTTACATGAACCCAAACCTTAGCCATGTTCCTAACTGTAACACTAACTCTGTCCTCAACACTAGCTACGCCACTAACCCTAACCCTAACTTATCCTAACCTGAACCCAAACCCTACCCTAATCCTACAGCAAACCTTGTCCTGCCCTGACACTGTCCTGAACACTAACCCTGAGCCTAATCATAACCCTGTCCTTAACCCTAACTGTAACCCTACCTCTGTCCCTAAGCTTAACCCTAAACCTAACACTAACTATGTTCGTAACCCTAACTCTGTCCCGAACCCTAAAACGACCCTAAACCAAACCCTTACCCTAAAAAGTATTCCTAACCCTAACACTACCCTTAACTCTGTTTTGAACCCTAATTTAAATATAACCGTGCCTCTCATCCTAACCGTAACTCTAACCTTGTTTCTAACCCTACCCCTAAACCTAGCCCTAACCTTAATGTTAACCTTAACTTGAGTGCTGACCCTAACTTTAACCCTAAACCTAACACTGTCCATAACCCTAACCCTAATTTTGTCCCTAACCCTAACTGTAACCCTAAACTTAAACTGAACACTAACCCTGACAGTGTCCGTAACCTTCATCTTGTCTCTAACACTAATCCTGTCCCTAACCTTAACCTTGTCTCTAACCCTAAGACCTCCCCTATGTCAAATGAAAACCCCAATTGTATTCCTCACCCTCATGCGAACCCTAAGCCATCCGTGTACCTACCATGCATACTGTTCTTAATCCAAACCCTGTTATTGTAACCGTTTTCCTAAACCAAACTCTGAAAATAACCCTTTTGTTAATCTTCACACAAAACCCTAACCTAAACATCTCCCTAAACCTAACCCTGTAGCTAACCCTAATCCTAACCCTAACAACTTCACTAATCCTAACCCTGTTTTTACACTTACTCATAACCAATTTTGTAACTCTAACCCGAAACCTGTCTCTAACCCTAACACTAATCCTGCCCTAACCTGTCCCTAACACTGAATCTCAACCGAACCCATACCCTAAACCAAACCGTGTCTTTATCACTAACCCTAAACCTTACACTAACCTTAAATGTGTCCCTTATTTTAAGGGAAACCCTAATCCTAACCAGAACATTAGCCTGTCTTTAACCATAACCCTCAATGTAAATCGAACCCTAAACCTAACCCTAGACCTGACCCTAACTCTAACATTAACCATTAACCTGTCCCTAAACTTAACGCTCACAGTAACCCTAAAGCTAACCATGTCGGTAAAGCTAAGCGTAACTCTAACCGTGACCCTAATTGTGTCATAAACCCTAACCCTAATCCGATCCATAAGCCTGTTCCTACTCTTAAACCTAACTCTGTACCTATCCCTAATCATAACCCTAACACTAACCCTATTCCTGTCCCTAACGTTAACCCTAAACCTATCCTTAATCCTAACCGTTCTGCTAACTCTAATTCTAACCCTAACTCTAATCGTACTTCAGACCTAACCCTGACACTAACATACACCTCAACCGTAGCCCTAATCTTCTTCCTAACCCTAAACCTAACTGTAACCTGTCAATCTTAACCGAAATCTTACCTATACTTGACCCTAACCCTAACCATACCTGTCTCTAACCCTGACCCTAACCTTTAACCTGTCTCTAATCCCAACCCTAACCATAACCATATCCCTATCCCTGGGCCTGACCCTATCACTACCTTAATCCGAAGGCCACACTGTCTCTAACACTAAACCTGGCCAAAACGGAAACCTAACACTAAACTCAACTCCAAACCTAACCCTAACACAGTCCCTAACCCTAACCCTAACCCTAACACTACGCCTGTCACTAATACTAACACTATCAAACAACCTAATCTGTTTCTAACCATAACGCTAAACTTAACCCTAATTCTGCCTCTAATATTAACCCTAACCCTAACAATGTCGCTAAACCTAACTCTGACGCTTACCATCTCTCTAACCTTAAATCTAACCCACCCCTGTCACTGAACCTGTCCTTAACCCTAACCTTAACCCTAACCTAACACTAACCCTAAACCCGAAACCCTAACCCTAACCCTAACCATAACCCTAAACCCTAAACCCATACCCTAACCCTAATGCTACCCCTAACCCTAAACCCTAAACCCTAACCCTAAAACTAACCCTAAACCTAACCCTAACCCTAAACACTAACCCTAACCCTAACCCTAACGCTAAACCTAACACTGTCGCTAAACCTAACTCTGACCCTTACCGTCTCTCTAAACTTAAGTCTAACACTCACGTTGTCACTAAACCTGTCCCTAAACCTAACCTTAACCATCAGCCAAAACCAAAACTTAACTATAAACTTAACACTAAACTTAACCATGTTCCAAACCTGAATCCTTTCCCTAACCCTAACCCTAACATTAACCCTAACCCTATCCCTAAACCCTAACCGTAACCCTAATCCCTAAACCCTAAACCCTAACCCTCACCTAACCCTAACCCTAAACCCTAAACCCTAACCCTCACCTAATCCTAACCCTAACACTAACACTAACACTAAACCTAACCATGCCTCAAACTTAATCCTGTATCTAACCTTAAACCTAATGCTAACCCTAACCCTAACCCTAAACCTAATCCCTAAACCCTAACTCTAACCCTAACCCTAAACCCTAACCCTAACCCTATCCCAAAACCCTAACCCTAACCCTAAACCCTAACCCTAACACTAACCCTACTCTAACCCTAACCCTAACCCTAAAACTTTCGCTAAACCTAACTCTGACCCTTACCGTCTGTCTAACTTTAACTCTAACCCTCACCCTGTAACTAACCCTGTCCCTAAACCTAACCTTAACCATCAGCCAAAACCTAAACTTCTCTATAACTCTAACACTAAAGCTAACCATGTCTCAAACCCGAATCATGTACCTAATCCTAACCCTAACCTTAACCCTAACCATAAATCGAAACCCTAATCCTAACCCTAAACCTAATCCTAAACCTAAACCCTAACCGTAACCCTAACCATAACCCTAAACCATAAACCCTAACCCTAACCCTAACCCTAACCCTAAAGGCTAAACCCTAACTCTAACCCTAACCCTAACCCTAACCCTAACGCTAACCCTATCCCTAAACCCTAACCCTAAAATCTAATGACTAACCCTCACCTATTCCTAACCCTAACCCTAATCCTAACCCTAAACCCTAAACTAACCCATCCCTAACCCTAACACTGTCGCTAAACCTAACTCTGACCCTTACCGTCTCTCTGACCTTAACTCTAACCCTCACCCTGTCACTAAACCTGTCCCTAAAACTAACCTTAACCATCAGCCAAAACCAAAACTTAACTAGAACACTAATATTAAACCTAACCATGTCCCCAACCCTAATCCTGCCCCTAACCCTAACCCTAACCCTAACCATACCCCTAACCCTAAACCCTGAACCCTAACCGTAACCCTAACCCTAACCCTATCCCTAAACCCTAACCCTAACCCAAAACCTAACCTTAACCCTAACCCTAATCCTAACTCTAACACTCACTGTGTCCCTACCCAATCCCTGCCCCTGTAGCTAACGCTTTTCCTACCCCAAAACCTAAATCTAAAAGTATCCCTAGCCCAAACTCTAAATGGAGCCCAAACACTCTTCCCATCTCTGTCCCTAACCGTAATCCTAACACGAACCCTAACCCTAATGCTAACCCAAACCCTAACTCTCCTTCAACACTAAACCTAAAACTAACCCTAATTCTAACAGTGTCTCTAAACCTAATCCTAGTTCTAATCCTGTCCCTTACCTTAAAGCAAACTCTGTCGGTAACCCTAACCCTACCGCTAACTTCATCCTGTTTATAAACCTAACCCTAATGTCACCTTGGAGCTGCCGATTCGACTGCTCCTGTGCACTGAGCCTTTGACTTCATAAGTTAGTGTCTCGGCATGCTAAGACCCGAGGGAATGATCGCAGTAAAACTTCCTTATCCGGTGGTCTCGGAATGCTGAGTCCATCCGGGGGATCATACGTACATGTGAAAGCAAAACTTGTGTTTGATCACAATGAGTTTTGGCGAAGCAGCTGCCAGACAAATAGAATCAACTCCCTGGTTATAGATATTCAAATTGACTTCTTTGTGGCAGTTGTAAAGAAAAGCTATGCACCCACAGTATTAAGGCTTGGGCCTCAGAGATGAGAACACTGGCCCACAGAAACTCTATTTTTGGCTCTGGTGTTTCTTAACTCTTCGCCATCTAACTGAAGTTCCCCAGCCGATGCCACGTGAGGCATGATACCCTAACACTAACCCTAAACGTGTCCTCCATTCTAACCCAACCCTTAACACTAAACGTAACCCTGAAACTGTCCCTTACATGAACCCTAACCTTAGCCATGTTCCTAATTGTAACACTAACTCGGTCCTCAACCCTAGCTATGCCCCTAACCCTAACCCTAACATATCCTAACCTGAAACCAAACCCTACCCTAATCCTACAGCAAACCTTGTCCTGCCCTGACACTGTCCTGAACACTAACCCTGAGCCTAATCATAACCCTGTCCTTAACCCTAAATGTAACCCTACCTCTGTCCCTAAGCTTAACCCTAAACCTAACACTAACTATGTTCCTAACCCTAACTCTGTCCCGAACCCTAAAACAAACCCTAAACCGAACCCTAACCCTAAAAAGTATTCCTAACCCTAACACTACCCTTAACTCTGTTTTGAACCTTAATTTAAATATAACCGTGCCTCTCATCCTAACCGTAACTCTAACCTTGTTTCTAACCCTACCCCTAAACCTAGCCCTAACCTTAATGTTAACCTTAACTTGAGCGCTGACCCTAACTGTAACCCTAAACCTAACACTGTCCATAACCCTAACCCTAATTTTGTCCCTAACCCTAACTGTAACCCTAAACTTAAACTGAACACTAACCCTGACAGTGTCCGTAACCTTCATCTTGTCTCTAACACTAAGACCTCCCCTATATCAAATGAAAACCCCAATTGTATTCCTCACCCTCATGCGAACCCTAAGCCATCCGTGTACCTACCATGCATACTGTTCTTAATCCAAACCCTGTTATTGTAACCGTTTTCCTGTACCACACTCTGAAAATAACCCTTTTGCTAATCTTCACACAAAACCCTAACCTAAACATCTCCCTAAACCTAACCCTGTAGCTAACCCTAATCCTAACCCTAACAACTTCACTAATCCTAACCCTGTTTTTATTTTTTTTTTTTTTTTTTTTTTTTTTATTTTTTTTTTTTTATTGTTAGTTTCAGGTGTACAGAACAATGCAATAGTTACCCTTTTCACCCTCACAAAGTAACAACCCCCCTCCCCCCATCCACTGCCCTCCCACCCCCGATATCATGCTTATCTATTACAATTCCATTGAATCCGTTCCCGCACTCTACTCCGTGTCCCAAGGTTATATGTATATATAATTATAGTTGACATACAGTATTATTCAACATCAGTTTCAGAAATACAATACGGTGGTCAGGCCTCTACATCAACTATGAAGTGGACTCCCCGAAAGGGCATTGGTCCATCTGGCCCCCTAAGAAATGCTTACAACGTTATTGATTGTATTCCTCGGACTATCTTTTTCTATCCCTGAGGCCATATTGCAATTACCAATTTGTATTGTCTCATCCCTTCCCCTCTCCTTCGTCCCCGCCCCCTCCCAACTAACAACCCTCAGTTCTTCCTCTGTGTCTCTGAGACTATCTCCATCCACTTCTCCCATCCATTCAGTTCCTTAGAATCCACGTATAAGTGAGATCATATGATATTTGTCTTTCTCTGACTGACTTATTTCACTTAGCATAATGTTCTCTAGTTCCATCCATATTGTTGCAAAAGGTACTACTTCCTTCTTCTTTATAGCTGAATAATACTCCATTGTGTAAATGTACCAAAGTTTCTTAATCCAGTCATCTACCGATGGGCATTTTGGCTGTTTCCAAGTCTTAGCTATTGTGAATAACGCCGCAATGAACATAGGGGTACATATATTTTTTTGGATTAATGTCTTGGGATTTTTTGGATAAATACCTAAGAGTGGGATTGCTGGGTCGTAAGGTAGTTCCATTTTCAGATTTTTGAGGTGCCTCCATACTGATTTCCATAATGGCTGCACCAGCCTGCAGTCCCACCAGCAGTGCACCAGGGTTCCCTTTTCCCCACAGCCTCGCCAGCATTTGTTGTTTGTTGATTTATTGATGATAGCCATTCTGACCGGGGTGAGGTGGTATCTCATTGTGGTTTTAATTTGCATTTCCCTAATGCTAAGTGATGTTGAACATTTTTTCATATGCCTGTTGGCCATCTGTATGTCCTCTTTGGAGAAATGTCTCTTCATATCCTCTGCCCATTTTTTAATTGGGTTGTTTGTTTTTTTGGTGTTGAGTTCCATGAGCTTTTTATATATTTGGGATATTAATCCCTTATCTGATATATCATTATCAAATATCTTCTCCCATTCAGTAGGCTTCCGTTTTGTTTTATTGATGGTTTCTTTTGTTGTGAAAAAACTTTTAAGTTTGATGTAGTCCCATATATTCATTTTTTCTTTTACTTCCGTAGCCCGCGGGGATGTATCAGTAAAAATATTGCTCCGGATGATGTCTGCAAATTTAGACCCTATACTTTCTTCTATGAGTTTTATGGTCTCAGGTCTTATATTTAAATCTTTAATCCATTTTGAATTTGTTCTTGTAAGTGGCGTAAGAAGGTGGTCCAGTTTCATTTTTTTGCATGTGTCAGTCCAATTTTCCCAACACCATTTATTGAATAGGCTATCCTTACCCCATTGTAACTTCTTGCTTCCCTTGTCATAGACTAACTGCCCGTATAAGCCTGGATTTACTTCTGGGCTTTCTATTCTGTTCCATTGATCTATATGCCTATTTTTATGCCAATACCATATTGTTTTGATTACTGTGGCCTTGTAGTATGTTCTAATGTCTGGAAGCGTGATCCCCCCAACTTTGTTCTTATTTCTCAAGATTGCTGTGGCTATTCGTGGTCTTTTTTGGTTCCATATAAATTTTTGGATTATACTTTCTATTTCTGAGAAAAATACCCTAGGTAGTTTGATGGGAATTGCATTGAATCTATATATTGCTTTAGGCAATATGGACATTTTAACTATATTAATTCTTCCTATCCATGAGCATGGAATGTTTTTCCATTTGTTTGTGTCTTCCTTTATTTCCTTCTTCAGTGTTTTATAGTTTTCAGAGTACAGGTCTTTTACTTCTTTGGTTAAATTTATTCCTAAATATTTTATAGTTCTTGAAGCGATTGTAAATGGAATTGTTTTCTTGATTTCTCCTTCCGATAGCTTGTTATTGGTATATACAAATGCAACTGATTTCTGGGTATTGATTTTGTATCCTGCCACTTTACTGAATTTGTCTATTAGATCCAATAGCTTTTTGATAGAGACTTTGGGATCCTCTATATATAGTATCATGTCATCTGCGTATAATGACAATTTTACTTCTTCCTTGCCTATGCGGATGCCTTTTATTTCCTTTTCCTGTCTGATTGCTATCGCTAGAACTTCTAGGACTATGTTGAATAAAAGTGGAGAAAGTGGACAGCCTTGTCTTGTTCCTGATCTTAAAGGAAATGGTTTCAGCTTTTCTCCGTTGAGTACGATGTTAGCTGTGGGTTTATCGTAAATAGCCTTTATTATGTTGAGATATGATCCTCGTATTCCCACTTTGCTGAGAGTTTTTATCATAAATGGCTGCTGTATTTTGTCAAATGCTTTTTCTGCATCTATTGATATGACCATATGATTTTTGTTTTTATTTTTGTTGATGTTGTGTATCACGTTAATTGATTTGCGGATGTTGAACCACCCTTGCATATTAGGGATGAAACCCACCTGATCATGGTGTATGATCTTATTAATATATTGCTGAATTCTGTTTGCTAAGATTTTGTTGAGGATTTTTGCATCTATGTTCATCAGAGATATCGGCCTGTAGTTTTCCTTTTTTGTACTGTCTTTGTCTGTTTTGGGGATCAGGGTGATGGTGGCTTCATAGAAAGAGTTTGGGAGCCTTCCCTCCTTCTGGATTTTTTGGAATAGTTTAAGAAGAATAGGTACTAATTCTGTTTTAAATGCTTGGTAAAATTCACTGGTGAAGCCATCTGGCCCCGGACTTTTATTTGTTGGGAGCTTGTTGATTACTGATTCAATTTCCTTGGTGGTAACCAGTTTATTCAGATTTTCTGTTTCTTCTTGAGTTAACTTTGGAAGGTTGTATGCATCTAGGAAATTATCCATTTCTTCCAGATTGTCAAATTTGTTGGCATATAGTTGCTCATAGTAATTTCTTACGATTTTTTGTATTTCTGTGGAGTCTGTTGTTACTTCATCTCTTTCATTTCTGATTTTACTAATTTGAGTCCTCTCTCTTTTTCTTTTGATGAGTCTAGCTAGGGGTTTGTCAATTTTGTTTATCTTCTCAAAGAACCAG
This sequence comes from Hipposideros larvatus, assembly GCA_031876335.1. NCBI lineage: Eukaryota > Metazoa > Chordata > Mammalia > Chiroptera > Hipposideridae > Hipposideros > Hipposideros larvatus. Next base: position 15,434,367 of record CM063102.1, read on the forward strand.
CTCTTGGTTTCATTGATCTTTTGTATTGTTTTCCTGGTCTCTATTTCATTTATTTCTGCTCTGGTCTTTATTATTTCCTTCCTTGTACTCCCTCTGGGCTTGTTTTGCTGTTCTTTCTCTAGTTCCTTTAGGTGTAAAGATAGTCTGTTGATATGAGATTGTTCTTCTTTCTTTAGATAGGCCTGCAATGCTATGAACTTCCCTCTTAGGACTGCTTTCGCTGTGTCCCATAGATTTTGGGTTGTGGTGTTTTCATTTTCATTTGTCTCCAGGTATCTTTTGATTTCCTCCTTGATCTGATCTTTGACCCACTCACTATTTAGTAGCATGTTATTTAGCCTCCATGCATTCATGAGCTTTCTGGGTTTCTTCTTATGGTTGATTTCTAGTTTTATAGCATTGTGGTCAGAGAAAACACTTGATATGATTTCAATCTTTTCAAACTTATTGAGACTTGTTTTGTGGCCTAACATGTGGTCTATCTTAGAAAATGATCCATGTGCGCTTGAGAAGAATGTATATTCTTTAGCCTTGGGGTGAAATGCTCTGAAAATATCAATTAAGTCCATCTGGTCTAAAGTGTCGTTTAAGGCCACTGTTTCCATGTTGATTTTCTGTCTGGATGACCTATCCATTGGTGACAGTGGGGTATTGAAGTCCCCTACTATAATAGTGTTACTGTTGATCTCTGTCTTTATGTCTGTTAACATCTGTTTTATATATTTAGGGGCTCCTATGTTAGGTGCATAGATGTTTACTAGAGTTATATCCTCTTGTTGGATCGATCCCTTTATTATTATGAAGTGCCCTTCTTTGTCCTTTGTAATATTCTTCACTTTAAAGTCCATTTTATCTGATATAAGTATCGCTACTCCAGCTTTTTTCTCGGGGCCATTCGCATGAAATATTTTACTCCATCCCTTTACTTTCAACCTGTATGTGTCTTTTGATCTAAGATGAGTCTCTTGTATACAGCATATGCAAGGATCTTGTTTTCTTATCCATTCCGCCACCCTATGTCTTTTGATTGGAGCATTCAATCCATTTACGTTTAAAGTAATTATTGACAGGTGCGCAGTTATTGCCATTTTATTATGTGTTCCTGGTCTTCCTTAGTTAGGTTGCTTTTCTCTGTCCTCTGCTTAAAGTAGCCCTTTTAACATTTCCTGCAATGCTGGCTTGGTGGTAATGAATTCCTTTAGCTTACTCTTTTCTGGGAAGCTCTTTATCTCTCCTTCAATTTTAAATGATAACCTTGCTGGATAGAGCAGTCTAGGTTGTAAACCTCTGTTTTTCATCACATTGAAGACCTCTTGCCACTCCCTTCTGGCCTGTAGGGTTTCTGTAGAAAAGTCAGTTGATAATCTTATAGGGGTACCCTTATATGTAACTTGCTGCTTGTCCCTTGCTGCTTTTAGGATCCTATCTTTGTCTTTCACTCTTGCCATTTTCACTATGATGTGTCTTGGGGTGGGCCTGTTTGGGATCATCTTGTTTGGAACTCTCTGCATTTCCTGTGCATGTATGTCTATTTCCTTAGCCAGTTTAGGGAAGTTTTCAGACATTATTACTTTAAGTATGTTCTCGATCCCTTGCTCCCTCTCTTCTCCTTCTGGTATTCCTATGATGCGCATATTGTTGCGTTTGATGTTGTCGCCTAGTTCTCTTAAACTATTTTCCATGTTTTTTATTCTTTTTTCTTTTTGCTGATCTGCTTGGGTGATCTCTGCTATCTTGTCTTCTAAGTCACTAATTCGATTCTCTGCTTGATCCAATCTACTATTGATTCCATCGAGTTTGTTATTTATTTCAGCAATTGAATTCTTTATTTCTGCTATGTTGTTTTCCGTGTTTTCTCTCTCCTTCTTTACATTCTCATTAATTTCCTTAAGCATTCTACTGATCCATGTTCTGAACTCTGCCTCCGATAGGTTCTGTACCTCTATTTCCTTTAATTCCGCAGATTCAGGAGGTTTTTTCTGTTCTGTAATTTGGGCTGTGTTTCTTTGCCTCCCCATTCTGGTTTGCTCTTTGTGTTTGCTTCGATGAGATATGTAGATCCCCTAGGTCTCTCAGTCTTTTCTGGGTAGACTTATGTGGTATATGTCCTTCTATTTGAATTGTTCAGACTCCCTTTTCTCTCGTGTATGTATACCAGAGGTGTTCCTTGTGTTGTGTGCCTTCTCCTGTTGAGGTCTAGTTTTTATTGCTTTCTGCTTGTCAGTAGGTGGGCTTGATTCCCAAACTTACTATCCGTGAGGATTAGCTGTGTCCAAAGTTTATAAGCTGTTGTGTGAGGGTTGACCCCTCTGATCTAGCTTGGCCCCAAGGGGCTCTTGTGCCTGTAGAGATTTCCCTTTGAGTGTGAGTCTTGTAGGTCAGGCCTGTAATGCTCTGGTTTTATCTGAAGTTGGTCTTTGGGTGTGGTGATTCTTGTGCTGCTTTCGCTGAACCCTGCTGTAGAGCGTGTTTTAGGGCAAAACAAATCAACAAGCACAGCCACAACAGCAATCAAGGGTAACCAGATACTCTCTGATGTACAAAACCGCCCGCACCCTCCCCTCCGCTTGTATAGAAATAACAATCAAGCACAAGGAGAAAGACTAAAAAAAAAAAAACAAAAACAAAAGCAAAAACACACACACAAAAAAAGAAAAACCGAGCAGACAAACAACCACAACGGAGAAAAGGCGAAGAAAGAAAGAGAGATGAAAGGATAAAAGAAAAAACAAACAAATAAAAAAAACCCCGAAAAACTTGTAGAAAAATGGAATGGAGGAGGTAAATCCAGCTGTGACAAGGAAGCAGGAAAGAGGGGAGAGAGAGAGAAGTTAAAAGAAAAGGAAAGAAAGTAATAGAGCAAGATTAAAAAAAAAAAAATTATATATATATATATGTATGTATATATCTACACCCCCATATATATGCGCATATATATCCACATATATGCTCCTTTATATGTGCCTATATGAAAAAACTAAAATTCCCAATCAGATAGAAATATACAAAAACAGCCAATGCAAGCAATCAATGGTAGACAAACAAAACACGACCCCAGAACATCTAATACCAGTATAACCTATCAAAAGAAGCCCCAACTAAAAACAATCAAAATTAGAAAACAAATCAAAACAGGCCTAGAAGCCAGAAAGGGGGGAAAAAAAAAAAAAAAAAAAAAAAAAAAAAAAAAAAAAAAACACCCACTTGCTCTGTGTCTTGTGGGGGCAGAGCTAGCCGCCTTACTATAGGCCTATTTAAGATGAGTGGAGTTTTTGCTTTGTTTTTTCAGTCAGTGTCTGTACAGAGTCACTCAGGTTCCTGCGCGGAGGCCTGGATGTGCGGGTGCTTTTTCCACTGGGACTGTTGGAGGGTGGGGGGTGGCGTTTTCAGGGCTGCTAGAAAGCCTTCCTGTGGAGCCTGCTGCCTTTACTCATGTAAATTACTCAACCCCAGAGAGTTGAGGCACTTTTGTTTTGGCTTCTTACTCTCTTAGGGATCGGTTTCCAGCTCTGGTCGGGAGGGGGACAAGGACTCCAAGGGAGGGTGGTAGTGTGCTCTCCTCTATGCAGTTTATCTTCCCTATCTGGGACAAAAAGAAAGAGAAAAAAGGAGCACAAAATCCCCGAAGAACAGAAAAACAAAAACAAAAAAAAAAAACACAAAATAAATGTCCCTTCCAACCAGGCGCCCCCTGGTTAAGCTGCTTTTCTCTCCACCACCGAAGCGGGCTGGCTGTGTCTCCACGCTTCTCGCCTCCCTCTTCTCCTCCTGGGCTGGGACCTTCGCCCCAGCCTCTGCACCCTGTGAATCCTGACGAACACCAGGCGGGCTGGTCAGCACCAAAGGCTGAGCGCGTCCAGATGCCAAAAACTCCGTCTGCCTTGTCCTGGAAACCCGCAGCCGCAGGTGCACCCAGCCTATGCCCGCGGTCTGTTGCCCGCAGCACAAGGGCTCTGCCTTAGCAAGCCCCCGCTGGAGGGGTGGGGAGGGAGCCGCTGAGAACTCCAATCCACTGAGAGCCGGCGTCTCAGTCACGGGGAGCGAGCAAGCTGCCTCCTTCTCCCTCGATCAGCGATCCGCGCTGCCCGGGAATTCTGCCTTAGCGCGCGGCCCCGGGGGTTCTGCCTTAGCGCGCACGCCAGCAGGGTAGGGGGTGAGCAGTGATTGTTCTATCTACTGAGAATCCCCGTCTCCGCCTCCGTGGGCGCGAGCAGTCGGCTTCCTCCCAGGGGTCCTCCTCAGAAACGCTTGGCGCGGGCCGGATGACTCTGCCCTAGTGCGCGCGCGGGCTGAAGGACAGGCAGGGGAAGTTTCCGATCTGCGGAGCTCCGCGGCTCAGAAGACCGGGCGCCGCCCGTGTCTCCACTCGCCTCGCCGCCCAACTCCCGAACCCGCCGAGTCTGCCCACCTCTAAGTAGTCCGCGTGGGAGTCCCTTTGATGCTCAGCGTGTCCCGCAGCGTTGTATTTTCGCGGCCGTGGTTTGCGCGAGCTAATTCAGTGACTTCCTTACCGCGGCCATTTTCTTCCTCTCCCTAACCCTGTTTTTACACTTACTCATAACCAATGTTGTAACTCTAACCCGAAACCTGTCTCTAACCCTAACCCTACCCTAATCCGAAGGCCACCCTGCCTCTAACACTAACCCTAGCCCTAAACTGAAACCTAACACAAAACTCAACTCCAAACCTAACCCTAACACTGTCTCTAAACCTAACCTTAACCCTAACAGTAAGCCTGTCACTAATACTAACACTATCACACAACCTAATCTGATTCTAACCATAACGCTAACCTTAACCCTAACTCTGCCTCTAATATTAACCCTAACCCTAACACTGTCACTAAACCTAACTCTGACCCTTACCATCTCTCTAACCTTAATTCTACCCTCACCCTGTCATTAACCCTGTCACTAAACCTAATCTTAACCATCAGCCAAAACCTAAACTTCACTATAACACTAACACTATACCTAACCATGTCCCAAACCCTAATCGTGTCCCTAACCCTAACCCTAACCCTAACCCGAAACCCGAAACCCTAACCCTAACCCTAACACTAACGCTAAGCCTGTCACTAATACTAACACTATCACTCAACCTAATCTGTTTCTAACCATAACGCTAACCTTAACCCTAACTCTGCCTCTAATATTAACCCTACCCCTAACACTGTCGCTAAACCTAACTCTGACCCTTACCGTCTCTCCACCCTTAACTCTAACCCTCACCCTGTCAATAACCCTGTCCCTAAACCTAAACTTAAGCATCAGACAAAACCTAAACTTAACTATAACCCTAACACTAAACCTAACCATGTGCCAAACCCTAATCCTGTCGCTAACCCTACCCCTACCCCTAACCCTAACCCTACCACTAACCCTAACCCTAACCCTAAACCCTAACCCTAACCCTAACCCTAAACCCTAAACCTAACCCTAACCCTAACCCAAACCGTAAACCCTAAACCCTAACCCTAACCCTAACCCTAACGCTAACCCTAACCCTAAACCCTAAACCCTAAACCCTAACCCTAACCCTAAACCCTAAACCTAACCTTAACCATCAGCCAGAACCAAAACTTAACTATAACCCTAACACTAAACCTAACCATGTCCCAAACCCTAATCCAGTCCCTAACCGTAACCCTAAACCTAACCCTAAACCCTAACCCTAACCCTAAAACTAACCCTAACACAAAACCTAACCATGTCTCAAACCCTAATCCTGTACCTAACCCTAACGCTAAACCGTAACCCTAACCCTAACCCTAACGCTAAAAATAACACTGTCGCTCAACCTAACTCTGACCCTAACCCTAACCCTAAACCTAATGCTAACCCTATCCCTAAACCCTAACCCTAAAATCTAATGACTAACCCTCACCTATTCCTAACCCTAACCCTAACCCTAACCCTAAACCCTAAACTAACCCGATCCCTAACCCTAACACTGTCGCTAAACCTAACTCTGACCCTTACCGTCTCTCTGACCTTAACTCTAACCCTCACCCTGTCACTAAACCTGTCCCTAAAACTAACCTTAACCATCAGCCAAAACCAAAACTTAACTATAACCCTAATACTAAACCTAACCATGTCCCCAACCATAATCCTGCCCCTAACCCTAACCCTAACCCTAACCCTAACCCAAAACCTAACCTTAACCCTAACCCTAATCCTAACTCTAACACTCACTGTGTCCCTACCCAATCCCTGCCCCTGTAGTTAACGCTTTTCCTACCCCAAAACCTAAATCTAAAAGTATCCCTAGCCCAAACTCTAAATGGAGCCCAAACACTCTTCCCATCTCTGTCCCTAACCGTAATCCTAACACGAACCCTAACCCTAATGCTAACCCAAACCATAACTCTGTCCTTCAACACTAAACCTAAAACTAACCCTAATTCTAACCGTGTCTCTAAACCTAATCCTAGTTCTAATCCTGTCCCTTACCCTAAAGCAAACTCTGTCGGTAACCCTAACCCTACCCCTAACTTCATCAAGTTTATAAACCTAACCCTAATGTCACCTTGGAGCTGCCGATTCGAATGCTCCTGTGCACTGAGCCTTTGATGTCATAAGGAAGTGTCTCGGAATGCTAAGACCCGAGGGAATGATCGCAGTAAAACTTCCTTATCCGGTGGTCTCGGAATGCTGAGTCCATCCGGGGGCTCATACGTACATGTGAAAGCAAAACTTGTGTTTGATCACAATGAGTTTTGGCGAAGCAGCTGCCAGACAAATAGAATCAACTCCCTGGGTATAGATATTCAAATTGACTTCTTTGTGGCAGATGTAAAGAAAAGCTATGCACCCACAGTATTAAGGCTTGGGCCTCAGAGATGAGAACACTGGCCCACAGAAACTCTATTTTTGGCTGGTGTTTCTTAACTCTTCGCCATCTAACTGAAGTTCCCCAGCCGATGTCACGTGAGGCATGATACCCTAACACTAACCCTAAACGTGTCCTCCATTCTAACCCAACCCTTAACACTAAACGTAACCCTGAAACTGTCCCTTACATGAACCCAAACCTTAGCCATGTTCCTAACTGTAACACTAACTCTGTCCTCAACACTAGCTACGCCACTAACCCTAACCCTAACTTATCCTAACCTGAACCCAAACCCTACCCTAATCCTACAGCAAACCTTGTCCTGCCCTGACACTGTCCTGAACACTAACCCTGAGCCTAATCATAACCCTGTCCTTAACCCTAACTGTAACCCTACCTCTGTCCCTAAGCTTAACCCTAAACCTAACACTAACTATGTTCGTAACCCTAACTCTGTCCCGAACCCTAAAACGACCCTAAACCAAACCCTTACCCTAAAAAGTATTCCTAACCCTAACACTACCCTTAACTCTGTTTTGAACCCTAATTTAAATATAACCGTGCCTCTCATCCTAACCGTAACTCTAACCTTGTTTCTAACCCTACCCCTAAACCTAGCCCTAACCTTAATGTTAACCTTAACTTGAGTGCTGACCCTAACTTTAACCCTAAACCTAACACTGTCCATAACCCTAACCCTAATTTTGTCCCTAACCCTAACTGTAACCCTAAACTTAAACTGAACACTAACCCTGACAGTGTCCGTAACCTTCATCTTGTCTCTAACACTAATCCTGTCCCTAACCTTAACCTTGTCTCTAACCCTAAGACCTCCCCTATGTCAAATGAAAACCCCAATTGTATTCCTCACCCTCATGCGAACCCTAAGCCATCCGTGTACCTACCATGCATACTGTTCTTAATCCAAACCCTGTTATTGTAACCGTTTTCCTAAACCAAACTCTGAAAATAACCCTTTTGTTAATCTTCACACAAAACCCTAACCTAAACATCTCCCTAAACCTAACCCTGTAGCTAACCCTAATCCTAACCCTAACAACTTCACTAATCCTAACCCTGTTTTTACACTTACTCATAACCAATTTTGTAACTCTAACCCGAAACCTGTCTCTAACCCTAACACTAATCCTGCCCTAACCTGTCCCTAACACTGAATCTCAACCGAACCCATACCCTAAACCAAACCGTGTCTTTATCACTAACCCTAAACCTTACACTAACCTTAAATGTGTCCCTTATTTTAAGGGAAACCCTAATCCTAACCAGAACATTAGCCTGTCTTTAACCATAACCCTCAATGTAAATCGAACCCTAAACCTAACCCTAGACCTGACCCTAACTCTAACATTAACCATTAACCTGTCCCTAAACTTAACGCTCACAGTAACCCTAAAGCTAACCATGTCGGTAAAGCTAAGCGTAACTCTAACCGTGACCCTAATTGTGTCATAAACCCTAACCCTAATCCGATCCATAAGCCTGTTCCTACTCTTAAACCTAACTCTGTACCTATCCCTAATCATAACCCTAACACTAACCCTATTCCTGTCCCTAACGTTAACCCTAAACCTATCCTTAATCCTAACCGTTCTGCTAACTCTAATTCTAACCCTAACTCTAATCGTACTTCAGACCTAACCCTGACACTAACATACACCTCAACCGTAGCCCTAATCTTCTTCCTAACCCTAAACCTAACTGTAACCTGTCAATCTTAACCGAAATCTTACCTATACTTGACCCTAACCCTAACCATACCTGTCTCTAACCCTGACCCTAACCTTTAACCTGTCTCTAATCCCAACCCTAACCATAACCATATCCCTATCCCTGGGCCTGACCCTATCACTACCTTAATCCGAAGGCCACACTGTCTCTAACACTAAACCTGGCCAAAACGGAAACCTAACACTAAACTCAACTCCAAACCTAACCCTAACACAGTCCCTAACCCTAACCCTAACCCTAACACTACGCCTGTCACTAATACTAACACTATCAAACAACCTAATCTGTTTCTAACCATAACGCTAAACTTAACCCTAATTCTGCCTCTAATATTAACCCTAACCCTAACAATGTCGCTAAACCTAACTCTGACGCTTACCATCTCTCTAACCTTAAATCTAACCCACCCCTGTCACTGAACCTGTCCTTAACCCTAACCTTAACCCTAACCTAACACTAACCCTAAACCCGAAACCCTAACCCTAACCCTAACCCTAACCCTAAACCCTAAACCCATACCCTAACCCTAATGCTACCCCTAACCCTAAACCCTAAACCCTAACCCTAAAACTAACCCTAAACCTAACCCTAACCCTAAACACTAACCCTAACCCTAACCCTAACGCTAAACCTAACACTGTCGCTAAACCTAACTCTGACCCTTACCGTCTCTCTAAACTTAAGTCTAACACTCACGTTGTCACTAAACCTGTCCCTAAACCTAACCTTAACCATCAGCCAAAACCAAAACTTAACTATAAACTTAACACTAAACTTAACCATGTTCCAAACCTGAATCGTTTCCCTAACCCTAACCCTAACATTAACCCTAACCCTATCCCTAAACCCTAACCGTAACCCTAATCCCTAAACCCTAAACCCTAACCCTCACCTAACCCTAACCCTAAACCCTAAACCCTAACCCTCACCTAATCCTAACCCTAACACTAACACTAACACTAAACCTAACCATGCCTCAAACTTAATCCTGTATCTAACCTTAAACCTAATGCTAACCCTAACCCTAACCCTAAACCTAATCCCTAAACCCTAACTCTAACCCTAACCCTAAACCCTAACCCTAACCCTATCCCAAAACCCTAACCCTAACCCTAAACCCTAACCCTAACACTAACCCTACTCTAACCCTAACCCTAACCCTAAAACTTTCGCTAAACCTAACTCTGACCCTTACCGTCTGTCTAACTTTAACTCTAACCCTCACCCTGTAACTAACCCTGTCCCTAAACCTAACCTTAACCATCAGCCAAAACCTAAACTTCTCTATAACTCTAACACTAAAGCTAACCATGTCTCAAACCCGAATCATGTACCTAATCCTAACCCTAACCTTAACCCTAACCATAAATCGAAACCCTAATCCTAACCCTAAACCTAATCCTAAACCTAAACCCTAACCGTAACCCTAACCATAACCCTAAACCATAAACCCTAACCCTAACCCTAACCCTAACCCTAAAGGCTAAACCCTAACTCTAACCCTAACCCTAACCCTAACCCTAACGCTAACCCTATCCCTAAACCCTAACCCTAAAATCTAATGACTAACCCTCACCTATTCCTAACCCTAACCCTAATCCTAACCCTAAACCCTAAACTAACCCATCCCTAACCCTAACACTGTCGCTAAACCTAACTCTGACCCTTACCGTCTCTCTGACCTTAACTCTAACCCTCACCCTGTCACTAAACCTGTCCCTAAAACTAACCTTAACCATCAGCCAAAACCAAAACTTAACTAGAACACTAATATTAAACCTAACCATGTCCCCAACCCTAATCCTGCCCCTAACCCTAACCCTAACCCTAACCATACCCCTAACCCTAAACCCTGAACCCTAACCCTAACCCTAACCCTAACCCTATCCCTAAACCCTAACCCTAACCCAAAACCTAACCTTAACCCTAACCCTAATCCTAACTCTAACACTCACTGTGTCCCTACCCAATCCCTGCCCCTGTAGCTAACGCTTTTCCTACCCCAAAACCTAAATCTAAAAGTATCCCTAGCCCAAACTCTAAATGGAGCCCAAACACTCTTCCCATCTCTGTCCCTAACCGTAATCCTAACACGAACCCTAACCCTAATGCTAACCCAAACCCTAACTCTCCTTCAACACTAAACCTAAAACTAACCCTAATTCTAACAGTGTCTCTAAACCTAATCCTAGTTCTAATCCTGTCCCTTACCTTAAAGCAAACTCTGTCGGTAACCCTAACCCTACCGCTAACTTCATCCTGTTTATAAACCTAACCCTAATGTCACCTTGGAGCTGCCGATTCGACTGCTCCTGTGCACTGAGCCTTTGACTTCATAAGTTAGTGTCTCGGCATGCTAAGACCCGAGGGAATGATCGCAGTAAAACTTCCTTATCCGGTGGTCTCGGAATGCTGAGTCCATCCGGGGGATCATACGTACATGTGAAAGCAAAACTTGTGTTTGATCACAATGAGTTTTGGCGAAGCAGCTGCCAGACAAATAGAATCAACTCCCTGGTTATAGATATTCAAATTGACTTCTTTGTGGCAGTTGTAAAGAAAAGCTATGCACCCACAGTATTAAGGCTTGGGCCTCAGAGATGAGAACACTGGCCCACAGAAACTCTATTTTTGGCTCTGGTGTTTCTTAACTCTTCGCCATCTAACTGAAGTTCCCCAGCCGATGCCACGTGAGGCATGATACCCTAACACTAACCCTAAACGTGTCCTCCATTCTAACCCAACCCTTAACACTAAACGTAACCCTGAAACTGTCCCTTACATGAACCCTAACCTTAGCCATGTTCCTAATTGTAACACTAACTCGGTCCTCAACCCTAGCTATGCCCCTAACCCTAACCCTAACATATCCTAACCTGAAACCAAACCCTACCCTAATCCTACAGCAAACCTTGTCCTGCCCTGACACTGTCCTGAACACTAACCCTGAGCCTAATCATAACCCTGTCCTTAACCCTAAATGTAACCCTACCTCTGTCCCTAAGCTTAACCCTAAACCTAACACTAACTATGTTCCTAACCCTAACTCTGTCCCGAACCCTAAAACAAACCCTAAACCGAACCCTAACCCTAAAAAGTATTCCTAACCCTAACACTACCCTTAACTCTGTTTTGAACCTTAATTTAAATATAACCGTGCCTCTCATCCTAACCGTAACTCTAACCTTGTTTCTAACCCTACCCCTAAACCTAGCCCTAACCTTAATGTTAACCTTAACTTGAGCGCTGACCCTAACTGTAACCCTAAACCTAACACTGTCCATAACCCTAACCCTAATTTTGTCCCTAACCCTAACTGTAACCCTAAACTTAAACTGAACACTAACCCTGACAGTGTCCGTAACCTTCATCTTGTCTCTAACACTAAGACCTCCCCTATATCAAATGAAAACCCCAATTGTATTCCTCACCCTCATGCGAACCCTAAGCCATCCGTGTACCTACCATGCATACTGTTCTTAATCCAAACCCTGTTATTGTAACCGTTTTCCTGTACCACACTCTGAAAATAACCCTTTTGCTAATCTTCACACAAAACCCTAACCTAAACATCTCCCTAAACCTAACCCTGTAGCTAACCCTAATCCTAACCCTAACAACTTCACTAATCCTAACCCTGTTTTTACACTTACTCATAACCAATGTTGTAACTCTAACCCGAAACCTGTCTCTAACCCTAACCCTACCCTAATCCGAAGGCCACCCTGCCTCTAACACTAACCCTAGCCCTAAACTGAAACCTAACACAAAACTCAACTCCAAACCTAACCCTAACACTGTCTCTAAACCTAACCTTAACCCTAACAGTAAGCCTGTCACTAATACTAACACTATCACACAACCTAATCTGATTCTAACCATAACGCTAACCTTAACCCTAACTCTGCCTCTAATATTAACCCTAACCCTAACACTGTCACTAAACCTAACTCTGACCCTTACCATCTCTCTAACCTTAATTCTACCCTCACCCTGTCATTAACCCTGTCACTAAACCTAATCTTAACCATCAGCCAAAACCTAAACTTCACTATAACACTAACACTATACCTAACCATGTCCCAAACCCTAATCGTGTCCCTAACCCTAACCCTAACCCTAACCCGAAACCCGAAACCCTAACCCTAACCCTAACACTAACGCTAAGCCTGTCACTAATACTAACACTATCACTCAACCTAATCTGTTTCTAACCATAACGCTAACCTTAACCCTAACTCTGCCTCTAATATTAACCCTACCCCTAACACTGTCGCTAAACCTAACTCTGACCCTTACCGTCTCTCCACCCTTAACTCTAACCCTCACCCTGTCAATAACCCTGTCCCTAAACCTAAACTTAAGCATCAGACAAAACCTAAACTTAACTATAACCCTAACACTAAACCTAACCATGTGCCAAACCCTAATCCTGTCGCTAACCCTACCCTTACCCCTAACCCTAACCCTACCACTAACCCTAACCCTAACCCTAAACCCTAACCCTAACCCTAACCCTAAACCCTAAACCTAACCCTAACCCTAACCCAAACCGTAAACCCTAAACCCTAACCCTAACCCTAACCCTAACGCTAACCCTAACCCTAAACCCTAAACCCTAAACCCTAACCCTAACCCTAAACCCTAAACCTAACCTTAACCATCAGCCAGAACCAAAACTTAACTATAACCCTAACACTAAACCTAACCATGTCCCAAACCCTAATCCAGTCCCTAACCGTAACCCTAAACCTAACCCTAAACCCTAACCCTAACCCTAAAACTAACCCTAACACAAAACCTAACCATGTCTCAAACCCTAATCCTGTACCTAACCCTAACGCTAAACCGTAACCCTAACCCTAACCCTAACGCTAAAAATAACACTGTCGCTCAACCTAACTCTGACCCTAACCCTAACCCTAAACCTAATGCTAACCCTATCCCTAAACCCTAACCCTAAAATCTAATGACTAACCCTCACCTATTCCTAACCCTAACCCTAACCCTAACCCTAAACCCTAAACTAACCCGATCCCTAACCCTAACACTGTCGCTAAACCTAACTCTGACCCTTACCGTCTCTCTGACCTTAACTCTAACCCTCACCCTGTCACTAAACCTGTCCCTAAAACTAACCTTAACCATCAGCCAAAACCAAAACTTAACTATAACCCTAATACTAAACCTAACCATGTCCCCAACCATAATCCTGCCCCTAACCCTAACCCTAACCCTAACCCTAACCCAAAACCTAACCTTAACCCTAACCCTAATCCTAACTCTAACACTCACTGTGTCCCTACCCAATCCCTGCCCCTGTAGTTAACGCTTTTCCTACCCCAAAACCTAAATCTAAAAGTATCCCTAGCCCAAACTCTAAATGGAGCCCAAACACTCTTCCCATCTCTGTCCCTAACCGTAATCCTAACACGAACCCTAACCCTAATGCTAACCCAAACCATAACTCTGTCCTTCAACACTAAACCTAAAACTAACCCTAATTCTAACCGTGTCTCTAAACCTAATCCTAGTTCTAATCCTGTCCCTTACCCTAAAGCAAACTCTGTCGGTAACCCTAACCCTACCCCTAACTTCATCAAGTTTATAAACCTAACCCTAATGTCACCTTGGAGCTGCCGATTCGAATGCTCCTGTGCACTGAGCCTTTGATGTCATAAGGAAGTGTCTCGGAATGCTAAGACCCGAGGGAATGATCGCAGTAAAACTTCCTTATCCGGTGGTCTCGGAATGCTGAGTCCATCCGGGGGCTCATACGTACATGTGAAAGCAAACCTTGTGTTTGATCACAATGAGTTTTGGCGAAGCAGCTGCCAGACAAATAGAATCAACTCCCTGGGTATAGATATTCAAATTGACTTCTTTGTGGCAGATGTAAAGAAAAGCTATGCACCCACAGTATTAAGGCTTGGGCCTCAGAGATGAGAACACTGGCCCACAGAAACTCTATTTTTGGCTGGTGTTTCTTAACTCTTCGCCATCTAACTGAAGTTCCCCAGCCGATGTCACGTGAGGCATGATACCCTAACACTAACCCTAAACGTGTCCTCCATTCTAACCCAACCCTTAACACTAAACGTAACCCTGAAACTGTCCCTTACATGAACCCAAACCTTAGCCATGTTCCTAACTGTAACACTAACTCTGTCCTCAACACTAGCTACGCCACTAACCCTAACCCTAACTTATCCTAACCTGAACCCAAACCCTACCCTAATCCTACAGCAAACCTTGTCCTGCCCTGACACTGTCCTGAACACTAACCCTGAGCCTAATCATAACCCTGTCCTTAACCCTAACTGTAACCCTACCTCTGTCCCTAAGCTTAACCCTAAACCTAACACTAACTATGTTCGTAACCCTAACTCTGTCCCGAACCCTAAAACGACCCTAAACCAAACCCTTACCCTAAAAAGTATTCCTAACCCTAACACTACCCTTAACTCTGTTTTGAACCCTAATTTAAATATAACCGTGCCTCTCATCCTAACCGTAACTCTAACCTTGTTTCTAACCCTACCCCTAAACCTAGCCCTAACCTTAATGTTAACCTTAACTTGAGTGCTGACCCTAACTTTAACCCTAAACCTAACACTGTCCATAACCCTAACCCTAATTTTGTCCCTAACCCTAACTGTAACCCTAAACTTAAACTGAACACTAACCCTGACAGTGTCCGTAACCTTCATCTTGTCTCTAACACTAATCCTGTCCCTAACCTTAACCTTGTCTCTAACCCTAAGACCTCCCCTATGTCAAATGAAAACCCCAATTGTATTCCTCACCCTCATGCGAACCCTAAGCCATCCGTGTACCTACCATGCATACTGTTCTTAATCCAAACCCTGTTATTGTAACCGTTTTCCTAAACCAAACTCTGAAAATAACCCTTTTGTTAATCTTCACACAAAACCCTAACCTAAACATCTCCCTAAACCTAACCCTGTAGCTAACCCTAATCCTAACCCTAACAACTTCACTAATCCTAACCCTGTTTTTACACTTACTCATAACCAATTTTGTAACTCTAACCCGAAACCTGTCTCTAACCCTAACACTAATCCTGCCCTAACCTGTCCCTAACACTGAATCTCAACCGAACCCATACCCTAAACCAAACCGTGTCTTTATCACTAACCCTAAACCTTACACTAACCTTAAATGTGTCCCTTATTTTAAGGGAAACCCTAATCCTAACCAGAACATTAGCCTGTCTTTAACCATAACCCTCAATGTAAATCGAACCCTAAACCTAACCCTAGACCTGACCCTAACTCTAACATTAACCATTAACCTGTCCCTAAACTTAACGCTCACAGTAACCCTAAAGCTAACCATGTCGGTAAAGCTAAGCGTAACTCTAACCGTGACCCTAATTGTGTCATAAACCCTAACCCTAATCCGATCCATAAGCCTGTTCCTACTCTTAAACCTAACTCTGTACCTATCCCTAATCATAACCCTAACACTAACCCTATTCCTGTCCCTAACGTTAACCCTAAACCTATCCTTAATCCTAACCGTTCTGCTAACTCTAATTCTAACCCTAACTCTAATCGTACTTCAGACCTAACCCTGACACTAACATACACCTCAACCGTAGCCCTAATCTTCTTCCTAACCCTAAACCTAACTGTAACCTGTCAATCTTAACCGAAATCTTACCTATACTTGACCCTAACCCTAACCATACCTGTCTCTAACCCTGACCCTAACCTTTAACCTGTCTCTAATCCCAACCCTAACCATAACCATATCCCTATCCCTGGGCCTGACCCTATCACTACCTTAATCCGAAGGCCACACTGTCTCTAACACTAAACCTGGCCAAAACGGAAACCTAACACTAAACTCAACTCCAAACCTAACCCTAACACAGTCCCTAACCCTAACCCTAACCCTAACACTACGCCTGTCACTAATACTAACACTATCAAACAACCTAATCTGTTTCTAAACATAACGCTAAACTTAACCCTAATTCTGCCTCTAATATTAACCCTAACCCTAACAATGTCGCTAAACCTAACTCTGACGCTTACCATCTCTCTAACCTTAAATCTAACCCACCCCTGTCACTGAACCTGTCCTTAACCCTAACCTTAACCCTAACCTAACACTAACCCTAAACCCGAAACCCTAACCCTAACCCTAACCCTAACCCTAAACCCTAAACCCATACCCTAACCCTAATGCTACCCCTAACCCTAAACCCTAAACCCTAACCCTAAAACTAACCCTAAACCTAACCCTAACCCTAAACACTAACCCTAACCCTAACCCTAACGCTAAACCTAACACTGTCGCTAAACCTAACTCTGACCCTTACCGTCTCTCTAAACTTAAGTCTAACACTCACGTTGTCACTAAACCTGTCCCTAAACCTAACCTTAACCATCAGCCAAAACCAAAACTTAACTATAAACTTAACACTAAACTTAACCATGTTCCAAACCTGAATCGTTTCCCTAACACTAACCCTAACATTAACCCTAACCCTATCCCTAAACCCTAACCGTAACCCTAATCCCTAAACCCTAAACCCTAACCCTCACCTAACCCTAACCCTAAACCCTAAACCCTAACCCTCACCTAATCCTAACCCTAACACTAACACTAACACTAAACCTAACCATGCCTCAAACTTAATCCTGTATCTAACCTTAAACCTAATGCTAACCCTAACCCTAACCCTAAACCTAATCCCTAAACCCTAACTCTAACCCTAACCCTAAACCCTAACCCTAACCCTATCCCAAAACCCTAACCCTAACCCTAAACCCTAACCCTAACACTAACCCTACTCTAACCCTAACCCTAACCCTAAAACTTTCGCTAAACCTAACTCTGACCCTTACCGTCTGTCTAACTTTAACTCTAACCCTCACCCTGTAACTAACCCTGTCCCTAAACCTAACCTTAACCATCAGCCAAAACCTAAACTTCTCTATAACTCTAACACTAAAGCTAACCATGTCTCAAACCCGAATCATGTACCTAATCCTAACCCTAACCTTAACCCTAACCATAAATCGAAACCCTAATCCTAACCCTAAACCTAATCCTAAACCTAAACCCTAACCGTAACCCTAACCATAACCCTAAACCATAAACCCTAACCCTAACCCTAACCCTAACCCTAAAGGCTAAACCCTAACTCTAACCCTAACCCTAACCCTAACCCTAACGCTAACCCTATCCCTAAACCCTAACCCTAAAATCTAATGACTAACCCTCACCTATTCCTAACCCTAACCCTAATCCTAACCCTAAACCCTAAACTAACCCATCCCTAACCCTAACACTGTCGCTAAACCTAACTCTGACCCTTACCGTCTCTCTGACCTTAACTCTAACCCTCACCCTGTCACTAAACCTGTCCCTAAAACTAACCTTAACCATCAGCCAAAACCAAAACTTAACTAGAACACTAATATTAAACCTAACCATGTCCCCAACCCTAATCCTGCCCCTAACCCTAACCCTAACCCTAACCATACCCCTAACCCTAAACCCTGAACCCTAACCCTAACCCTAACCCTAACCCTATCCCTAAACCCTAACCCTAACCCAAAACCTAACCTTAACCCTAACCCTAATCCTAACTCTAACACTCACTGTGTCCCTACCCAATCCCTGCCCCTGTAGCTAACGCTTTTCCTACCCCAAAACCTAAATCTAAAAGTATCCCTAGCCCAAACTCTAAATGGAGCCCAAACACTCTTCCCATCTCTGTCCCTAACCGTAATCCTAACACGAACCCTAACCCTAATGCTAACCCAAACCCTAACTCTCCTTCAACACTAAACCTAAAACTAACCCTAATTCTAACAGTGTCTCTAAACCTAATCCTAGTTCTAATCCTGTCCCTTACCTTAAAGCAAACTCTGTCGGTAACCCTAACCCTACCGCTAACTTCATCCTGTTTATAAACCTAACCCTAATGTCACCTTGGAGCTTGCCGATTCGACTGCTCCTGTGCACTGAGCCTTTGACTTCATAAGTTAGTGTCTCGGCATGCTAAGACCCGAGGAATGATCGCAGTAAAACTTCCTTATCCGGTGGTCTCGGAATGCTGAGTCCATCCGGGGGATCATACGTACATGTGAAAGCAAAACTTGTGTTTGATCACAATGAGTTTGGCGAAGCAGCTGCCAGACAAATAGAATCAACTCCCTGGTTATAGATATTCAAATTGACTTCTTTGTGGCAGTTGTAAAGAAAAGCTATGCACCCACAGTATTAAGGCTTGGGCCTCAGAGATGAGAACACTGGCCCACAGAAACTCTATTTTTGGCTCTGGTGTTTCTTAACTCTTCGCCATCTAACTGAAGTTCCCAGCCGATGCCACGTGAGGCTGATACCCTAACACTAACCCTAAACGTGTCCTCCATTCTAACCCAACCCTTAACACTAAACGTAACCCTGAAACTGTCCCTTACATGAACCCTAACCTTAGCCATGTTCCTAATTGTAACACTAACTCGGTCCTCAACCCTAGCTATGCCCCTAACCCTAACCCTAACATATCCTAACCTGAAACCAAACCCTACCCTAATCCTACAGCAAACCTTGTCCTGCCCTGACACTGTCCTGAACACTAACCCTGAGCCTAATCATAACCCTGTCCTTAACCCTAAATGTAACCCTACCTCTGTCCCTAAGCTTAACCCTAAACCTAACACTAACTATGTTCCTAACCCTAACTCTGTCCCGAACCCTAAAACAAACCCTAAACCGAACCCTAACCCTAAAAAGTATTCCTAACCCTAACACTACCCTTAACTCTGTTTTGAACCTTAATTTAAATATAACCGTGCCTCTCATCCTAACCGTAACTCTAACCTTGTTTCTATCCCTACCCCTAAACCTAGCCCTAACCTTAATGTTAACCTTAACTTGAGCGCTGACCCTAACTGTAACCCTAAACCTAACACTGTCCATAACCCTAACCCTAATTTTGTCCCTAACCCTAACTGTAACCCTAAACTTAAACTGAACACTAACCCTGACAGTGTCCGTAACCTTCATCTTGTCTCTAACACTAAGACCTCCCCTATATCAAATGAAAACCCCAATTGTATTCCTCACCCTCATGCGAACCCTAAGCCATCCGTGTACCTACCATGCATACTGTTCTTAATCCAAACCCTGTTATTGTAACCGTTTTCCTGTACCACACTCTGAAAATAACCCTTTTGCTAATCTTCACACATAAACCCTAACCTAAACATCTCCCTAAACCTAACCCTGTAGCTAACCCTAATCCTAACCCTAACAACTTCACTAAGCCTAACCCTGTTTTTACACTTACTCTTAACCAATGTGGTAACTCTAACCCGAACCTGTCTCTAACCCTAACCCTACCCTAATCCGAAGGCCACCCTGCCTCTAACACTAACCCTAGCCCTAAACTGAAACCTAACACAAAACTCAACTCCAAACCTAACCCGAACACTGTCTCTAAACCTAACCTTAACCCTAACAGTAAGCCTGTCACTAATACTAACGACTATCACACAAACCTAATCTGATTCTAACCATAACGCTAACCTTAACCCTAACTCTGCCTCTAATATTAACCCTAACCCTAACACTGTCACTAAACCTAACTCTGACCCTTACCATCTCTCTAACCTTAATTCTACCCTCACTCCTGTCATTAACCCTGGTCACTAAACCTAATCTTAACCATCAGCCAAAACCTAAACTTCACTATAACACTAACACTATACCTAACCATGTCCCAAACCCTAATCGTGTCCCTAACCCTAACCCTAACCCTAACCCGAACCCGAAACCCTAACCCTAACCCTAACACTAACGCTAAGCCTGTCACTAATACTAACACTATCACTCAACCTAATCTGGTTCTAACCATAACGCTAACCTTAACCCTAACTCTGCCTCTAATATTAACCCTACCCCTAACACTGTCGCTAAACCTAACTCTGACCCTTACCGTCTCTCCACCCTTAACTCTAACCCTCACCCTGTCAATAACCCTGTCCCTAAACCTAAACTTAAGCATCAGACAAAACCTAAACTTAACTAAAACCCTAACACTAAACCTAACCATGTGCCAAACCCTAATCCTGTCGCTACCCCCTACCCCTACCCCTACCCCTAACCCTACCACTAACCCTAACCTAACCCTAAACCCTAACCCTAACCCTAACCCTAAACCCTAAACCTAACCCTAACCCTAACCCTAACCGTAAACCCTAAACCCTAACCCTAACCCTAACCCTAACGCTAACCCTAACCCTAAACCCTAAACCCTAACCCTAACCCTAACCCTAAACCCTAAACCTAACCTTAACCATCAGCAGAACCAAAACTTAACTATAACCCTAACACTAAACCTAACCATGTCCCAAACCCTAATCCAGTCCCTAACCGTAACCCTAAACCTAACCCTAAACCCTAACCCTAACCCCTAAAACTAACCCTAACACAAAACCTAACCATGTCTCAAACCCTAATCCTGTACCTAACCCTAACGCTAAACCGTAACCCTAACCCTAACCCTAACGCTAAAAATAACACTGTCGCTCAACCTAACTCTGACCCCTAACCCTAACCCTAAACCTAATGCTAACCCTATCCCTAAACCCTAACCCTAAAATCTAATGACTAACCCTCACCTATTCCTAACCCTAACCCTAACCCTAACCCTAAACCCTAAACTAACCCGATCCCTAACCCTAACACTGTCGCTAAACCTAACTCTGACCCTTACCGTCTCTCTGACCTTAACTCTAACCCTCACCCTGTCACTAAACCTGTCCCTAAAACTAACCTTAACCATCAGCCAAAACCAAAACTTAACTATAACCCGAATACTAAACCTAACCATGTCCCCAACCATAATCCTGCCCCTACCTAACCCGTAACCCTAACCCTAACCCTAACCCAAAACCTAACCTTAACCCTAACCCTAATCCTAACTCTAACACTCACTGTGTCCCTACCCAATCCCTGCCCCTGTAGTTAACGCTTTTCCTACCCCAAAACCTAAATCTAAAAGTATCCCTAGCCCAAACTCTAAATGGAGCCCAAACACTCTTCCCATCTCTGTCCCTAACCGTAATCCTAACACGAACCCTAACCCTAATGCTAACCCAAACCATAACTCTGTCCTTCAACACTAAACCTAAAACTAACCCTAATTCTAACCGTGTCTCTAAACCTAATCCTAGTTCTAATCCTGTCCCTTACCCTAAAGCAAACTCTGTCGGTACCACTAACCCTACCCCTAACTTCATCAAGTTTATAAACCTAACCCTAATGTCACCTTGGAGCTGCCGATTCGAATGCTCCTGTGCACTGAGCCTTTGATGTCATAAGGAAGTGTCTCGGAATGCTAAGACCCGAGGGAATGATCGCAGTAAAACTTCCTTATCCGGTGGTCTCGGAATGCTGAGTCCATCCGGGGGCTCATACGTACATGTGAAAGCAAACCTTGTGTTTGATCACAATGAGTTTTGGCGAAGCAGCTGCCAGACAAATAGAATCAACTCCCTGGGTATAGATATTCAAATTGACTTCTTTGTGGCAGATGTAAAGAAAAGCTATGCACCCACAGTATTAAGGCTTGGGCCTCAGAGATGAGAACACTGGCCCACAGAAACTCTATTTTTGGCTGGTGTTTCTTAACTCTTCGCCATCTAACTGAAGTTCCCCAGCCGATGTCACGTGAGGCATGATACCCTAACACTAACCCTAAACGTGTCCTCCATTCTAACCCAACCCTTAACACTAAACGTAACCCTGAAACTGTCCCTTACATGAACCCAAACCTTAGCCATGTTCCTAACTGTAACACTAACTCTGTCCTCAACACTAGCTACGCCACTAACCCTAACCCTAACTTATCCTAACCTGAACCCAAACCCTACCCTAATCCTACAGCAAACCTTGTCCTGCCCTGACACTGTCCTGAACACTAACCCTGAGCCTAATCATAACCCTGTCCTTAACCCTAACTGTAACCCTACCTCTGTCCCTAAGCTTAACCCTAAACCTAACACTAACTATGTTCGTAACCCTAACTCTGTCCCGAACCCTAAAACGACCCTAAACCAAACCCTTACCCTAAAAAGTATTCCTAACCCTAACACTACCCTTAACTCTGTTTTGAACCCTAATTTAAATATAACCGTGCCTCTCATCCTAACCGTAACTCTAACCTTGTTTCTAACCCTACCCCTAAACCTAGCCCTAACCTTAATGTTAACCTTAACTTGAGTGCTGACCCTAACTTTAACCCTAAACCTAACACTGTCCATAACCCTAACCCTAATTTTGTCCCTAACCCTAACTGTAACCCTAAACTTAAACTGAACACTAACCCTGACAGTGTCCGTAACCTTCATCTTGTCTCTAACACTAATCCTGTCCCTAACCTTAACCTTGTCTCTAACCCTAAGACCTCCCCTATGTCAAATGAAAACCCCAATTGTATTCCTCACCCTCATGCGAACCCTAAGCCATCCGTGTACCTACCATGCATACTGTTCTTAATCCAAACCCTGTTATTGTAACCGTTTTCCTAAACCAAACTCTGAAAATAACCCTTTTGTTAATCTTCACACAAAACCCTAACCTAAACATCTCCCTAAACCTAACCCTGTAGCTAACCCTAATCCTAACCCTAACAACTTCACTAATCCTAACCCTGTTTTTACACTTACTCATAACCAATTTTGTAACTCTAACCCGAAACCTGTCTCTAACCCTAACACTAATCCTGCCCTAACCTGTCCCTAACACTGAATCTCAACCGAACCCATACCCTAAACCAAACCGTGTCTTTATCACTAACCCTAAACCTTACACTAACCTTAAATGTGTCCCTTATTTTAAGGGAAACCCTAATCCTAACCAGAACATTAGCCTGTCTTTAACCATAACCCTCAATGTAAATCGAACCCTAAACCTAACCCTAGACCTGACCCTAACTCTAACATTAACCATTAACCTGTCCCTAAACTTAACGCTCACAGTAACCCTAAAGCTAACCATGTCGGTAAAGCTAAGCGTAACTCTAACCGTGACCCTAATTGTGTCATAAACCCTAACCCTAATCCGATCCATAAGCCTGTTCCTACTCTTAAACCTAACTCTGTACCTATCCCTAATCATAACCCTAACACTAACCCTATTCCTGTCCCTAACGTTAACCCTAAACCTATCCTTAATCCTAACCGTTCTGCTAACTCTAATTCTAACCCTAACTCTAATCGTACTTCAGACCTAACCCTGACACTAACATACACCTCAACCGTAGCCCTAATCTTCTTCCTAACCCTAAACCTAACTGTAACCTGTCAATCTTAACCGAAATCTTACCTATACTTGACCCTAACCCTAACCATACCTGTCTCTAACCCTGACCCTAACCTTTAACCTGTCTCTAATCCCAACCCTAACCATAACCATATCCCTATCCCTGGGCCTGACCCTATCACTACCTTAATCCGAAGGCCACACTGTCTCTAACACTAAACCTGGCCAAAACGGAAACCTAACACTAAACTCAACTCCAAACCTAACCCTAACACAGTCCCTAACCCTAACCCTAACCCTAACACTACGCCTGTCACTAATACTAACACTATCAAACAACCTAATCTGTTTCTAACCATAACGCTAAACTTAACCCTAATTCTGCCTCTAATATTAACCCTAACCCTAACAATGTCGCTAAACCTAACTCTGACGCTTACCATCTCTCTAACCTTAAATCTAACCCACCCCTGTCACTGAACCTGTCCTTAACCCTAACCTTAACCCTAACCTAACACTAACCCTAAACCCGAAACCCTAACCCTAACCCTAACCCTGAACCCTAAACCCTAAACCCATACCCTAACCCTAATGCTACCCCTAACCCTAAACCCTAAACCCTAACCCTAAAACTAACCCTAAACCTAACCCTAACCCTAAACACTAACCCTAACCCTAACCCTAACGCTAAACCTAACACTGTCGCTAAACCTAACTCTGACCCTTACCGTCTCTCTAAACTTAAGTCTAACACTCACGTTGTCACTAAACCTGTCCCTAAACCTAACCTTAACCATCAGCCAAAACCAAAACTTAACTATAAACTTAACACTAAACTTAACCATGTTCCAAACCTGAATCGTTTCCCTAACCCTAACCCTAACATTAACCCTAACCCTATCCCTAAACCCTAACCGTAACCCTAATCCCTAAACCCTAAACCCCATGTCCCCAACCCTAATCCTGCCCCTAACCCTAACCCTAACCCTAACCATACCCCTAACCCTAAACCCTGAACCCTAACCCTAACCCTAACCCTAACCCTATCCCTAAACCCTAACCCTAACCCAAAACCTAACCTTAACCCTAACCCTAATCCTAACTCTAACACTCACTGTGTCCCTACCCAATCCCTGCCCCTGTAGCTAACGCTTTTCCTACCCCAAAACCTAAATCTAAAAGTATCCCTAGCCCAAACTCTAAATGGAGCCCAAACACTCTTCCCATCTCTGTCCCTAACCGTAATCCTAACACGAACCCTAACCCTAATGCTAACCCAAACCCTAACTCTCCTTCAACACTAAACCTAAAACTAACCCTAATTCTAACAGTGTCTCTAAACCTAATCCTAGTTCTAATCCTGTCCCTTACCTTAAAGCAAACTCTGTCGGTAACCCTAACCCTACCGCTAACTTCATCCTGTTTATAAACCTAACCCTAATGTCACCTTGGAGCTGCCGATTCGACTGCTCCTGTGCACTGAGCCTTTGACTTCATAAGTTAGTGTCTCGGCATGCTAAGACCCGAGGGAATGATCGCAGTAAAACTTCCTTATCCGGTGGTCTCGGAATGCTGAGTCCATCCGGGGGATCATACGTACATGTGAAAGCAAAACTTGTGTTTGATCACAATGAGTTTTGGCGAAGCAGCTGCCAGACAAATAGAATCAACTCCCTGGTTATAGATATTCAAATTGACTTCTTTGTGGCAGTTGTAAAGAAAAGCTATGCACCCACAGTATTAAGGCTTGGGCCTCAGAGATGAGAACACTGGCCCACAGAAACTCTATTTTTGGCTCTGGTGTTTCTTAACTCTTCGCCATCTAACTGAAGTTCCCCAGCCGATGCCACGTGAGGCATGATACCCTAACACTAACCCTAAACGTGTCCTCCATTCTAACCCAACCCTTAACACTAAACGTAACCCTGAAACTGTCCCTTACATGAACCCTAACCTTAGCCATGTTCCTAATTGTAACACTAACTCGGTCCTCAACCCTAGCTATGCCCCTAACCCTAACCCTAACATATCCTAACCTGAAACCAAACCCTACCCTAATCCTACAGCAAACCTTGTCCTGCCCTGACACTGTCCTGAACACTAACCCTGAGCCTAATCATAACCCTGTCCTTAACCCTAAATGTAACCCTACCTCTGTCCCTAAGCTTAACCCTAAACCTAACACTAACTATGTTCCTAACCCTAACTCTGTCCCGAACCCTAAAACAAACCCTAAACCGAACCCTAACCCTAAAAAGTATTCCTAACCCTAACACTACCCTTAACTCTGTTTTGAACCTTAATTTAAATATAACCGTGCCTCTCATCCTAACCGTAACTCTAACCTTGTTTCTAACCCTACCCCTAAACCTAGCCCTAACCTTAATGTTAACCTTAACTTGAGCGCTGACCCTAACTGTAACCCTAAACCTAACACTGTCCATAACCCTAACCCTAATTTTGTCCCTAACCCTAACTGTAACCCTAAACTTAAACTGAACACTAACCCTGACAGTGTCCGTAACCTTCATCTTGTCTCTAACACTAAGACCTCCCCTATATCAAATGAAAACCCCAATTGTATTCCTCACCCTCATGCGAACCCTAAGCCATCCGTGTACCTACCATGCATACTGTTCTTAATCCAAACCCTGTTATTGTAACCGTTTTCCTGTACCACACTCTGAAAATAACCCTTTTGCTAATCTTCACACAAAACCCTAACCTAAACATCTCCCTAAACCTAACCCTGTAGCTAACCCTAATCCTAACCCTAACAACTTCACTAATCCTAACCCTGTTTTTACACTTACTCATAACCAATGTTGTAACTCTAACCCGAAACCTGTCTCTAACCCTAACCCTACCCTAATCCGAAGGCCACCCTGCCTCTAACACTAACCCTAGCCCTAAACTGAAACCTAACACAAAACTCAACTCCAAACCTAACCCTAACACTGTCTCTAAACCTAACCTTAACCCTAACAGTAAGCCTGTCACTAATACTAACACTATCACACAACCTAATCTGATTCTAACCATAACGCTAACCTTAACCCTAACTCTGCCTCTAATATTAACCCTAACCCTAACACTGTCACTAAACCTAACTCTGACCCTTACCATCTCTCTAACCTTAATTCTACCCTCACCCTGTCATTAACCCTGTCACTAAACCTAATCTTAACCATCAGCCAAAACCTAAACTTCACTATAACACTAACACTATACCTAACCATGTCCCAAACCCTAATCGTGTCCCTAACCCTAACCCTAACCCTAACCCGAAACCCGAAACCCTAACCCTAACCCTAACACTAACGCTAAGCCTGTCACTAATACTAACACTATCACTCAACCTAATCTGTTTCTAACCATAACGCTAACCTTAACCCTAACTCTGCCTCTAATATTAACCCTACCCCTAACACTGTCGCTAAACCTAACTCTGACCCTTACCGTCTCTCCACCCTTAACTCTAACCCTCACCCTGTCAATAACCCTGTCCCTAAACCTAAACTTAAGCATCAGACAAAACCTAAACTTAACTATAACCCTAACACTAAACCTAACCATGTGCCAAACCCTAATCCTGTCGCTAACCCTACCCCTACCCCTAACCCTAACCCTACCACTAACCCTAACCCTAACCCTAAACCCTAACCCTAACCCTAACCCTAAACCCTAAACCTAACCCTAACCCTAACCCAAACCGTAAACCCTAAACCCTAACCCTAACCCTAACCCTAACACTAACCCTAACCCTAAACCCTAAACCCTAAACCCTAACCCTAACCCTAAACCCTAAACCTAACCTTAACCATCAGCCAGAACCAAAACTTAACTATAACCCTAACACTAAACCTAACCATGTCCCAAACCCTAATCCAGTCCCTAACCGTAACCCTAAACCTAACCCTAAACCCTAACCCTAACCCTAAAACTAACCCTAACACAAAACCTAACCATGTCTCAAACCCTAATCCTGTACCTAACCCTAACGCTAAACCGTAACCCTAACCCTAACCCTAACGCTAAAAATAACACTGTCGCTCAACCTAACTCTGACCCTAACCCTAACCCTAAACCTAATGCTAACCCTATCCCTAAACCCTAACCCTAAAATCTAATGACTAACCCTCACCTATTCCTAACCCTAACCCTAACCCTAACCCTAAACCCTAAACTAACCCGATCCCTAACCCTAACACTGTCGCTAAACCTAACTCTGACCCTTACCGTCTCTCTGACCTTAACTCTAACCCTCACCCTGTCACTAAACCTGTCCCTAAAACTAACCTTAACCATCAGCCAAAACCAAAACTTAACTATAACCCTAATACTAAACCTAACCATGTCCCCAACCATAATCCTGCCCCTAACCCTAACCCTAACCCTAACCCTAACCCAAAACCTAACCTTAACCCTAACCCTAATCCTAACTCTAACACTCACTGTGTCCCTACCCAATCCCTGCCCCTGTAGTTAACGCTTTTCCTACCCCAAAACCTAAATCTAAAAGTATCCCTAGCCCAAACTCTAAATGGAGCCCAAACACTCTTCCCATCTCTGTCCCTAACCGTAATCCTAACACGAACCCTAACCCTAATGCTAACCCAAACCATAACTCTGTCCTTCAACACTAAACCTAAAACTAACCCTAATTCTAACCGTGTCTCTAAACCTAATCCTAGTTCTAATCCTGTCCCTTACCCTAAAGCAAACTCTGTCGGTAACCCTAACCCTACCCCTAACTTCATCAAGTTTATAAACCTAACCCTAATGTCACCTTGGAGCTGCCGATTCGAATGCTCCTGTGCACTGAGCCTTTGATGTCATAAGGAAGTGTCTCGGAATGCTAAGACCCGAGGGAATGATCGCAGTAAAACTTCCTTATCCGGTGGTCTCGGAATGCTGAGTCCATCCGGGGGCTCATACGTACATGTGAAAGCAAAACTTGTGTTTGATCACAATGAGTTTTGGCGAAGCAGCTGCCAGACAAATAGAATCAACTCCCTGGGTATAGATATTCAAATTGACTTCTTTGTGGCAGATGTAAAGAAAAGCTATGCACCCACAGTATTAAGGCTTGGGCCTCAGAGATGAGAACACTGGCCCACAGAAACTCTATTTTTGGCTGGTGTTTCTTAACTCTTCGCCATCTAACTGAAGTTCCCCAGCCGATGTCACATGAGGCATGATACCCTAACACTAACCCTAAACGTGTCCTCCATTCTAACCCAACCCTTAACACTAAACGTAACCCTGAAACTGTCCCTTACATGAACCCAAACCTTAGCCATGTTCCTAACTGTAACACTAACTCTGTCCTCAACACTAGCTACGCCACTAACCCTAACCCTAACTTATCCTAACCTGAACCCAAACCCTACCCTAATCCTACAGCAAACCTTGTCCTGCCCTGACACTGTCCTGAACACTAACCCTGAGCCTAATCATAACCCTGTCCTTAACCCTAACTGTAACCCTACCTCTGTCCCTAAGCTTAACCCTAAACCTAACACTAACTATGTTCGTAACCCTAACTCTGTCCCGAACCCTAAAACGACCCTAAACCAAACCCTTACCCTAAAAAGTATTCCTAACCCTAACACTACCCTTAACTCTGTTTTGAACCCTAATTTAAATATAACCGTGCCTCTCATCCTAACCGTAACTCTAACCTTGTTTCTAACCCTACCCCTAAACCTAGCCCTAACCTTAATGTTAACCTTAACTTGAGTGCTGACCCTAACTTTAACCCTAAACCTAACACTGTCCATAACCCTAACCCTAATTTTGTCCCTAACCCTAACTGTAACCCTAAACTTAAACTGAACACTAACCCTGACAGTGTCCGTAACCTTCATCTTGTCTCTAACACTAATCCTGTCCCTAACCTTAACCTTGTCTCTAACCCTAAGACCTCCCCTATGTCAAATGAAAACCCCAATTGTATTCCTCACCCTCATGCGA
Organism: Hipposideros larvatus; assembly: GCA_031876335.1. Lineage (NCBI taxonomy): Eukaryota > Metazoa > Chordata > Mammalia > Chiroptera > Hipposideridae > Hipposideros > Hipposideros larvatus. The sequence continues at coordinate 15,464,241 of CM063102.1, forward strand.
ACCCTAAGCCATCCGTGTACCTACCATGCATACTGTTCTTAATCCAAACCCTGTTATTGTAACCGTTTTCCTAAACCAAACTCTGAAAATAACCCTTTTGTTAATCTTCACACAAAACCCTAACCTAAACATCTCCCTAAACCTAACCCTGTAGCTAACCCTAATCCTAACCCTAACAACTTCACTAATCCTAACCCTGTTTTTACACTTACTCATAACCAATTTTGTAACTCTAACCCGAAACCTGTCTCTAACCCTAACACTAATCCTGCCCTAACCTGTCCCTAACACTGAATCTCAACCGAACCCATACCCTAAACCAAACCGTGTCTTTATCACTAACCCTAAACCTTACACTAACCTTAAATGTGTCCCTTATTTTAAGGGAAACCCTAATCCTAACCAGAACATTAGCCTGTCTTTAACCATAACCCTCAATGTAAATCGAACCCTAAACCTAACCCTAGACCTGACCCTAACTCTAACATTAACCATTAACCTGTCCCTAAACTTAACGCTCACAGTAACCCTAAAGCTAACCATGTCGGTAAAGCTAAGCGTAACTCTAACCGTGACCCTAATTGTGTCATAAACCCTAACCCTAATCCGATCCATAAGCCTGTTCCTACTCTTAAACCTAACTCTGTACCTATCCCTAATCATAACCCTAACACTAACCCTATTCCTGTCCCTAACGTTAACCCTAAACCTATCCTTAATCCTAACCGTTCTGCTAACTCTAATTCTAACCCTAACTCTAATCGTACTTCAGACCTAACCCTGACACTAACATACACCTCAACCGTAGCCCTAATCTTCTTCCTAACCCTAAACCTAACTGTAACCTGTCAATCTTAACCTAAATCTTACCTATACTTGACCCTAACCCTAACCATACCTGTCTCTAACCCTGACCCTAACCTTTAACCTGTCTCTAATCCCAACCCTAACCATAACCATATCCCTATCCCTGGGCCTGACCCTATCACTACCTTAATCCGAAGGCCACACTGTCTCTAACACTAAACCTGGCCAAAACGGAAACCTAACACTAAACTCAACTCCAAACCTAACCCTAACACAGTCCCTAACCCTAACCCTAACCCTAACACTACGCCTGTCACTAATACTAACACTATCAAACAACCTAATCTGTTTCTAACCATAACGCTAAACTTAACCCTAATTCTGCCTCTAATATTAACCCTAACCCTAACAATGTCGCTAAACCTAACTCTGACACTTACCATCTCTCTAACCTTAAATCTAACCCACCCCTGTCACTGAACCTGTCCTTAACCCTAACCTTAACCCTAACCTAACACTAACCCTAAACCCGAAACCCTAACCCTAACCCTAACCCTAACCCTAAACCCTAAACCCATACCCTAACCCTAATGCTACCCCTAACCCTAAACCCTAAACCCTAACCCTAAAACTAACCCTAAACCTAACCCTAACCCTAAACACTAACCCTAACCCTAACCCTAACGCTAAACCTAACACTGTCGCTAAACCTAACTCTGACCCTTACCGTCTCTCTAAACTTAAGTCTAACACTCACGTTGTCACTAAACCTGTCCCTAAACCTAACCTTAACCATCAGCCAAAACCAAAACTTAACTATAAACTTAACACTAAACTTAACCATGTTCCAAACCTGAATCGTTTCCCTAACCCTAACCCTAACATTAACCCTAACCCTATCCCTAAACCCTAACCGTAACCCTAATCCCTAAACCCTAAACCCTAACCCTCACCTAACCCTAACCCTAAACCCTAAACCCTAACCCTCACCTAATCCTAACCCTAACACTAACACTAACACTAAACCTAACCATGCCTCAAACTTAATCCTGTATCTAACCTTAAACCTAATGCTAACCCTAACCCTAACCCTAAACCTAATCCCTAAACCCTAACTCTAACCCTAACCCTAAACCCTAACCCTAACCCTATCCCAAAACCCTAACCCTAACCCTAAACCCTAACCCTAACACTAACCCTACTCTAACCCTAACCCTAACCCTAAAACTTTCGCTAAACCTAACTCTGACCCTTACCGTCTGTCTAACTTTAACTCTAACCCTCACCCTGTAACTAACCCTGTCCCTAAACCTAACCTTAACCATCAGCCAAAACCTAAACTTCTCTATAACTCTAACACTAAAGCTAACCATGTCTCAAACCCGAATCATGTACCTAATCCTAACCCTAACCTTAACCCTAACCATAAATCGAAACCCTAATCCTAACCCTAAACCTAATCCTAAACCTAAACCCTAACCGTAACCCTAACCATAACCCTAAACCATAAACCCTAACCCTAACCCTAACCCTAACCCTAAAGGCTAAACCCTAACTCTAACCCTAACCCTAACCCTAACCCTAACGCTAACCCTATCCCTAAACCCTAACCCTAAAATCTAATGACTAACCCTCACCTATTCCTAACCCTAACCCTAATCCTAACCCTAAACCCTAAACTAACCCATCCCTAACCCTAACACTGTCGCTAAACCTAACTCTGACCCTTACCGTCTCTCTGACCTTAACTCTAACCCTCACCCTGTCACTAAACCTGTCCCTAAAACTAACCTTAACCATCAGCCAAAACCAAAACTTAACTAGAACACTAATATTAAACCTAACCATGTCCCCAACCCTAATCCTGCCCCTAACCCTAACCCTAACCCTAACCATACCCCTAACCCTAAACCCTGAACCCTAACCGTAACCCTAACCCTAACCCTATCCCTAAACCCTAACCCTAACCCAAAACCTAACCTTAACCCTAACCCTAATCCTAACTCTAACACTCACTGTGTCCCTACCCAATCCCTGCCCCTGTAGCTAACGCTTTTCCTACCCCAAAACCTAAATCTAAAAGTATCCCTAGCCCAAACTCTAAATGGAGCCCAAACACTCTTCCCATCTCTGTCCCTAACCGTAATCCTAACACGAACCCTAACCCTAATGCTAACCCAAACCCTAACTCTCCTTCAACACTAAACCTAAAACTAACCCTAATTCTAACAGTGTCTCTAAACCTAATCCTAGTTCTAATCCTGTCCCTTACCTTAAAGCAAACTCTGTCGGTAACCCTAACCCTACCGCTAACTTCATCCTGTTTATAAACCTAACCCTAATGTCACCTTGGAGCTGCCGATTCGACTGCTCCTGTGCACTGAGCCTTTGACTTCATAAGTTAGTGTCTCGGCATGCTAAGACCCGAGGGAATGATCGCAGTAAAACTTCCTTATCCGGTGGTCTCGGAATGCTGAGTCCATCCGGGGGATCATACGTACATGTGAAAGCAAAACTTGTGTTTGATCACAATGAGTTTTGGCGAAGCAGCTGCCAGACAAATAGAATCAACTCCCTGGTTATAGATATTCAAATTGACTTCTTTGTGGCAGTTGTAAAGAAAAGCTATGCACCCACAGTATTAAGGCTTGGGCCTCAGAGATGAGAACACTGGCCCACAGAAACTCTATTTTTGGCTCTGGTTTTTCTTAACTCTTCGCCATCTAACTGAAGTTCCCCAGCCGATGCCACGTGAGGCATGATACCCTAACACTAACCCTAAACGTGTCCTCCATTCTAACCCAACCCTTAACACTAAACGTAACCCTGAAACTGTCCCTTACATGAACCCTAACCTTAGCCATGTTCCTAATTGTAACACTAACTCGGTCCTCAACCCTAGCTATGCCCCTAACCCTAACCCTAACATATCCTAACCTGAAACCAAACCCTACCCTAATCCTACAGCAAACCTTGTCCTGCCCTGACACTGTCCTGAACACTAACCCTGAGCCTAATCATAACCCTGTCCTTAACCCTAAATGTAACCCTACCTCTGTCCCTAAGCTTAACCCTAAACCTAACACTAACTATGTTCCTAACCCTAACTCTGTCCCGAACCCTAAAACAAACCCTAAACCGAACCCTAACCCTAAAAAGTATTCCTAACCCTAACACTACCCTTAACTCTGTTTTGAACCTTAATTTAAATATAACCGTGCCTCTCATCCTAACCGTAACTCTAACCTTGTTTCTAACCCTACCCCTAAACCTAGCCCTAACCTTAATGTTAACCTTAACTTGAGCGCTGACCCTAACTGTAACCCTAAACCTAACACTGTCCATAACCCTAACCCTAATTTTGTCCCTAACCCTAACTGTAACCCTAAACTTAAACTGAACACTAACCCTGACAGTGTCCGTAACCTTCATCTTGTCTCTAACACTAAGACCTCCCCTATATCAAATGAAAACCCCAATTGTATTCCTCACCCTCATGCGAACCCTAAGCCATCCGTGTACCTACCATGCATACTGTTCTTAATCCAAACCCTGTTATTGTAACCGTTTTCCTGTACCAAACTCTGAAAATAACCCTTTTGCTAATCTTCACACAAAACCCTAACCTAAACATCTCCCTAAACCTAACCCTGTAGCTAACCCTAATCCTAACCCTAACAACTTCACTAATCCTAACCCTGTTTTTACACTTACTCATAACCAATGTTGTAACTCTAACCCGAAACCTGTCTCTAACCCTAACCCTACCCTAATCCGAAGGCCACCCTGCCTCTAACACTAACCCTAGCCCTAAACTGAAACCTAACACAAAACTCAACTCCAAACCTAACCCTAACACTGTCTCTAAACCTAACCTTAACCCTAACAGTAAGCCTGTCACTAATACTAACACTATCACACAACCTAATCTGATTCTAACCATAACGCTAACCTTAACCCTAACTCTGCCTCTAATATTAACCCTAACCCTAACACTGTCACTAAACCTAACTCTGACCCTTACCATCTCTCTAACCTTAATTCTACCCTCACCCTGTCATTAACCCTGTCACTAAACCTAATCTTAACCATCAGCCAAAACCTAAACTTCACTATAACACTAACACTATACCTAACCATGTCCCAAACCCTAATCGTGTCCCTAACCCTAACCCTAACCCTAACCCGAAACCCGAAACCCTAACCCTAACCCTAACACTAACGCTAAGCCTGTCACTAATACTAACACTATCACTCAACCTAATCTGTTTCTAACCATAACGCTAACCTTAACCCTAACTCTGCCTCTAATATTAACCCTACCCCTAACACTGTCGCTAAACCTAACTCTGACCCTTACCGTCTCTCCACCCTTAACTCTAACCCTCACCCTGTCAATAACCCTGTCCCTAAACCTAAACTTAAGCATCAGACAAAACTTAAACTTAACTATAACCCTAACACTAAACCTAACCATGTGCCAAACCCTAATCCTGTCGCTAACCCTACCCCTACCCCTAACCCTAACCCTACCACTAACCCTAACCCTAACCCTAAACCCTAACCCTAACCCTAACCCTAAACCCTAAACCTAACCCTAACCCTAACCCAAACCGTAAACCCTAAACCCTAACCCTAACCCTAACCCTAACGCTAACCCTAACCCTAAACCCTAAACCCTAAACCCTAACCCTAACCCTAAACCCTAAACCTAACCTTAACCATCAGCCAGAACCAAAACTTAACTATAACCCTAACACTAAACCTAACCATGTCCCAAACCCTAATCCAGTCCCTAACCGTAACCCTAAACCTAACCCTAAACCCTAACCCTAACCCTAAAACTAACCCTAACACAAAACCTAACCATGTCTCAAACCCTAATCCTGTACCTAACCCTAACGCTAAACCGTAACCCTAACCCTAACCCTAACGCTAAAAATAACACTGTCGCTCAACCTAACTCTGACCCTAACCCTAACCCTAAACCTAATGCTAACCCTATCCCTAAACCCTAACCCTAAAATCTAATGACTAACCCTCACCTATTCCTAACCCTAACCCTAACCCTAACCCTAAACCCTAAACTAACCCGATCCCTAACCCTAACACTGTCGCTAAACCTAACTCTGACCCTTACCGTCTCTCTGACCTTAACTCTAACCCTCACCCTGTCACTAAACCTGTCCCTAAAACTAACCTTAACCATCAGCCAAAACCAAAACTTAACTATAACCCTAATACTAAACCTAACCATGTCCCCAACCATAATCCTGCCCCTAACCCTAACCCTAACCCTAACCCTAACCCAAAACCTAACCTTAACCCTAACCCTAATCCTAACTCTAACACTCACTGTGTCCCTACCCAATCCCTGCCCCTGTAGTTAACGCTTTTCCTACCCCAAAACCTAAATCTAAAAGTATCCCTAGCCCAAACTCTAAATGGAGCCCAAACACTCTTCCCATCTCTGTCCCTAACCGTAATCCTAACACGAACCCTAACCCTAATGCTAACCCAAACCATAACTCTGTCCTTCAACACTAAACCTAAAACTAACCCTAATTCTAACCGTGTCTCTAAACCTAATCCTAGTTCTAATCCTGTCCCTTACCCTAAAGCAAACTCTGTCGGTAACCCTAACCCTACCCCTAACTTCATCAAGTTTATAAACCTAACCCTAATGTCACCTTGGAGCTGCCGATTCGAATGCTCCTGTGCACTGAGCCTTTGATGTCATAAGGAAGTGTCTCGGAATGCTAAGACCCGAGGGAATGATCGCAGTAAAACTTCCTTATCCGGTGGTCTCGGAATGCTGAGTCCATCCGGGGGCTCATACGTACATGTGAAAGCAAACCTTGTGTTTGATCACAATGAGTTTTGGCGAAGCAGCTGCCAGACAAATAGAATCAACTCCCTGGGTATAGATATTCAAATTGACTTCTTTGTGGCAGATGTAAAGAAAAGCTATGCACCCACAGTATTAAGGCTTGGGCCTCAGAGATGAGAACACTGGCCCACAGAAACTCTATTTTTGGCTGGTGTTTCTTAACTCTTCGCCATCTAACTGAAGTTCCCCAGCCGATGTCACGTGAGGCATGATACCCTAACACTAACCCTAAACGTGTCCTCCATTCTAACCCAACCCTTAACACTAAACGTAACCCTGAAACTGTCCCTTACATGAACCCAAACCTTAGCCATGTTCCTAACTGTAACACTAACTCTGTCCTCAACACTAGCTACGCCACTAACCCTAACCCTAACTTATCCTAACCTGAACCCAAACCCTACCCTAATCCTACAGCAAACCTTGTCCTGCCCTGACACTGTCCTGAACACTAACCCTGAGCCTAATCATAACCCTGTCCTTAACCCTAACTGTAACCCTACCTCTGTCCCTAAGCTTAACCCTAAACCTAACACTAACTATGTTCGTAACCCTAACTCTGTCCCGAACCCTAAAACGACCCTAAACCAAACCCTTACCCTAAAAAGTATTCCTAACCCTAACACTACCCTTAACTCTGTTTTGAACCCTAATTTAAATATAACCGTGCCTCTCATCCTAACCGTAACTCTAACCTTGTTTCTAACCCTACCCCTAAACCTAGCCCTAACCTTAATGTTAACCTTAACTTGAGTGCTGACCCTAACTTTAACCCTAAACCTAACACTGTCCATAACCCTAACCCTAATTTTGTCCCTAACCCTAACTGTAACCCTAAACTTAAACTGAACACTAACCCTGACAGTGTCCGTAACCTTCATCTTGTCTCTAACACTAATCCTGTCCCTAACCTTAACCTTGTCTCTAACCCTAAGACCTCCCCTATGTCAAATGAAAACCCCAATTGTATTCCTCACCCTCATGCGAACCCTAAGCCATCCGTGTACCTACCATGCATACTGTTCTTAATCCAAACCCTGTTATTGTAACCGTTTTCCTAAACCAAACTCTGAAAATAACCCTTTTGTTAATCTTCACACAAAACCCTAACCTAAACATCTCCCTAAACCTAACCCTGTAGCTAACCCTAATCCTAACCCTAACAACTTCACTAATCCTAACCCTGTTTTTACACTTACTCATAACCAATTTTGTAACTCTAACCCGAAACCTGTCTCTAACCCTAACACTAATCCTGCCCTAACCTGTCCCTAACACTGAATCTCAACCGAACCCATACCCTAAACCAAACCGTGTCTTTATCACTAACCCTAAACCTTACACTAACCTTAAATGTGTCCCTTATTTTAAGGGAAACCCTAATCCTAACCAGAACATTAGCCTGTCTTTAACCATAACCCTCAATGTAAATCGAACCCTAAACCTAACCCTAGACCTGACCCTAACTCTAACATTAACCATTAACCTGTCCCTAAACTTAACGCTCACAGTAACCCTAAAGCTAACCATGTCGGTAAAGCTAAGCGTAACTCTAACCGTGACCCTAATTGTGTCATAAACCCTAACCCTAATCCGATCCATAAGCCTGTTCCTACTCTTAAACCTAACTCTGTACCTATCCCTAATCATAACCCTAACACTAACCCTATTCCTGTCCCTAACGTTAACCCTAAACCTATCCTTAATCCTAACCGTTCTGCTAACTCTAATTCTAACCCTAACTCTAATCGTACTTCAGACCTAACCCTGACACTAACATACACCTCAACCGTAGCCCTAATCTTCTTCCTAACCCTAAACCTAACTGTAACCTGTCAATCTTAACCTAAATCTTACCTATACTTGACCCTAACCCTAACCATACCTGTCTCTAACCCTGACCCTAACCTTTAACCTGTCTCTAATCCCAACCCTAACCATAACCATATCCCTATCCCTGGGCCTGACCCTATCACTACCTTAATCCGAAGGCCACACTGTCTCTAACACTAAACCTGGCCAAAACGGAAACCTAACACTAAACTCAACTCCAAACCTAACCCTAACACAGTCCCTAACCCTAACCCTAACCCTAACACTACGCCTGTCACTAATACTAACACTATCAAACAACCTAATCTGTTTCTAACCATAACGCTAAACTTAACCCTAATTCTGCCTCTAATATTAACCCTAACCCTAACAATGTCGCTAAACCTAACTCTGACGCTTACCATCTCTCTAACCTTAAATCTAACCCACCCCTGTCACTGAACCTGTCCTTAACCCTAACCTTAACCCTAACCTAACACTAACCCTAAACCCGAAACCCTAACCCTAACCCTAACCCTAACCCTAAACCCTAAACCCATACCCTAACCCTAATGCTACCCCTAACCCTAAACCCTAAACCCTAACCCTAAAACTAACCCTAAACCTAACCCTAACCCTAAACACTAACCCTAACCCTAACCCTAACGCTAAACCTAACACTGTCGCTAAACCTAACTCTGACCCTTACCGTCTCTCTAAACTTAAGTCTAACACTCACGTTGTCACTAAACCTGTCCCTAAACCTAACCTTAACCATCAGCCAAAACCAAAACTTAACTATAAACTTAACACTAAACTTAACCATGTTCCAAACCTGAATCGTTTCCCTAACCCTAACCCTAACATTAACCCTAACCCTATCCCTAAACCCTAACCGTAACCCTAATCCCTAAACCCTAAACCCTAACCCTCACCTAACCCTAACCCTAAACCCTAAACCCTAACCCTCACCTAATCCTAACCCTAACACTAACACTAACACTAAACCTAACCATGCCTCAAACTTAATCCTGTATCTAACCTTAAACCTAATGCTAACCCTAACCCTAACCCTAAACCTAATCCCTAAACCCTAACTCTAACCCTAACCCTAAACCCTAACCCTAACCCTATCCCAAAATCCTAACCCTAACCCTAAACCCTAACCCTAACACTAACCCTACTCTAACCCTAACCCTAACCCTAAAACTTTCGCTAAACCTAACTCTGACCCTTACCGTCTAACTTTAACTCTAACCCTCACCCTGTAACTAACCCTGTCCCTAAACCTAACCTTAACCATCAGCCAAAACCTAAACTTCTCTATAACTCTAACACTAAAGCTAACCATGTCTCAAACCCGAATCATGTACCTAATCCTAACCCTAACCTTAACCCTAACCATAAATCGAAACCCTAATCCTAACCCTAAACCTAATCCTAAACCTAAACCCTAACCGTAACCCTAACCATAACCCTAAACCATAAACCCTAACCCTAACCCTAACCCTAACCCTAAAGGCTAAACCCTAACTCTAACCCTAACCCTAACCCTAACCCTAACGCTAACCCTATCCCTAAACCCTAACCCTAAAATCTAATGACTAACCCTCACCTATTCCTAACCCTAACCCTAATCCTAACCCTAAACCCTAAACTAACCCATCCCTAACCCTAACACTGTCGCTAAACCTAACTCTGACCCTTACCGTCTCTCTGACCTTAACTCTAACCCTCACCCTGTCACTAAACCTGTCCCTAAAACTAACCTTAACCATCAGCCAAAACCAAAACTTAACTAGAACACTAATATTAAACCTAACCATGTCCCCAACCCTAATCCTGCCCCTAACCCTAACCCTAACCCTAACCATACCCCTAACCCTAAACCCTGAACCCTAACCCTAACCCTAACCCTAACCCTATCCCTAAACCCTAACCCTAACCCAAAACCTAACCTTAACCCTAACCCTAATCCTAACTCTAACACTCACTGTGTCCCTACCCAATCCCTGCCCCTGTAGCTAACGCTTTTCCTACCCCAAAACCTAAATCTAAAAGTATCCCTAGCCCAAACTCTAAATGGAGCCCAAACACTCTTCCCATCTCTGTCCCTAACCGTAATCCTAACACGAACCCTAACCCTAATGCTAACCCAAACCCTAACTCTCCTTCAACACTAAACCTAAAACTAACCCTAATTCTAACAGTGTCTCTAAACCTAATCCTAGTTCTAATCCTGTCCCTTACCTTAAAGCAAACTCTGTCGGTAACCCTAACCCTACCGCTAACTTCATCCTGTTTATAAACCTAACCCTAATGTCACCTTGGAGCTGCCGATTCGACTGCTCCTGTGCACTGAGCCTTTGACTTCATAAGTTAGTGTCTCGGCATGCTAAGACCCGAGGGAATGATCGCAGTAAAACTTCCTTATCCGGTGGTCTCGGAATGCTGAGTCCATCCGGGGGATCATACGTACATGTGAAAGCAAAACTTGTGTTTGATCACAATGAGTTTTGGCGAAGCAGCTGCCAGACAAATAGAATCAACTCCCTGGTTATAGATATTCAAATTGACTTCTTTGTGGCAGTTGTAAAGAAAAGCTATGCACCCACAGTATTAAGGCTTGGGCCTCAGAGATGAGAACACTGGCCCACAGAAACTCTATTTTTGGCTCTGGTGTTTCTTAACTCTTCGCCATCTAACTGAAGTTCCCCAGCCGATGCCACGTGAGGCATGATACCCTAACACTAACCCTAAACGTGTCCTCCATTCTAACCCAACCCTTAACACTAAACGTAACCCTGAAACTGTCCCTTACATGAACCCTAACCTTAGCCATGTTCCTAATTGTAACACTAACTCGGTCCTCAACCCTAGCTATGCCCCTAACCCTAACCCTAACATATCCTAACCTGAAACCAAACCCTACCCTAATCCTACAGCAAACCTTGTCCTGCCCTGACACTGTCCTGAACACTAACCCTGAGCCTAATCATAACCCTGTCCTTAACCCTAAATGTAACCCTACCTCTGTCCCTAAGCTTAACCCTAAACCTAACACTAACTATGTTCCTAACCCTAACTCTGTCCCGAACCCTAAAACAAACCCTAAACCGAACCCTAACCCTAAAAAGTATTCCTAACCCTAACACTACCCTTAACTCTGTTTTGAACCTTAATTTAAATATAACCGTGCCTCTCATCCTAACCGTAACTCTAACCTTGTTTCTAACCCTACCCCTAAACCTAGCCCTAACCTTAATGTTAACCTTAACTTGAGCGCTGACCCTAACTGTAACCCTAAACCTAACACTGTCCATAACCCTAACCCTAATTTTGTCCCTAACCCTAACTGTAACCCTAAACTTAAACTGAACACTAACCCTGACAGTGTCCGTAACCTTCATCTTGTCTCTAACACTAAGACCTCCCCTATATCAAATGAAAACCCCAATTGTATTCCTCACCCTCATGCGAACCCTAAGCCATCCGTGTACCTACCATGCATACTGTTCTTAATCCAAACCCTGTTATTGTAACCGTTTTCCTGTACCAAACTCTGAAAATAACCCTTTTGCTAATCTTCACACAAAACCCTAACCTAAACATCTCCCTAAACCTAACCCTGTAGCTAACCCTAATCCTAACCCTAACAACTTCACTAATCCTAACCCTGTTTTTACACTTACTCATAACCAATGTTGTAACTCTAACCCGAAACCTGTCTCTAACCCTAACCCTACCCTAATCCGAAGGCCACCCTGCCTCTAACACTAACCCTAGCCCTAAACTGAAACCTAACACAAAACTCAACTCCAAACCTAACCCTAACACTGTCTCTAAACCTAACCTTAACCCTAACAGTAAGCCTGTCACTAATACTAACACTATCACACAACCTAATCTGATTCTAACCATAACGCTAACCTTAACCCTAACTCTGCCTCTAATATTAACCCTAACCCTAACACTGTCACTAAACCTAACTCTGACCCTTACCATCTCTCTAACCTTAATTCTACCCTCACCCTGTCATTAACCCTGTCACTAAACCTAATCTTAACCATCAGCCAAAACCTAAACTTCACTATAACACTAACACTATACCTAACCATGTCCCAAACCCTAATCGTGTCCCTAACCCTAACCCGAAACCCGAAACCCTAACCCTAACCCTAACACTAACGCTAAGCCTGTCACTAATACTAACACTATCACTCAACCTAATCTGTTTCTAACCATAACGCTAACCTTAACCCTAACTCTGCCTCTAATATTAACCCTACCCCTAACACTGTCGCTAAACCTAACTCTGACCCTTACCGTCTCTCCACCCTTAACTCTAACCCTCACCCTGTCAATAACCCTGTCCCTAAACCTAAACTTAAGCATCAGACAAAACCTAAACTTAACTATAACCCTAACACTAAACCTAACCATGTGCCAAACCCTAATCCTGTCGCTAACCCTACCCCTACCCCTAACCCTAACCCTACCACTAACCCTAACCCTAACCCTAAACCCTAACCCTAACCCTAACCCTAAACCCTAAACCTAACCCTAACCCTAACCCAAACCGTAAACCCTAAACCCTAACCCTAACCCTAACCCTAACGCTAACCCTAACCCTAAACCCTAAACCCTAAACCCTAACCCTAACCCTAAACCCTAAACCTAACCTTAACCATCAGCCAGAACCAAAACTTAACTATAACCCTAACACTAAACCTAACCATGTCCCAAACCCTAATCCAGTCCCTAACCGTAACCCTAAACCTAACCCTAAACCCTAACCCTAACCCTAAAACTAACCCTAACACAAAACCTAACCATGTCTCAAACCCTAATCCTGTACCTAACCCTAACGCTAAACCGTAACCCTAACCCTAACCCTAACGCTAAAAATAACACTGTCGCTCAACCTAACTCTGACCCTAACCCTAACCCTAAACCTAATGCTAACCCTATCCCTAAACCCTAACCCTAAAATCTAATGACTAACCCTCACCTATTCCTAACCCTAACCCTAACCCTAACCCTAAACCCTAAACTAACCCGATCCCTAACCCTAACACTGTCGCTAAACCTAACTCTGACCCTTACCGTCTCTCTGACCTTAACTCTAACCCTCACCCTGTCACTAAACCTGTCCCTAAAACTAACCTTAACCATCAGCCAAAACCAAAACTTAACTATAACCCTAATACTAAACCTAACCATGTCCCCAACCATAATCCTGCCCCTAACCCTAACCCTAACCCTAACCCTAACCCAAAACCTAACCTTAACCCTAACCCTAATCCTAACTCTAACACTCACTGTGTCCCTACCCAATCCCTGCCCCTGTAGTTAACGCTTTTCCTACCCCAAAACCTAAATCTAAAAGTATCCCTAGCCCAAACTCTAAATGGAGCCCAAACACTCTTCCCATCTCTGTCCCTAACCGTAATCCTAACACGAACCCTAACCCTAATGCTAACCCAAACCATAACTCTGTCCTTCAACACTAAACCTAAAACTAACCCTAATTCTAACCGTGTCTCTAAACCTAATCCTAGTTCTAATCCTGTCCCTTACCCTAAAGCAAACTCTGTCGGTAACCCTAACCCTACCCCTAACTTCATCAAGTTTATAAACCTAACCCTAATGTCACCTTGGAGCTGCCGATTCGAATGCTCCTGTGCACTGAGCCTTTGATGTCATAAGGAAGTGTCTCGGAATGCTAAGATCCGAGGGAATGATCGCAGTAAAACTTCCTTATCCGGTGGTCTCGGAATGCTGAGTCCATCCGGGGGCTCATACGTACATGTGAAAGCAAACCTTATGTTTGATCACAATGAGTTTTGGCGAAGCAGCTGCCAGACAAATAGAATCAACTCCCTGGGTATAGATATTCAAATTGACTTCTTTGTGGCAGATGTAAAGAAAAGCTATGCACCCACAGTATTAAGGCTTGGGCCTCAGAGATGAGAACACTGGCCCACAGAAACTCTATTTTTGGCTGGTGTTTCTTAACTCTTCGCCATCTAACTGAAGTTCCCCAGCCGATGTCACGTGAGGCATGATACCCTAACACTAACCCTAAACGTGTCCTCCATTCTAACCCAACCCTTAACACTAAACGTAACCCTGAAACTGTCCCTTACATGAACCCAAACCTTAGCCATGTTCCTAACTGTAACACTAACTCTGTCCTCAACACTAGCTACGCCACTAACCCTAACCCTAACTTATCCTAACCTGAACCCAAACCCTACCCTAATCCTACAGCAAACCTTGTCCTGCCCTGACACTGTCCTGAACACTAACCCTGAGCCTAATCATAACCCTGTCCTTAACCCTAACTGTAACCCTACCTCTGTCCCTAAGCTTAACCCTAAACCTAACACTAACTATGTTCGTAACCCTAACTCTGTCCCGAACCCTAAAACGACCCTAAACCAAACCCTTACCCTAAAAAGTATTCCTAACCCTAACACTACCCTTAACTCTGTTTTGAACCCTAATTTAAATATAACCGTGCCTCTCATCCTAACCGTAACTCTAACCTTGTTTCTAACCCTACCCCTAAACCTAGCCCTAACCTTAATGTTAACCTTAACTTGAGTGCTGACCCTAACTTTAACCCTAAACCTAACACTGTCCATAACCCTAACCCTAATTTTGTCCCTAACCCTAACTGTAACCCTAAACTTAAACTGAACACTAACCCTGACAGTGTCCGTAACCTTCATCTTGTCTCTAACACTAATCCTGTCCCTAACCTTAACCTTGTCTCTAACCCTAAGACCTCCCCTATGTCAAATGAAAACCCCAATTGTATTCCTCACCCTCATGCGAACCCTAAGCCATCCGTGTACCTACCATGCATACTGTTCTTAATCCAAACCCTGTTATTGTAACCGTTTTCCTAAACCAAACTCTGAAAATAACCCTTTTGTTAATCTTCACACAAAACCCTAACCTAAACATCTCCCTAAACCTAACCCTGTAGCTAACCCTAATCCTAACCCTAACAACTTCACTAATCCTAACCCTGTTTTTACACTTACTCATAACCAATTTTGTAACTCTAACCCGAAACCTGTCTCTAACCCTAACACTAATCCTGCCCTAACCTGTCCCTAACACTGAATCTCAACCGAACCCATACCCTAAACCAAACCGTGTCTTTATCACTAACCCTAAACCTTACACTAACCTTAAATGTGTCCCTTATTTTAAGGGAAACCCTAATCCTAACCAGAACATTAGCCTGTCTTTAACCATAACCCTCAATGTAAATCGAACCCTAAACCTAACCCTAGACCTGACCCTAACTCTAACATTAACCATTAACCTGTCCCTAAACTTAACGCTCACAGTAACCCTAAAGCTAACCATGTCGGTAAAGCTAAGCGTAACTCTAACCGTGACCCTAATTGTGTCATAAACCCTAACCCTAATCCGATCCATAAGCCTGTTCCTACTCTTAAACCTAACTCTGTACCTATCCCTAATCATAACCCTAACACTAACCCTATTCCTGTCCCTAACGTTAACCCTAAACCTATCCTTAATCCTAACCGTTCTGCTAACTCTAATTCTAACCCTAACTCTAATCGTACTTCAGACCTAACCCTGACACTAACATACACCTCAACCGTAGCCCTAATCTTCTTCCTAACCCTAAACCTAACTGTAACCTGTCAATCTTAACCTAAATCTTACCTATACTTGACCCTAACCCTAACCATACCTGTCTCTAACCCTGACCCTAACCTTTAACCTGTCTCTAATCCCAACCCTAACCATAACCATATCCCTATCCCTGGGCCTGACCCTATCACTACCTTAATCCAAAGGCCACACTGTCTCTAACACTAAACCTGGCCAAAACGGAAACCTAACACTAAACTCAACTCCAAACCTAACCCTAACACAGTCCCTAACCCTAACCCTAACCCTAACACTACGCCTGTCACTAATACTAACACTATCAAACAACCTAATCTGTTTCTAACCATAACGCTAAACTTAACCCTAATTCTGCCTCTAATATTAACCCTAACCCTAACAATGTCGCTAAACCTAACTCTGACGCTTACCATCTCTCTAACCTTAAATCTAACCCACCCCTGTCACTGAACCTGTCCTTAACCCTAACCTTAACCCTAACCTAACACTAACCCTAAACCCGAAACCCTAACCCTAACCCTAACCCTAACCCTAAACCCTAAACCCATACCCTAACCCTAATGCTACCCCTAACCCTAAACCCTAAACCCTAACCCTAAAACTAACCCTAAACCTAACCCTAACCCTAAACACTAACCCTAACCCTAACCCTAACGCTAAACCTAACACTGTCGCTAAACCTAACTCTGACCCTTACCGTCTCTCTAAACTTAAGTCTAACACTCACGTTGTCACTAAACCTGTCCCTAAACCTAACCTTAACCATCAGCCAAAACCAAAACTTAACTATAAACTTAACACTAAACTTAACCATGTTCCAAACCTGAATCGTTTCCCTAACACTAACCCTAACATTAACCCTAACCCTATCCCTAAACCCTAACCGTAACCCTAATCCCTAAACCCTAAACCCTAACCCTCACCTAACCCTAACCCTAAACCCTAAACCCTAACCCTCACCTAATCCTAACCCTAACACTAACACTAACACTAAACCTAACCATGCCTCAAACTTAATCCTGTATCTAACCTTAAACCTAATGCTAACCCTAACCCTAACCCTAAACCTAATCCCTAAACCCTAACTCTAACCCTAACCCTAAACCCTAACCCTAACCCTATCCCAAAACCCTAACCCTAACCCTAAACCCTAACCCTAACACTAACCCTACTCTAACCCTAACCCTAACCCTAAAACTTTCGCTAAACCTAACTCTGACCCTTACCGTCTGTCTAACTTTAACTCTAACCCTCACCCTGTAACTAACCCTGTCCCTAAACCTAACCTTAACCATCAGCCAAAACCTAAACTTCTCTATAACTCTAACACTAAAGCTAACCATGTCTCAAACCCGAATCATGTACCTAATCCTAACCCTAACCTTAACCCTAACCATAAATCGAAACCCTAATCCTAACCCTAAACCTAATCCTAAACCTAAACCCTAACCGTAACCCTAACCATAACCCTAAACCATAAACCCTAACCCTAACCCTAACCCTAACCCTAAAGGCTAAACCCTAACTCTAACCCTAACCCTAACCCTAACCCTAACGCTAACCCTATCCCTAAACCCTAACCCTAAAATCTAATGACTAACCCTCACCTATTCCTAACCCTAACCCTAATCCTAACCCTAAACCCTAAACTAACCCATCCCTAACCCTAACACTGTCGCTAAACCTAACTCTGACCCTTACCGTCTCTCTGACCTTAACTCTAACCCTCACCCTGTCACTAAACCTGTCCCTAAAACTAACCTTAACCATCAGCCAAAACCAAAACTTAACTAGAACACTAATATTAAACCTAACCATGTCCCCAACCCTAATCCTGCCCCTAACCCTAACCCTAACCCTAACCATACCCCTAACCCTAAACCCTGAACCCTAACCCTAACCCTAACCCTAACCCTATCCCTAAACCCTAACCCTAACCCAAAACCTAACCTTAACCCTAACCCTAATCCTAACTCTAACACTCACTGTGTCCCTACCCAATCCCTGCCCCTGTAGCTAACGCTTTTCCTACCCCAAAACCTAAATCTAAAAGTATCCCTAGCCCAAACTCTAAATGGAGCCCAAACACTCTTCCCATCTCTGTCCCTAACCGTAATCCTAACACGAACCCTAACCCTAATGCTAACCCAAACCCTAACTCTCCTTCAACACTAAACCTAAAACTAACCCTAATTCTAACAGTGTCTCTAAACCTAATCCTAGTTCTAATCCTGTCCCTTACCTTAAAGCAAACTCTGTCGGTAACCCTAACCCTACCGCTAACTTCATCCTGTTTATAAACCTAACCCTAATGTCACCTTGGAGCTGCCGATTCGACTGCTCCTGTGCACTGAGCCTTTGACTTCATAAGTTAGTGTCTCGGCATGCTAAGACCCGAGGGAATGATCGCAGTAAAACTTCCTTATCCGGTGGTCTCGGAATGCTGAGTCCATCCGGGGGATCATACGTACATGTGAAAGCAAAACTTGTGTTTGATCACAATGAGTTTTGGCGAAGCAGCTGCCAGACAAATAGAATCAACTCCCTGGTTATAGATATTCAAATTGACTTCTTTGTGGCAGTTGTAAAGAAAAGCTATGCACCCACAGTATTAAGGCTTGGGCCTCAGAGATGAGAACACTGGCCCACAGAAACTCTATTTTTGGCTCTGGTGTTTCTTAACTCTTCGCCATCTAACTGAAGTTCCCCAGCCGATGCCACGTGAGGCATGATACCCTAACACTAACCCTAAACGTGTCCTCCATTCTAACCCAACCCTTAACACTAAACGTAACCCTGAAACTGTCCCTTACATGAACCCTAACCTTAGCCATGTTCCTAATTGTAACACTAACTCGGTCCTCAACCCTAGCTATGCCCCTAACCCTAACCCTAACATATCCTAACCTGAAACCAAACCCTACCCTAATCCTACAGCAAACCTTGTCCTGCCCTGACACTGTCCTGAACACTAACCCTGAGCCTAATCATAACCCTGTCCTTAACCCTAAATGTAACCCTACCTCTGTCCCTAAGCTTAACCCTAAACCTAACACTAACTATGTTCCTAACCCTAACTCTGTCCCGAACCCTAAAACAAACCCTAAACCGAACCCTAACCCTAAAAAGTATTCCTAACCCTAACACTACCCTTAACTCTGTTTTGAACCTTAATTTAAATATAACCGTGCCTCTCATCCTAACCGTAACTCTAACCTTGTTTCTAACCCTACCCCTAAACCTAGCCCTAACCTTAATGTTAACCTTAACTTGAGCGCTGACCCTAACAGTAACCCTAAACCTAACACTGTCCATAACCCTAACCCTAATTTTGTCCCTAACCCTAACTGTAACCCTAAACTTAAACTGAACACTAACCCTGACAGTGTCCGTAACCTTCATCTTGTCTCTAACACTAAGACCTCCCCTATATCAAATGAAAACCCCAATTGTATTCCTCACCCTCATGCGAACCCTAAGCCATCCGTGTACCTACCATGCATACTGTTCTTAATCCAAACCCTGTTATTGTAACCGTTTTCCTGTACCACACTCTGAAAATAACCCTTTTGCTAATCTTCACACAAAACCCTAACCTAAACATCTCCCTAAACCTAACCCTGTAGCTAACCCTAATCCTAACCCTAACAACTTCACTAATCCTAACCCTGTTTTTACACTTACTCATAACCAATGTTGTAACTCTAACCCGAAACCTGTCTCTAACCCTAACCCTACCCTAATCCGAAGGCCACCCTGCCTCTAACACTAACCCTAGCCCTAAACTGAAACCTAACACAAAACTCAACTCCAAACCTAACCCTAACACTGTCTCTAAACCTAACCTTAACCCTAACAGTAAGCCTGTCACTAATACTAACACTATCACACAACCTAATCTGATTCTAACCATAACGCTAACCTTAACCCTAACTCTGCCTCTAATATTAACCCTAACCCTAACACTGTCACTAAACCTAACTCTGACCCTTACCATCTCTCTAACCTTAATTCTACCCTCACCCTGTCATTAACCCTGTCACTAAACCTAATCTTAACCATCAGCCAAAACCTAAACTTCACTATAACACTAACACTATACCTAACCATGTCCCAAACCCTAATCGTGTCCCTAACCCTAACCCTAACCCTAACCCGAAACCCGAAACCCTAACCCTAACCCTAACACTAACGCTAAGCCTGTCACTAATACTAACACTATCACTCAACCTAATCTGTTTCTAACCATAACGCTAACCTTAACCCTAACTCTGCCTCTAATATTAACCCTACCCCTAACACTGTCGCTAAACCTAACTCTGACCCTTACCGTCTCTCCACCCTTAACTCTAACCCTCACCCTGTCAATAACCCTGTCCCTAAACCTAAACTTAAGCATCAGACAAAACCTAAACTTAACTATAACCCTAACACTAAACCTAACCATGTGCCAAACCCTAATCCTGTCGCTAACCCTACCCCTACCCCTAACCCTAACCCTACCACTAACCCTAACCCTAACCCTAAACCCTAACCCTAACCCTAACCCTAAACCCTAAACCTAACCCTAACCCTAACCCAAACCGTAAACCCTAAACCCTAACCCTAACCCTAACCCTAACGCTAACCCTAACCCTAAACCCTAAACCCTAAACCCTAACCCTAACCCTAAACCCTAAACCTAACCTTAACCATCAGCCAGAACCAAAACTTAACTATAACCCTAACACTAAACCTAACCATGTCCCAAACCCTAATCCAGTCCCTAACCGTAACCCTAAACCTAACCCTAAACCCTAACCCTAACCCTAAAACTAACCCTAACACAAAACCTAACCATGTCTCAAACCCTAATCCTGTACCTAACCCTAACGCTAAACCGTAACCCTAACCCTAACCCTAACGCTAAAAATAACACTGTCGCTCAACCTAACTCTGACCCTTACCGTCTCTCGAAACTTAACTCTAACACTCACCCTGTCACTAAACCTGTCTCTAAACCTAACCTTAACCATCAGCCAAAACCAAAACTTAACTATAAACTTAACACTAAACTTAACCATGTTCCAAACCCGAATCGTTTCCCTAACCCTAACCCTAACCTTAACCCTAACCCTAACCCTATCCCTAAACCTTAACCTTAACTTGAGCGCTGACCCTAACTTTAACCCTAAACCTAACACTGTCCATAACCCTAACCCTAATTTTGTCCCTAACCCTAACGGTAACCCTAAACTTAAACTTAACACTAACCCTGACAGTGTCCCTAACCTTCATCTTGTCTCTAACCATAATCCTGTCCCTAACCTTAACCTTGTCTCTAACTCTAAGACCTTCCCTATGTCAAATGAAAACCCCAATTGTATTCCTCACGCTCATGCGAACCCTAAGCCATCCGTGTGCATACCATGCATACTGTTCTTAATACAAACCCTGTTATCGTAACCCTTTTCCTAAACCGAAATCTGAAAATAACCCTTTTTCTAAACTTCACACAAACCCCAAAACTAACCTTCTCCTTAAACTTAACCCTGTAGCTAACCCTAACCCTAACCCTAACAACTTCACTAACTCTAACCCTGTTTTTACACTTACTCATAACCAATTTTGTAACTCTAACCCGAAATCTGTCTCTACCCCTAACACTCATCCTACCCTAACCTGTCCCTAACACTGAATCTCACCCGAACCCATATCCTAAACCAAACCGTGTCTTTATCACTAACCCTAAACCTTACACTAAGCTTAACTGTGTCCCTAATTTTAACGGAAACCCTAATCCTAACCAGAACCCTAGCTTGTCTTTAACCATAACCCTAAATGTAAATAGAACCGTAAACCTAACCTTAGCCTTGACCCTAACTCTAACACTAACCGTTAACCTGTCCCTAAACTTAACGCTAAGAGTAACCCTAAATCTAACCATGTCGGTAAAGCTAAGCGTATATCTAACCGTGACCCTAATTGTGTCATAAACCCTAACCCTAATCCGATCCCATAAGCCTGTTCCTACTCTTAAACCTAACTCTGTACCTATCCCTAATCATAACCCTAACACTGACCCTATTCCTGTCGCTAACGTTAACCCTAAACCTATCCTTAATCCTTAACGTTCCCCTAACTCTAATTCTAACCCTAACTCTAATCCTACTTCAGACCTAACCCTGACACTAACATACACCTCAACCCTAGCCCTAATCTTGTTCCTAACCCTATACCTAACTGTAACCTGTCCCTAATCTTAACCTAAACCTTACGTATACCTTGACCCTACCCTTACCATACCTGTCTCTAACCCTGACCCTAACCTGAAACCTGTCTCTAATCCCAACCCTAACTATAACCATATCCTTATCCCTGTGCCTGACCCTAACTCTACCCTAATCTGAAGGCCACCCTGTCTCTAACACTAACCCTAGCCCTAAACTGAATCCTAACACTAAACTCAACTCCAAACCTAACCCTAATACTGTCTCTAAACATAACGTTAACCCTAACACTAAGCCTGTCACTAATACTAACACTATCACACAACCTAATCTGTTTCAAACCATAACGCTAACCTTAACCCTAACTCTGCCTCTAATATTAACCCTAACCCTAACACTGTCGCTAAACCTAACTCTGACCCTTACTGTCTCTCTAACCCTAACATAACCCTAACCCTAACACTAACACTGTCGCTAAACCTAACTCAAAATGTCCCCTGCTTTGTGATCGCAATGCCCCTAGTTATTAATTTGATGACCTTTGTTTCTGATAACAATACCCCCTGGTGAGTGATAAAAATGCTCCCTGCTTACTGCTTACAATGGCCATTTCTTCCTGATCACTTTGCCCCCTGTTTACACATCACAGTACCCCTTGTTCACTGATCACGATACTCCTTGCCTACTGATCACAATGCCCTTTGCTTCCTGATCACAATATCTCTTGCTTCATGATCACAATTCCCCTGGGTTCCTGAACACAATCCCCCATTCTTACTGATCACAATTCCCCCTGCTTTGTGATCACAATGCCCCTTGTTCTTAAACATAATGACCACCGTTTCTGATAACAATACCCCTGATCTGTGATTAAAATGCTCCCTGCTTACTGATCACAATGGCCCTTTGTTCCTCATCACAATGACCCCTGCTAACTGTTCAGAATGCCCACTGTTTACACATCGCAGTACCCGTTGTTCACTAATAACAATACGCCTTTCTACTGATCAAAATACCCTTTGCTTACTGATCACAATACCTCTTACTTCCGGATCACAATCCCCCATCTATACTGACCAAAATGCCCGCTGCTTTGTGATCACAATGCCCCTTGCTCTTGATCATAATGACCCATGTTTGTGATCACAATACCTCCTGAGTAGTGATTACAATGCACCCTGCTTACTGACTACAGTGTCCCCTGCTTACTTTACAGAATGCCTTCTGTTTACACATTGCAGTACCCTTTGTTCACTGATATCTATAACCCTTGCCTACTGATTACATTGCCTTTTGCTTCCTGATCACAACACCTCTTGCTTCCTGATCACAATTCCCCTAATTCCTGATCACAATACCCCTTGCCTACTGATCACAATTCCCTTTGCTTACTGATCACAATACATTTTGCTTCCTGATCACAAACCCCCATCTTTACTGATCACAAACCCCTGCTTTGTGATCACAATGCTCCTTGCTCTTGAGCATAATGACCCCTCTTTGTGATCAAGATACCCACTGATTAGTGATTAAAATGCTCCCTGCTTACTGATCACAATGCCCCCTGCTTACTCTTCAGAATGCCCCCTGTTTACACATCACAGTACCCCTTGGTCACTGATCACAATACCCCTTGCCTACTGATCACAATGCCCTTTGCTTCCTGAGCACAATACATCTTGCTTCCTGATCACAATTACCCTTGATTCGTGATCACAGTCCCCCATCCTTAGTGATCACAATGCCCCCTGTTACTGATCAAAATGCCCCCTGCTTTGTGATCGCAATGCCCCTTGTTCTTAATCATAATGACAACTGTTTCTGATAACAATACCCCTGATAAGTGATCAAAATGCTCCCTGCTCACTGATCACAATGGCCCTTTTTTCCTGATCAAAATGACCCCTGCTTACTTTTAAGAATGCCCCCTGTTTACAAATTACAGTACCCTTTGTTCACTCATATCAATAACCCTTGCCTACTGATCACAATGCCCTTTGCTTCCTGATCACAACACCTCTTGCTTCCTGATCACAATCCCCCATCCTTACTTATCACAATACCCCAGTTACTCATCACAATGCCCCCTTCTTTGTGATCAAAATGCCCATTATTTACTGATCCCAATGCCGCTTGTTCGTGATCATAATGAACCCTGTTTCTGATTACAATACCCCCTGTTTAGTGATTACAATGCCTACTGTTTACACACCACAGTACCCGTTGTTCACTGATCACAATACCCCTTGCCTACTGATCACAATTCGCTTTGCTTACTGATCACAATACATTTTGCTTCCTGATCACAAACCCCCATCTTTACTGATCACAACCCCCTGCTTTGTGATCACAATGCCCTTGCTCTTGATCATAATGACCCCTCTTTGTGATCAACATACCCACTGATTAGTGATTAAAATGCTCCCTGCTTACTGATCACAATGCCCCCTGCTTGCTCTTCAGAATGCCCCCTGTTTACACTCACAGGACCCGTTGTTCACTGATCACAATACCCCTTGCCTGCTGATCACAATACCCTTTGCTTACTGATCTCAATACCTCTTGCTTCCTGATCACAATCCCCCCTCCTTACTGATCACAATGCCACCTGCTTTGTGATCTTATTGCCCCTTGATCTTGATCATAATGATCCATGTTTGTTATCACAATACCCCCTGATTAGTGATTACAATGTACCCTGCTTACTGATTACAATGTCCCTTTTTTCCGGATCACAATGCCCCCTGCTTACTTTTCAGAATGCACCCTGTTTACACATTACAGTACCCTTTGTTCACTGATATCAATACCCCTTGCCTACTGATCACAATGACGTTTGCTTCCTGATCACAATACCTCTTGCTTCCTGATCACAATTCCCCTACTTCCTGATCACAATCCCCCATCCTTACTTATCACAATACCCCAGTTACTCATCACAATGCCCCCTTCTTTGTGATCAAAATGCCCATTATTTACTGATCACAATGCCGCTTGTTCTTGATCATAATGACCCCTTTTTCTGATCACAATACCCCCTGATTTGTAATTACAATGACCCCTGTTTACACATCACAGTACCCCTTGGTCACTGATCACTATACCCCTTGCCTATTGATCACAATGCTCTTTGCTTCCTGATCACAATTCCCCTTGCTTCCTGATCACAATCCCCCATCCTTAGTGATCACAATGCCCATGTTACTGATGACAATGCCCCGGGCTTTGTGATCACACTTCCCCTTGTTGTTAATCATAATGACCAATGTTTCTGATCACAATATCCCCTGATGAGTGATAACAGTCTCCCTGATTATTGATCAGAATGGCCCTTTCTTCCTGATCAAAATGCCCCCTGTTTACACATCACAGTACCCGTTGTTCAGTGATCACAATACCCCTGGCCTACTTATCACAATGCCCTTTTCTTACTGATCACAATACCTCTTGCCTCCTGATCACAATTCCCCATCCTTACTGATCACAATGCCCCCTGTTTTGTGATCACAATGTCCCTTGCTTTTGATCTTAATGACCCTTGTTTGTGATCACAATACCTCCTGATTAGTCATTACAATGCTCCCTGCTTACTGGTCACAATGGCCCTTTGTTCCTGATCACAATGACCCCTGCTTACTTTTAAGAATGCCCCCTGTTTGCACATTACAGGACCCTTTGCTCACTGATATCAATAAGCCTTGCCTACTGATCACAATGCCCTTTGCTTCCTGATCACAACACCTCTTGCTTCCTGATCACAATTCCCCTACTTCCTGATCACAATCCCCCATCCTTACTTATCACAATACAATAGTTACTCATCAAAATGCCCCCTTCTTTGTGATCACAATGCCCATTGTTTACTAATCACAATGCCGCTTGTTCTTGATCATATTGAACCATGTTTCTGATTACAATAGCCCCTGAATAGTGATTACAATGCCTACTATTTACAAATCACAGTACCCGTTGTTCAATGATCACATTACCCCTTGCCTACTGATTACAATGCCCTTTGCTTACTGATCACAATACATTTTGCGTCCTGATCACAAACCCCCATCTTTACTGATCACAACCCCCTGCTTTGTGATTACAATGCTCCTTGCTCTTGATCATAATGACCCCTCTTTATGATCAAGATACTCACTGATTAGTGATTAAATGCTCCCTGCTTACTGATCACAATGCCCCCTGCTTAATTTTCAGAATGGCCCCTCTTTACACAACACAGTACCTCTTGTTCACTGATCACGATACCCCTTGCCTACTGATCACAATGCCCTTTGCTTCCTGATCTCAATATCTCTTGCATCCTGATCACAATCCCCCATCCTTAGTGATCAAAATGCCCCCCTTTACTGAACACAATACCCCTGCTTACTTTTCAGAATGCCCCCAGTATTCACATGACAGTACCTCTTGTTCACCTATCACAATACCCCTTGACTACTGATCAAAACGCCCTTTCCTTCCTGATCAAAATATCTCTTGCTTCCTGATCACAATTCCCCTTGCTTCCTGATCACAATCCCTCATCATTACTGATCACAATACCCTAGTTAGTGATCACAATGCCCCCTGCTTAGTTATCAGAATGCCCCCTGTTTACACATCACCGTACACCTTGTTCACTGATCACAATACCCCTTGCCTACTGATCACAATGCCCTTTGCTTCCTGATCACAATTACCCTGGCTTACTGATCACAATCCCTCATGCTTAGTGATCACAATGCCCCCTGTTACTGATGAAAATGACCCCTGCTTTGTGATCACAATGCCCCTTGTTCTTAATCATAATGACCACTGTTTCTGATCATAATACCACCTTGTGAGTGATTAAAGTGATCCCTGCTAATTGATCACGATGGCATTTCTTCCTGGTCACAATGCCCCCTGTTTACACATCACAGTACCCGTTGTTCACTGATTACAATACCCCATGCCTACTGATCACAATGCCCTTTGCTTCCTGATCACAATACGTCTTGATTCCTGATCACAATTCCCCTACTTCCTGATCACAATTTCACATCCTAACTAAGCACAATGCCCCCTGCTTTGTCATCACAAAGCCCCTTGCTCTTGATCATAATGACCCTTGTTTGTGATCACAATACCCCCTCATTAGTGATTACAATGCTCCCTGCATAATGATCACAATGCCCCTTTCTTCCTGATCACAAGGACCCCTGCTTACTTATCAGAATGCCCCCAGTTTACACATCACTGTACCCCTTGTTCACCTATCACTATACACCTTGCCTACTGATCACAATATCCTTTGTTTCCTGATCACAACTCCACATTCTTATTGATCACAATAACCCAGTTACTGATCACAATGCCCCTTTTTTCCTGATCACAATGCCCACTGCTTACTTTTCAGAATGCCCCCTGTTTACACATCACAGTACCCCTTGTTCACAGATCACATTACCCCTTGCCTACTGATCACAATGCCTTTGCTTCCTGATCACAATCCCTCTTGCTTCCTGATCACAATTCCCCTTGCTTCCTGATCACAATCTCCCATCTTTACTGATCACAATGCCCACTGCATTGTGATCACAGTGCCCCTTGCTCTTGATCATGAAGACCCCTGTTTCTGATCACAATACCCCTGATTAGTGATTACAATGCTCCCTGCTTACTGATCACAATGACCCTTTCTTCCTGATCACAACGCCCCCTGCTTACTTTTCAGAATGCACCTTGTTTACACATCACAGTACCCGTTGTTCACTGATCACAATACCCCTTGCCTACTGATCACAATGCCCCTTGCTTCCTGATCACAATCCCTCTTGCTTCCTGATCACAAATCCCCTTACTTCCTGATCACAATTCCCCATCTTTACTGATCACAATGCCCCCTGCTTTGTGATCACAATGCCCCAGGCTCTTGATCATAATGACCCTTGCTTGTGGTCACAATGCACCCTGAATAGTAATTACAATGCTCCCTGCTTAATGGTCAAAATGCCCCTTTTCTCCTGATCACAATGCCCCTGCTTACTTATCAGAATGCCCCCTGTTTACACATCACAGTACCCCTTGTTCTCTGATCACAATACCCCTTGCCTACTGCTCACAATGCCCTTTGCTTCCTGATCACAATAACTCTTGCTTCCTGATCACAATTCCCTTTGCTTCCTGATCACTATTCACCTTTCTTCCTGATCACTTTGCCCCCTGCATTCTTATCAGAATGCCCCGTCTTTACACATCACGTTACCCCTTGTTCCCTGATCGCAATCCGCCTTGCCTACTGATCACAATGCCCTTTGCTTCCTGATCAAAATTCCCCTTGCTTCCTGAACACAATACCCCATCCTTAGTGATCACAATGCCCCCGGTTACTGATGACAATGCCCCCTGCTTTGTGATCACAATGCCCCTTGTTCTTAATCATAATGGCCCATGTTTGTGATCACAATACCACCCAATTAGTTATTACAATGCTCCCTGCTTACTGGTCAAAATGCCCCTTTATTCTTGATCAAAATTCCCCCTTTTAATGATTACAATGACCCCTGCTTACTTTTCAGAATGTCCCCTGTTTACACATCACAATACCCCTTGCCTACTGAACACAATGCCTTTTACTCCTGAGCACAATACCTCTTGCTTCCTGATCTCAATTCCCCTTACTTCCTGATCACAATCCCCCATCCTTACTGTTCACAATACCCCCTGTTACTGATCACAATGCCCCTTGCTTTGTGATTACAATGCCCCTTGTTCTTAATCATAATGACCCCTGTTTGTGATCAAAATACCACCTAATTAGTGATTACAATGCTCCCTGGTAACTGGTCAAAATGCCCCTTTCTTTCTGATCACAATGCACCTGGTGACTTTTCAGAATGCCCCCTGTTTACACATAACAGTACCCCTTGTTGACTGATCACAATATCCCTTCCCAAGTGATCACAATGCCCTTAGCTTCCTGATCACATTACCTCAGCTTCCTGATCAAAATTCCCCTTGCCTACTGATCACAATGCCCTTTGCTTCCTGAAAACAATAACTATTGCTTCCTGATCACAATACCTCTTGCTTCCTGATCACAATTCCCCTACTTCCTGATCACAATCCCCCATCCTTACTTATCACAATACCCCAGTTACTCATCACAATGCCCCTTCTTTGTGATCACAATGCTCCTTGTTTACTGATCACAATGCCGCTTGTTCTTGATCATAATGACCCCTTTTTCTGATCACAATACCCCCTGATTTGTAATTACAATGACCCCTGTTTACACATCACAGTACCCCTTGGTCACTGATCACTATACCCCTTGCCTATTGATCACAATGCTCTTTGCTTACTGATCACAATTCCCCTTGCTTCCTGATCACAATCCCCCATCCTTAGTGATCACAATGCCCCTGTTACTGATGATAATGCCCCGGGCTTTGTGATCACACTTCCCCTTGTTGTTAATCATAATGACCAATGTTTCTGATCACAATACCCCCTGATGAGTGATAACAGTCTCCCTGATTATTGATCAGAATGGCCCTTTCTTCCTGATCAAAATGCCCCCTGTTTACACATCACAGTACCCGTTGTTCAGTGATCACAATACCCCTGGCCTACTTATCACAATGCCCTTTTCTTACTGATCACAATACCTCTTGCCTCCTGATCACAATTCCCCATCCTTACTGATCACAATGCCCCCTGTTTTGTGATCACAATGTCCCTTGCTCTTGATCTTAATGACCCTTGTTTGTGATCACAATACCTCCTGATTAGTCATTACAATGCTCCCTGCTTACTGGTCAAAATGCCCCTTTGTTCCTGATGACAATGTCCCCATTTACTGATCACAATGCCTCCTGCTTACTTTTCAGAATGTCCCATGTTTACACATCACAGTACCCCTTGTTCCCCGATCACAATACCCGTTGCCTACTGATCACAATGCCCTTTGCTTCCTGGGCACAATACATCTTGCTTCCTGATCACAATTCCCCTTGATTCGTGATCACATTCACCATCCCTAGTGATCACAATGCCCCCTGTTACTGATCAAAATGCCCCCTGCTTTGTGATCGCAATGCCCCTTGTTCTTAATCATAATGACAACTGTTTCTGATAACAATACCCCTGATAAGTGATTAAAATGCTCCCTGCTTACTGATCACAATGCCCCTTTTTTCCTGATCAAAATGATCCCTGCTTACTTTTAAGAATGCCCCCAGTTTACACATGACAGTACCCGTTGTTCACTGATAACCATACACCTTGCCTACTGATCACAATACCCTTTGCTTACTGATCACAATACCTCTTCTTCCTGATCACAATCCCCCATCGGTACTGATCACAATGCCCCTGCTTTGTGATCACAATGCCCCTTGCACTTGATCATAATGACCCCTGTTTAATATCACAATACCCCCTGAGTAGTGATTACAATGCACCCTCCTTCCTGATTACAATGCCCCTTTGTTCCTGATCACAATGCCCCCTTCTTACTTCTCACAATGCCCCCTGTTTACACATTAGAGTACCCTTTGTACACTGATATCAATAACCCTTGCCTACTGATCACAATGCCCTTTGCTTCCTGATCACAACACCTCTTGCTTCCTGATAACAATTCCCCTACTTCCTGATCACAATCCCCCATCCTTACTTATCACAATACCCCAGTTACTCATCACAATTACCCCTTCTTTGTGATCAAAATGCCCATTATTTACTGATCACAATGCCGCTTGTTCGTGATCATAATGAACCCTGTTTCTGATTACAATACCCCCTGTTTAGTGATTACAATGCCTACTGTTTACACACCACAGTACCCGTTGTTCACTGATCACAATACCCCTTGCCTACTGATCAAAATTCCCTTTGCTTACTGATCACAATACATTTTGCTTCCTGATCACAAACCCCCATCTTTACTGATCACAACCCCCTGCTTTGTGATCACAATGCTCCTTGCTCTTGAGCATAATGACCCCTCTTTGTGATCAAGATACCCACTGATTAGTGATTAAAATGCTCCCTGCTTACTGATCACAATGCCCCCTGCTTACTCTTCAGAATGCCCCCTGTTTACACATCACAGTACCCCTTGTTCATTGATCACAATACCCCTTGCCTACTGATCACAATGCTCTTTACTTCCTGAGCACAATACATCTTGCTTCCTGATCACAATTACCCTTGATTCGTGATCACAGTCCCCCATCCTTAGTGATCACAATGCCCCCTGTTACTGATCAAAATGCCCCCTGCTTTGTGATCGCAATGCCCCTTGTTCTTAATCATAATGACAACTGTTTCTGATAACAATACCCCTGATAAGTGATTAAAATGCTCCCTGCTTACTGATCACAATGGCCCTTTTTTCCTGATCAAAATGATCCCTGCTTACTGATCACAATGGCCCTTTTTTCCTGATCAAAATGATCCCTGCTTACTTTTAAGAATGCCCCCAGTTTACAAATGACAGTACACGTTGTTCACTGATAACAATACACCTTGCCTACTGATCACAATACCTTTTGCTTACTGATCAAAATACTTCTTCTTCCTGATCACAATCCCCCATCGGTACTGATCACAATGCCCCTGCTTTGTGATCACAATGCCCCTTGCACTTGATCATAACAACCCCTGTTTCATATCACAATACCCCCTGAGTAGTGATTACAATGCACCCTGCTTACTGATTACAATGCTCCTTTTTTCCTGATCACAATGCCCCCTGCTTACTTTTCAGAATGCACCCTGTTTACACATTACAGTACCATTTGTTCACTGATATCAATACCCCTTGCCTACTGATCACAATGCCGTTTGCTTCCTGATCACAATACCTCTTGCTTCCTGATCACAATTCCCCTACTTCCTGATCACAATCCCCCATCCTTACTTATCACAATACCCCAGTTACTCATCACAATGCCCCCTTCTTTGTGATCACAATGCCCCTTGTTTACTGATCACAATGCCGCTTGTTCTTGATCATAATGACCCCTTTTTCTGATCACAATACCCCCTGATTTGTAATTACAATGCCCCCTGTTTACACATCACAGTACCCCTTGGTCACTGATCACTATACCCCTTGCCTATTGATCACAATGCTCTTTGCTTACTGATCACAATTCCCCTTGCTTCCTGATCACAATCCCCCATCCTTAGTGATCACAATGCCCCTGTTACTGATGATAATGCCCCGGGCTTTGTGATCACACTTCCCCTTGTTGTTAATCATAATGACCACTCTTTCTGATCACAATACCCCCTG
Source organism: Hipposideros larvatus (assembly GCA_031876335.1). NCBI lineage: Eukaryota > Metazoa > Chordata > Mammalia > Chiroptera > Hipposideridae > Hipposideros > Hipposideros larvatus. Next base: position 15,496,921 of record CM063102.1, read on the forward strand.
ATGAGTGATTAAAATGCTCCCTGCTTACTGGTCACAATGGCCCTTTGTTCCTGATCACAATGACCCCTGCTTACTTTTAAGAATGCCCCCTGTTTGCACATTACAGGACCCTTTGCTCACTGATATCAATAAGCCTTGCCTACTGATCACAATGCCCTTTGCTTCCTGATCACAACACCTCTTGCTTCCTGATCACAATTCCCCTACTTCCTGATCACAATCCCCCATCCTTACTTATCACAATACAATAGTTACTCATCAAAATGCCCCCTTCTTTGTGATCACAATGCCCATTGTTTACTAATCACAATGCCGCTTGTTCTTGATCATATTGAACCATGTTTCTGATTACAATAGCCTCTGAATAGTGATTACAATGCCTACTATTTACAAATCACAGTACCCGTTGTTCAATGATCACATTACCCTTTGCCTACTGATTACAATGCCCTTTGCTTACTGATCACAATACATTTTGCGTCCTGATCACAAACCCCCATCTTTACTGATCACAACCCCCTGCTTTGTGATTACAATGCTCCTTGCTCTTGATCATAATGACCCCTCTTTATGATCAAGATACTCACTGATTAGTGAATAAATGCTCCCTGCTTACTGATCACAATGCCCCCTGCTTAATTTTCAGAATGGCCCCTCTTTACACAACACAGTACCTCTTGTTCACTGATCACGATACCCCTTGCCTACTGATCACAATGCCCTTTGCTTCCTGATCTCAATATCTCTTGCATCCTGATCACAATCCCCCATCCTTAGTGATCAAAATGCCCCCCTTTACTGAACACAATACCCCTGCTTACTTTTCAGAATGCCCCCAGTATTCACATGACAGTACCTCTTGTTCACCTATCACAATACCCCTTGACTACTGATCAAAACGCCCTTTCCTTCCTGATCAAAATATCTCTTGCTTCATGATCACAATTCCCCTTGCTTCCTGATCACAATCCCTCATCATTACTGATCACAATACCCTAGTTAGTGATCACAATGCCCCCTGCTTAGTTATCAGAATGCCCCCTGTTTACACATCACCGTACACCTTGTTCACTGATCACAATACCCCTTGCCTACTGATCACAATGCCCTTTGCTTCCTGATCACAATTACCCTGGCTTACTGAACACAATCCCTCATGCTTAGTGATCACAATGCCCCCTGTTACTGATGAAAATGACCCCTGCTTTGTGATCACAATGCCCCTTGTTCTTAATCATAATGACCACTGTTTCTGATCATAATACCACCTTGTGAGTGATTAAAGTGATCCCTGCTAATTGATCACGATGGCATTTCTTCCTGGTCACAATGCCCCCTGTTTACACATCACAGTACCCGTTGTTCACTGATTACAATACCCCATGCCTACTGATCACAATGCCCTTTGCTTCCTGATCACAATACGTCTTGATTCCTGATCACAATTCCCCTACTTCCTGATCACAATTCCACATCCTAACTAAGCACAATGCCCCCTGCTTTGAGATCACAAAGCCCCTTGCTCTTGATCATAATGACCCTTGTTTGTGATCACAATACCCCCTCATTAGTGATTACAATGCTCCCTGCATAATGATCACAATGCCCCTTTCTTCCTGATCACAAGGACCCCTGCTTACTTATCAGAATGCCCCCAGTTTACACATCACTGTACCCCTTGTTCACCTATCACTATACACCTTGCCTACTGATCACAATATCCTCTGTTTCCTGATCACAACTCCACATTCTTATTGATCACAATAACCCAGTTACTGATCACAATGCCCCTTTTTTCCTGATCACAATGCCCACTGCTTACTTTTCAGAATGCCCCCTGTTTACACATCACAGTACCCCTTGTTCACAGATCACATTACCCCTTGCCTACTGATCACAATGCCTTTGCTTCCTGATCACAATCCCTCTTGCTTCCTGATCACAATTCCCCTTGCTTCCTGATCACAATCTCCCATCTTTACTGATCACAATGCCCACTGCATTGTGATCACAGTGCCCCTTGCTCTTGATCATGAAGACCCCTGTTTCTGATCACAATACCCCTGATTAGTGATTACAATGCTCCCTGCTTACTGATCACAATGACCCTTTCTTCCTGATCACAACGCCCCCTGCTTACTTTTCAGAATGCACCTTGTTTACACATCACAGTACCCGTTGTTCACTGATCACAATACCCCTTGCCTACTGATCACAATGCCCCTTGCTTCCTGATCACAATCCCTCTTGCTTCCTGATCACAAATCCCCTTACTTCCTGATCACAATTCCCCATCTTTACTGATCACAATGCCCCCTGCTTTGTGATCACAATGCCCCAGGCTCTTGATCATAATGACCCTTGCTTGTGGTCACAATGCACCCTGAATAGTAATTACAATGCTCCCTGCTTAATGGTCAAAATGCCCCTTTTCTCCTGATCACAATGCCCCTGCTTACTTATCAGAATGCCCCCTGTTTACACATCACAGTACCCCTTGTTCTCTGATCACAATACCCCTTGCCTACTGCTCACAATGCCCTTTGCTTCCTGATCACAATAACTCTTGCTTCCTGATCACAATTCCCTTTGCTTCCTGATCACTATTCACCTTTCTTCCTGATCACATTGCCCCCTGCATTCTTATCAGAATGCCCCGTCTTTACACATCACGTTACCCCTTGTTCCCTGATCGCAATCCGCCTTGCCTACTGGTCACAATGCCCTTTGCTTCCTGATCAAAATTCCCCTTGCTTCCTGATCACAATCCCCCATGCTTAGTGATCACAATGCCCCCTGTTACTGATGACAATGCCCCCTGCTTTGTGATCACAATGCCCCTTGTTCTTAATCATAATGGCCCATGTTTGTGATCACAATACCACCCAATTAGTTATTACAATGCTCCCTGCTTACTGGTCAAAATGCCCCTTTATTCCTGATCAAAATTCCCCCTTTTAATGATTACAATGACCCCTGCTTACTTTTCAGAATGTCCCCTGTATACACATCACAATACCCCTTGACTACTGAACACAATGCCTTTTACTCCTGAGCACAATACCTCTTGCTTCCTGATCTCAATTCCCCTTACTTCCTGATCACAATCCCCCATCCTTACTGTTCACAATACCCCCTGTTACTGATCACAATGCCCCTTGCTTTGTGATTACAATGCCCCTTGTTCTTAATCATAATGACCCCTGTTTGTGATCAAAATACCACCTAATTAGTGATTACAATGCTCCCTGGTAACTGGTCAAAATGCCCCTTTCTTTCTGATCACAATGCGCCTGGTGACTTTTCAGAATGCCCCCTGTTTACACATAACAGTACCCCTTGTTGACTGATCACAATATCCCTTCCCAAGTGATCACAATGCCCTTAGCTTCCTGATCACATTACCTCAGCTTCCTGATCAAAATTCCCCTTGCCTACTGATCACAATGCCCTTTGCTTCCTGAAAACAATAACTATTGCTTCCTGATCACAATAACCCTTGCTTCCTGATCACAATACCCCTGTTAGTGATCACAATGCCCCTGCTTTGTGATCACAATGACCCTTCTTTACTGATCACAATGCCGCTTGTTCTTGATCATAATGACCACTGTTTCTGATCACAATACCTCATGTTTAGTGATTACAATATTCCCTGCTTACTGCTCACAATGCCCTTTGGTTCCTGATCACAATGCCTCTTGCTTCCTGATCACAATTCCCCTTATTTCCTGATCACAATCCCCCATCCTTACTGATCACAATACCCCCGTTAATGATAACAATGCCCCTGCATTGTGATCACAATGCCCCGTCTTTACTGATCACAATGTCGCTTGTACTTGATCATAATGACCCCTGTTTCTGATCACAATTCCCCCTGATTAGTGATTACAATGTTCCCTGCTTACTGGTCAAAATGCCCATTTGTTCCTGATCACAATGCCCCCTTTTCTGATCACAATGCATCCTGCATACTTTTCAGAATATCCCCAGTTTACAGACCACAGTACCCCTTATTCACCGAACACAATACCCCTTGCCTACTGATGCCAATGCCCTTTGCTTCCTCATCACAATCCCCATCCTTAAGGATCACTATGCCCCCTGTTACTGATCACAATGCCCCTGCTTTGTGATCACAATGCCCCTTTTTCTTTATCATAATGACCCCTGTTTTTGATCACAATCCCCCCAAATTAGTGATTATAATGCTCCCTGCTTACTGGTCAAAATGACCCTTTGTTCCTGATCACAATGCCCCTTTTACTGATCACAATGCCCACTGCTTACTTTTCAGAATGCCCCTGTTTGCACATCACAGTACCCCTTGTTCACTGATCACAATACCCCTTGCCAAATGATCACAATGCCCTTAGCTTCCTGATCACATTACCTCAGCTTCCTGATCAAAATTCCCCTTACCTACTGATCACAATGCCCTTTGCTTCCTGAAAACAATAACTATTGCTTCCTGATCACAATTACCCTTGCTTCCTGATCACAATACCCCTGTTACTGATCACAATGCCCCTGCTTTGTGATCACAATGACCCTTCTCTACTGATCACAATGCCTTTGCTTCCTGATCACAATCCCTCTTGCTTCCTGATCACAATTCCCCTTGCTTCCTGATCACAATCTCCCATCTTTACTGATCACAATGCCCACTGCATTGTGATCACAGTGCCCCTTGCTCTTGATCATGAAGACCCCTGTTTCTGATCACAATACCCCTGATTAGTGATTACAATGCTCCCTGCTTACTGATCACAATGACCCTTTCTTCCTGATCACAACGCCCCCTGCTTACTTTTCAGAATGCACCCTGTTTACACATCACAGTACCCGTTGTTCACTGATCACAATACCCCTTGCCTACTGATCACAATGCCCCTTGCTTCCTGATCACAATCCCTCTTGCTTCCTGATCACAAATTCCCTTATTTCCTGATCACAATTCCCCAACTTTACTGATCACAATGCCCCCTGCTTTGTGATCACAATGCCCCAGGCTCTTGATCATAATGACCCTTGTTTGTGGTCACAATGCACCCTGAATAGTAATTACAATGCTCCCTGCTTTTTGGTCAAAATGCCCCTTTTCTCCTGATCACAATGCCCCTGCTTACTTATCAGAATGCCCCCTGTTTACAAATCACAGTACCCCTTGTGCTCTGATCACAATAACCCTTGCCTACTGCTCACAATGCCCTTTGCTTCCTGATCACAATAACTCCTGCTTCCTGATCACAATTCCCCTTGCTTCCTGATCACTATTCACCTTTCTTCCTGATCACATTGCCCCCTGCATGCTTATCAGAATGCCCCGTCTTTACACATCACGTTACCCCTTGTTCCCTGATCGCAATACGCCTTGCCTACTGGTCACAATGCCCTTTGCTTCCTGATCAAAATTCCCCTTGCTTCCTGATCACAATCCCCCATCCTTAGTGATCACAATGCCCCCTGTTACTGATGACAATGCCCCCTGCTTTGTGATCACAATGCCCCTTGTTCTTAATCATAATGGACCATGTTTGTGATCACAATACCACCCAATTAGTTATTACAATGCTCCCTGCTTACTGGTCAAAATGCCCCTTTATTCCTGATCAAAATTCCCCCTTTTAATGATTACAATGACCCCTGCTTACTTTTCAGAATGTCCCCTGTTTACACATCACAATACCCCTTGCCTACTGAACACAATGCCTTTTACTCCTGAGCCCAATACCTCTTGCTTCCTGATCTCAATTCCCCTTACTTCCTGATCACAATCCCCCATCCTTACTGTTCACAATACCCCCTGTTACTGATCACAATGCCCCTTGCTTTGTGATTACAATGCCCCTTGTTCTTAATCATAATGACCCCTGTTTGTGATCAAAATACCACCTAATTAGTGATTACAATGCTCCCTGGAAACTGGTCAAAATGCCCCTTTCTTTCTGATCACAATGTGCCTGGTGACTTTTCAGAATGCCCCCTGTTTACACATCACAGTACCCCTTGTTGACTGATCACAATATCCCTTCCCAAGTGATCACAATGCCCTTAGCTTCCTGATCACATTACCTCAGCTTCCTGATCAAAATTCCCCTTGCCTACTGATCACAATGCCCTTTGCTTCCTGAAAACAATAACTATTGCTTCCTGATCACAATTACACTTGCTTCCTGATCACAATACCCCTGTTACTGATCACAATGCCCCTGCTTTGTGATCACAATGACCCTTCTTTACTGATCACAATGCCGCTTGTTCTTGATCACAATGACCTCTGTTTCTGATCACAATACCTCATGTTTAGTGATTACAATATTCCCTGCTTACTGCTCACAATGCCCTTTGGTTCCTGATCACAATGCCTCTTGCTTCCTGATCACAATTCCCCTTATTTCCTGATCCCAATCCCCCATCCTTACTGATCACAATACCCCCGTTAATGATAACAATGCCCCTGCATTGTGATCACAATGCCCCGTCTTTACTGATCACAATGTCGCTTGTACTTGATCATAATGACCCCTGTTTCTGATCACAATTCCCCCTGATTAGTGATTACAATGCTCCCTGCTTACTGGTCAAAATGCCCATTTGTTCCTGATCACAATGCCCCCTTTTCTGATCACAATGCATCCTGCATACTTTTCAGAATATCCCCAGTTTACAGACCACAGTACCCCTTATTCACCGAACACAATACCCCTTGCCTACTGATGCCAATGCCCTTTGCTTCCTCATCACAATCCCCATCCTTAAGGATCACTATGCCCCCTGTTACTTATCACAATGCCCCTGCTTTGTGATCACAATGCCCCTTGTTCTTAATCATAATGACCCCTGTTTTTGATCACAATCCCCCCAAATTAGTGATTATAATGCTCCCTGCTTACTGGTCAAAATGCCCCTTTGTTCCTTATCACAATGCCCCTTTTACTGATCACAATGCCCACTGCTTACTTTTCAGAATGCCCCCTGTTTACACATCACAGTACCCCTTGTTCACTGATCACAATACCCCTTGCCAAATGATCACAATGCCCTTAGCTTCCTGATCACATTACCTCAGCTTCCTGATCAAAATTCCCCTTGCCTACTGATGACAATGCCCTTTGCTTCCTGAAAACAATAACTATTGCTTCCTGATCACAATTACCCTTGCTTCCTGATCACAATACCCCTGTTACTGATCACAATGTCCCTGCTTTGTGATCACAATGACCCTTCTCTACTGATCACAATGCCTTTGCTTCCTGATCACAATCCCTCTTGCTTCCTGATCACAATTCCCCTTGCTTCCTGATCACAATCTCCCATCTTTACTGATCACAATGCCCACTGCATTGTGATCACAGTGCCCCTTGCTCTTGATCATGAAGACCCCTGTTTCTGATCACAATACCCCTGATTAGTGATTACAATGCTCCCTGCTTACTGATCACAATGACCCTTTCTTCCTGATCACAACGCCCCCTGCTTACTTTTCAGAATGCACCCTGTTTACACATCACAGTACCCGTTGTTCACTGATCACAATACCCCTTGCCTACTGATCACAGTGCCCCTTGCTTCCTGATCACAATCCCTCTTGCTTCCTGATCACAAATCCCCTTACTTCCTGATCACAATTCCCCATCTTTACTGATCACAATGCCCCCTGCTTTTTGATCACAATGCCCCTTGCTCTTGATCATAATGACCCTTGTGTGTGGTCACAATGCACCCTGAATAGTAATTACAATGCTCCCTGCTTAATGGTCAAAATGCCCCTTTTCTCCTGATCACAATGCCCCTGCTTACTTATCAGAATGCCCCCTGTTTACACATCACAGTACTCCTTGTTCTCTGATCACAATACCCCTTGCCTACTGCTCACAATGCCCTTTGCTTCCTGATATCAATAACTCTTGCTTCCTGATCACAATTCCCCTTGCTTCCTGATCACAATTCACCTTTCTTCCTGATCACATTGCCCCCTGCATGCTTATCAGAATGCCCCGTCTTTACACATCACGTTACCCCTTGTTCCCTGATCGCAATACGCCTTGCCTACTGGACACAATGCCCTTTGCTTCCTGATCAAAACTCCCCTTGCTTCCTGATCACAATCCCCCATCCTTAGTGATCACAATGCCCCCTGTTACTGATGACAATGCCCCCTGCTTTGTGATCACAATGCCCCTTGTTCTTAATCATAATGGCCCATGTTTGTGATCACAATACCACCCAATTAGTTATTACAATGCTCCCTCCTTACTGGTCAAAATGCCCCTTTATTCCTGATCAAAATTCCCCCTTTTATTGATCACAATGACCCCTGCTTACTTTTCAGAATGTCCCCTGTTTACACATCACAATACACCTTGCCTACTGAACACAATGCCTTTTGCTCCTGAGCACAATACCTCTTGCTTCCTGATCTCAATTCCCCTTACTTCCTGATCACAACCCCCCATCCTTACTGTTCACAATACCCCCTGTTACTGATCACAATGCCCCTTGCTTTGTGATTACAATGCCCCTTGTTCTTAATCATAATGACCCCTGTTTGTGATCAAAATACCACCTAATTAGTGATTACAATGCTCCCTGGTAACTGGTCAAAATACGCCTTTCTTTCTGATCTCAATGCGCCTGGTGACTTTTCAGAATGCCCCCTGTTTACACATCACAGTACCCCTTGTTGACTGATCACAATATCCCTTCCCAAGTGATCACAATGCCCTTAGATTCCTGATCACATTACCTCAGCTTCCTGATCAAAATTCCCCTTGCTTCCTGTTCACAATACCCCTGTTACTGATCACAATGCCCCTGCTTTGTGATCACAATGACCCTTCTTTACTGATCACAATGCCGCCTGTTCTTGATCATAATGACCACTGTTTCTGATCACAATACCTCATGTTTAGTGATTACAATATTCCCTGCTTACTGCTCACAATGCCCTTTGGTTCCTGATCACAATGCCTCTTGCTTCCTGATCACAATTCCCCTTATTTCCTGATCACAATCCCCCATCCTTACTGATCACAATACCCCCGTTAATGATAACAATGCCCCTGCATTGTGATCACAATGCCCCGTCTTTACTGATCACAATGTCGCTTGTACTTGATCATAATGACCCCTGTTTCTGATCACAATTCCCCCTGATTAGTGATTACAATGCTCCCTGCTTACTGGTCAAAATGCCCCTTTGTTCCTGATCACAATCCCCCTTTTACTGATCACAATGCCCACTGCTTACTTTTCAGAATGCCCCTGTTTGCACATCACAGTACCCCTTGTTCACTGATCACAATACCCCTTGCCAAATGATCACAATGCCCTTAGCTTCCTGATCACATTACCTCAGCTTCCTGATCAAAATTCCCCTTGCCTACTGATCACAATGCCTTTTGCTTTTTTGAAAACAATAACTATTGCTTCCTGATCACAATTACCCTTGCTTCCTGATCACAATACCCCTGTTACTGATCAAAATGCCCCTGCTTTGTGATCACAATGACCCTTCTTTACTGATCACAATGCCGCTTGTTCTTGATCATAATGAACCCTGTTTCTGATCACAATACCCCCTGATGAATGATTACAATGCTCCCTGCTTACTACTCACAATGTCCTTTTCTTCCTGATCACATAGCCCCCTGTTTACACATGCAGTACGCGCTCTTCATTGATCACAATACCCCTTGCGTACTGATCACAATGCCCTTTGCTTCCTGATCACAATACCTCTTGCTTCGTGATCACAATTCCGCTATTTCCTGTTCACAATTCCCCATCCTTACTGATCACAATGCCCCCTGCTTTGTGATCACAATACCCCTTCTTTAATGATCACATTGCCGCTTGTTCTTGATCATAATGACCCCTGTTTCTGATCACAATACCTCATGTTTAGTGATTACAATATTCCGTGCTTATTGCTCACAATGCCCTTTGGTTCCTGATCACAATGCCTCTTGCTTCCTGATCACAATTCCCCTTATTTCCTGATCACAATCCCCCATTCTTACTGATCACAATACCCCCGTTAATGATAACAATGCCCCTGCATTGTGATCACAATGCCCCGTCTTTACTGATCACAATGTCGCTTGTACTTGATCATAATGACCCCTGTTTCTGATCACAATACCCCTGATTATTGATTACAATGCTCCCTGCTTACTGATCACAATGACCCTTTCTTCCTGATCACAACGCCCCCTGCTTACTTTTCAGAATGCACCCTGTTTACACATCACAGTACCCGTTGTTCACTGATCACAATACCCCTTGCCTACTGATCACAATGCCCCTTGCTTCCTGATCACAATCCCTCTTGCTTCCTGATCACAAATTCCCTTATTTCCTGATCACAATTCCCCATCTTTACTGATCACAATGCCCCCTGCTTTGTGATCACAATGCCCCTTGCTCTTGATCATAATGACCCTTGCTTGTGGTCACAATGCACCCTGAATAGTAATTACAATGCTCCCTGCTTAATGGTCAAAATGCCCCTTTTCTACTGATCACAATGCCCCTGCTTACATATCAGAATGCCCCCTGTTTACACATCACAGTACCCCTTGTTCTCTGATCACAATACCCCTTGCCTACTGCTCACAATGCCCTTTGCTTCCTGATCACAATAACTCTTGCTTCCTGATCACAATTCCCCTTGCTTCCTGATCACTATTCACCTTTCTTCCTGATCACATTGCCCCCTGCATGCTTATCAGAATGCCCCGTCTTTACACATCACGTTACCCCTTGTTCCCTGATCGCAATACGCCTTGCCTACTGGTCACAATGCCCTTTGCTTCCTGATCAAAATTCCCCTTGCTTCCTGATCACAATCCCCCATCCTTAGTGATCACAATGCCCCCTGTTACTGATGACAATGCCCCCTGCTTTGTGATCACAATGCCCCTTGTTCTTAATCATAATGGCCCATGATTGTGATCACAATACCACCCAATTAGTTATTACAATGCTCCCTGCTTACTGGTCACAATGACCCTTTCTTCCTGATCACAACGCCCCCTGCTTACTTTTCAGAATGCACCCTGTTTACACATCACAGTACCCATTGTTCACTGATCACAATACCCCTTGCCTACTGATCACAATGCCCCTTGCTTCCTGATCACAATCCCTCTTGCTTCCTGATCACAAATTCCCTTATTTCCTGATCACAATTCCCCATCTTTACTGATCACAATGCCCCCTGCTTTGTGATCACAATGCCCCTTGCTCTTGATCATAATGACCCTTGCTTGTGGTCACAATGCACCCTGAATAGTAATTACAATGCTCCCTGCTTAATGGTCAAAATGCCCCTTTTCTACTGATCACAATGCCCCTGCTTACATATCAGAATGCCCCCTGTTTACACATCACAGTACCCCTTGTTCTCTGATCACAATACCCCTTGCCTACTGCTCACAATGCCCTTTGCTTCCTGATCACAATAACTCTTGCTTCCTGATCACAATTCCCCTTGCTTCCTGATCACTATTCACCTTTCTTCCTGATCACATTGCCCCCTGCATGCTTATCAGAATGCCCCGTCTTTACACATCACGTTACCGCTTGTTCCCTGATCGCAATACGCCTTGCCTACTGATCACAATGCCCTTTGCTTCCTGATCAAAATTCCCCTTGCTTCCTGATCACAATCCCCCATCCTTAGTGATCACAATGCCCCCTGTTACTGATGACAATGCCCCCTGCTTTGTGATCACAATGCCCCTTGTTCTTAATTATAATGGCCCATGATTGTGATCACAATACCACCCAATTAGTTATTACAATGCTCCCTGCTTACTGGTCAAAATGCCCCTTTATTCCTGATCAAAATTCCCCCTTTTAATGTTCACAATGACCCCTGCTTACTTTTCAGAATGTCCCCTGTTTACACATCACAATACCCCTTGCCTACTGAACACAATGCCTTTTACTCCTGAGCACAATACCTCTTGCTTCCTGATCTCAATTCCCCTTACTTCCTGATCACAATCCCCCATCCTTACTGTTCACAATACCCCCTGTTACTGATCACAATGCCCCTTGCTTTGTGATTACAATGCCCCTTGTTCTTAATCATAATGACCCCTGTTTGTGATCAAAATACCACCTAATTAGTGATTACAATGCTCCCTGGTAACTGGTCAAAATGCGCCTTTCTTCTGATCTCAATGCGCCTGGTGACTTTTCAGAATGCCCCCTGTTTACACATCACAGTACCCCTTGTTGACTGATCACAATATCCCTTCCCAAGTGATCACAATGCCCTTAGCTTCTTGATCACATTACCTCAGCTTCCTGATCAAAATTCCCCTTGCCTACTGATCACAATGCCCTTTGCTTCCTGAAAACAATAACTATTGCTTCCTGATCACAATTACCCTTGCTTCCTGATCACAATACCCCTGTTACTGATCACAATGCCCCTGCTTTGTGATCACAATGACCCTTCTTTACTGATCACAATGCCGCTTGTTCTTGATCATAATGACCCCTGTTTCTGATCACAATACCTCATGTTTAGTGATTACAATATTCCCTGCTTACTGCTCACAATGCCCTTTGGTTCCTGATCACAATGCCTCTTGCTTCCTGATCACAATTCCCCTTATTTCATGATCACAATCCCCCATCCTTACTGATCACAATACCCCCGTTAATGATAACAATGCCCCTGCATTGTGATCACAATGCCCCGTTTTTACTGATCACAATGTCGCTTGTACTTGATCATAATGACCCCTGTTTCTGATCACAATTCCCCCTGATTAGTGATTACAATGCTCCCTGCTTACTGGTCAAAATGCCCATTTGTTCCTGATCACAATGCCCCCTTTTCTGATCACAATGCATCCTGCATACTTTTCAGAATATCCCCAGTTTACAGACCACAGTACCCCTTATTCACCGAACACAATACCCCTTGCCTACTGATGCCAATGCCCTTTGCTTCCTCATCACAATCCCCCATCCTTAAGGATCACTATGCCCCCTGTTACTGATCACAATGCCCCTGCTTTGTGATCACAATGCCCCTTGTTCTTAATCATAATGACCCCTGTTTTTGATCACAATCCCCCCAAATTAGTGATTATAATGCTCCCTGCTTACTGCTCAAAATGCCCCTTTGTTCCTTATCACAATGCCCCTTTTACTGATCACAATGCCCACTGCTTACTTTTCAGAATGCCCCCTGTTTACACATCACAGTACCCCTTGTTCACTGATCACAATACCCCTTGCCAAATGATCACAATGCCCTTAGCTTCCTGATCACATTACCTCAGCTTCCTGATCAAAATTCCCCTTGCCTACTGATCACAATGCCCTTTGCTTCCTGAAAACAATAACTATTGCTTCCTGATCACAATTACCCTTGCTTCCTGATCACAATACCCCTGTTACTGATCACAATGCCCCTGCTTTGTGATCACAATGACCCTTCTCTACTGATCACAATGCCTTTGCTTCCTGATCACAATCCCTCTTGCTTCCTGATCACAATTCCCCTTGCTTCCTGATCACAATCTCCCATCTTTACTGATCACAATGCCCACTGCATTGTGATCACAGTGCCCCTTGCTCTTGATCATGAAGACCCCTGTTTCTGATCACAATACCCCTGATTAGTGATTACAATGCTCCCTGCTTACTGATCACAATGACCCTTTCTTCCTGATCACAACGCCCCCTGCTTACTTTTCAGAATGCACCCTGTTTACACATCACAGTACCCGTTGTTCACTGATCACAATACCCCTTGCCTACTGATCACAATGCCCCTTGCTTCCTGATCACAATCCCTCTTGCTTCCTGATCACAAATTCCCTTATTTCCTGATCACAATTCCCCATCTTTACTGATCACAATGCCCCCTGCTTTGTGATCACAATGCCCCAGGCTCTTGATCATAATGACCCTTGTTTGTGGTCACAATGCACCCTGAATAGTAATTACAATGCTCCCTGCTTAATGGTCAAAATGCCCCTTTTCTCCTGATCACAATGCCCCTGCTTACTTATCAGAATGCCCCCTGTTTACAAATCACAGTACCCCTTGTGCTCTGATCACAATACCCCTTGCCTACTGCTCACAATGCCCTTTGCTTCCTGATCACAATAACTCCTGCTTCCTGATCACAATTCCCCTTGCTTCCTGATCACAATTCACCTTTCTTCCTGATCACATTGCCCACTGCATGCTTATCAGAATGCCCCGTCTTTACACATCACGTTACCCCTTGTTCCCTGATCGCAATATGCCTTGCCTACTGGTCACAATGCCCTTTGCTTCCTGATCAAAATTCCCCTTGCTTCCTGATCACAATCCCCCATCCTTAGTGATCACAATGCCCCCTGTTACTGATGACAATGCCCCCTGCTTTGTGATCACAATGCCCCTTGTTCTGAATCATAATGGCCCATGTTTGTGAACACAATACCACCCAATTAGTTATTACAATGCTCCCTCCTTACTGGTCAAAATGCCCCGTTATTCCTGATCAAAATTCCCCCTTTTATTGATCACAATGACCCCTGCTTACTTTTCAGAATGTCCCCTGTTTACACATCACAATACCCCTTGCCTACTGAACACAATGCCTTTTGCTCCTGAGCACAATACCTCTTGCTTCCTGATCTCAATTCCCCTTACTTCCTGATCACAACCCCCCATCCTTACTGTTCACAATACCCCCTGTTACTGATCACAATGCCCCTTGCTTTGTGATTACAATGCCCCTTGTTCTTAATCATAATGACCCCTGTTTGTGATCAAAATACCACCTAATTAGTGATTACAATGCTCCCTGGTAACTGGTCAAAATACGCCTTTCTTTCTGATCTCAATGCGCCTGGTGACTTTTCAGAATGCCCCCTGTTTACACATCACAGTACCCCTTGTTGACTGATCACAATATCCCTTCCCAAGTGATCACAATGCCCTTAGATTCCTGATCACATTACCTCAGCTTCCTGATCAAAATTCCCCTTGCTTCCTGTTCACAATACCCCTGTTACTGATCACAATGCCCCTGCTTTGTGATCACAATGACCCTTCTTTACTGATCACAATGCCGCCTGTTCTTGATCATAATGACCACTGTTTCTGATCACAATACCTCATGTTTAGTGATTACAATATTCCCTGCTTACTGCTCACAATGCCCTTTGGTTCCTGATCACAATGCCTCTTGCTTCCTGATCACAATTCCCCTTATTTCCTGATCACAATCCCCCATCCTTACTGATCACAATACCCCCGTTAATGATAACAATGCCCCTGCATTGTGATCACAATGCCCCGTCTTTACTGATCACAATGTCGCTTGTACTTGATCATAATGACCCCTGTTTCTGATCACAATTCCCCCTGATTAGTGATTACAATGCTCCCTGCTTACTGGTCAAAATGCCCCTTTGTTCCTGATCACAATCCCCCTTTTACTGATCACAATGCCCACTGCTTACTTTTCAGAATGCCCCTGTTTGCACATCACAGTACCCCTTGTTCACTGATCACAATACCCCTTGCCAAATGATCACAATGCCCTTAGCTTCCTGATCACATTACCTCAGCTTCCTGATCAAAATTCCCCTTGCCTACTGATCACAATGCCTTTTGCTTTTTTGAAAACAATAACTATTGCTTCCTGATCACAATTACCCTTGCTTCCTGATCACAATACCCCTGTTACTGATCAAAATGCCCCTGCTTTGTGATCACAATGACCCTTCTTTACTGATCACAATGCCGCTTGTTCTTGATCATAATGAACCCTGTTTCTGATCACAATACCCCCTGATGAATGATTACAATGCTCCCTGCTTACTACTCACAATGTCCTTTTCTTCCTGATCACATAGCCCCCTGTTTACACATGCAGTACGCGCTCTTCATTGATCACAATACCCCTTGCGTACTGATCACAATGCCCTTTGCTTCCTGATCACAATACCTCTTGCTTCGTGATCACAATTCCGCTATTTCCTGTTCACAATTCCCCATCCTTACTGATCACAATGCCCCCTGCTTTGTGATCACAATACCCCTTCTTTAATGATCACATTGCCGCTTGTTCTTGATCATAATGACCCCTGTTTCTGATCACAATACCTCATGTTTAGTGATTACAATATTCCGTGCTTATTGCTCACAATGCCCTTTGGTTCCTGATCACAATGCCTCTTGCTTCCTGATCACAATTCCCCTTATTTCCTGATCACAATCCCCCATTCTTACTGATCACAATACCCCCGTTAATGATAACAATGCCCCTGCATTGTGATCACAATGCCCCGTCTTTACTGATCACAATGTCGCTTGTACTTGATCATAATGACCCCTGTTTCTGATCACAATACCCCTGATTATTGATTACAATGCTCCCTGCTTACTGATCACAATGACCCTTTCTTCCTGATCACAACGCCCCCTGCTTACTTTTCAGAATGCACCCTGTTTACACATCACAGTACCCGTTGTTCACTGATCACAATACCCCTTGCCTACTGATCACAATGCCCCTTGCTTCCTGATCACAATCCCTCTTGCTTCCTGATCACAAATTCCCTTATTTCCTGATCACAATTCCCCATCTTTACTGATCACAATGCCCCCTGCTTTGTGATCACAATGCCCCTTGCTCTTGATCATAATGACCCTTGCTTGTGGTCACAATGCACCCTGAATAGTAATTACAATGCTCCCTGCTTAATGGTCAAAATGCCCCTTTTCTACTGATCACAATGCCCCTGCTTACATATCAGAATGCCCCCTGTTTACACATCACAGTACCCCTTGTTCTCTGATCACAATACCCCTTGCCTACTGCTCACAATGCCCTTTGCTTCCTGATCACAATAACTCTTGCTTCCTGATCACAATTCCCCTTGCTTCCTGATCACTATTCACCTTTCTTCCTGATCACATTGCCCCCTGCATGCTTATCAGAATGCCCCGTCTTTACACATCACGTTACCCCTTGTTCCCTGATCGCAATACGCCTTGCCTACTGGTCACAATGCCCTTTGCTTCCTGATCAAAATTCCCCTTGCTTCCTGATCACAATCCCCCATCCTTAGTGATCACAATGTCCCCTGTTACTGATGACAATGCCCCCTGCTTTGTGATCACAATGCCCCTTGTTCTTAATCATAACGGCCCATGATTGTGATCACAATACCACCCAATTAGTTATTACAATGCTCCCTGCTTACTGGTCACAATGACCCTTTCTTCCTGATCACAACGCCCCCTGCTTACTTTTCAGAATGCACCCTGTTTACACATCACAGTACCCGTTGTTCACTGATCACAATACCCCTTGCCTACTGATCACAATGCCCCTTGCTTCCTGATCACAATCCCTCTTGCTTCCTGATCACAAATTCCCTTATTTCCTGATCACAATTCCCCATCTTTACTGATCACAATGCCCCCTGCTTTGTGATCACAATGCCCCTTGCTCTTGATCATAATGACCCTTGCTTGTGGTCACAATGCACCCTGAATAGTAATTACAATGCTCCCTGCTTAATGGTCAAAATGCCCCTTTTCTACTGATCACAATGCCCCTGCTTACATATCAGAATGCCCCCTGTTTACACATCACAGTACCCCTTGTTCTCTGATCACAATACCCCTTGCCTACTGCTCACAATGCCCTTTGCTTCCTGATCACAATAACTCTTGCTTCCTGATCACAATTCCCCCTGCTTCCTGATCACTATTCACCTTTCTTCCTGATCACATTGCCCCCTGCATGCTTATCAGAATGCCCCGTCTTTACACATCACGTTACCGCTTGTTCCCTGATCGCAATACGCCTTGCCTACTGATCACAATGCCCTTTGCTTCCTGATCAAAATTCCCCTTGCTTCCTGATCACAATCCCCCATCCTTAGTGATCACAATGCCCCCTGTTACTGATGACAATGCCCCCTGCTTTGTGATCACAATGCCCCTTGTTCTTAATTATAATGGCCCATGATTGTGATCACAATACCACCCAATTAGTTATTACAATGCTCCCTGCTTACTGGTCAAAATGCCCCTTTATTCCTGATCAAAATTCCCCCTTTTAATGTTCACAATGACCCCTGCTTACTTTTCAGAATGTCCCCTGTTTACACATCACAATACCCCTTGCCTACTGAACACAATGCCTTTTACTCCTGAGCACAATACCTCTTGCTTCCTGATCTCAATTCCCCTTACTTCCTGATCACAATCCCCCATCCTTACTGTTCACAATACCCCCTGTTACTGATCACAATGCCCCTTGCTTTGTGATTACAATGCCCCTTGTTCTTAATCATAATGACCCCTGTTTGTGATCAAAATACCACCTAATTAGTGATTACAATGCTCCCTGGTAACTGGTCAAAATGCGCCTTTCTTTCTGATCTCAATGCGCCTGGTGACTTTTCAGAATGCCCCCTGTTTACACATCACAGTACCCCTTGTTGACTGATCACAATATCCCTTCCCAAGTGATCACAATGCCCTTAGCTTCTTGATCACATTACCTCAGCTTCCTGATCAAAATTCCCCTTGCCTACTGATCACAATGCCCTTTGCTTCCTGAAAACAATAACTATTGCTTCCTCATCACAATTACCCTTGCTTCCTGATCACAATACCCCTGTTACTGATCACAATGCCCCTGCTTTGTGATCACAATGACCCTTCTTTACTGATCACAATGCCGCTTGTTCTTGATCATAATGACCCCTGTTTCTGATCACAATACCTCATGTTTAGTGATTACAATATTCCCTGCTTACTGCTCACAATGCCCTTTGGTTCCTGATCACAATGCCTCTTGCTTCCTGATCACAATTCCCCTTATTTCATGATCACAATCCCCCATCCTTACTGATCACAATACCCCCGTTAATGATAACAATGCCCCTGCATTGTGATCACAATGCCCCGTTTTTACTGATCACAATGTCGCTTGTACTTGATCATAATGACCCCTGTTTCTGATCACAATTCCCCCTGATTAGTGATTACAATGCTCCCTGCTTACTGGTCAAAATGCCCATTTGTTCCTGATCACAATGCCCCCTTTTCTGATCACAATGCATCCTGCATACTTTTCAGAATATCCCCAGTTTACAGACCACAGTACCCCTTATTCACCGAACACAATACCCCTTGCCTACTGATGCCAATGCCCTTTGCTTCCTCATCACAATCCCCCATCCTTAAGGATCACTATGCCCCCTGTTACTGATCACAATGCCCCTGCTTTGTGATCACAATGCCCCTTGTTCTTAATCATAATGACCCCTGTTTTTGATCACAATCCCCCCAAATTAGTGATTATAATGCTCCCTGCTTACTGCTCAAAATGCCCCTTTGTTCCTTATCACAATGCCCCTTTTACTGATCACAATGCCCACTGCTTACTTTTCAGAATGCCCCCTGTTTACACATCACAGTACCCCTTGTTCACTGATCACAATACCCCTTGCCAAATGATCACAATGCCCTTAGCTTCCTGATCACATTACCTCAGCTTCCTGATCAAAATTCCCCTTGCCTACTGATCACAATGCCCTTTGCTTCCTGAAAACAATAACTATTGCTTCCTGATCACAATTACCCTTGCTTCCTGATCACAATACCCCTGTTACTGATCACAATGCCCCTGCTTTGTGATCACAATGACCCTTCTCTACTGATCACAATGCCTTTGCTTCCTGATCACAATCCCTCTTGCTTCCTGATCACAATTCCCCTTGCTTCCTGATCACAATCTCCCATCTTTACTGATCACAATGCCCACTGCATTGTGATCACAGTGCCCCTTGCTCTTGATCATGAAGACCCCTGTTTCTGATCACAATACCCCTGATTAGTGATTACAATGCTCCCTGCTTACTGATCACAATGACCCTTTCTTCCTGATCACAACGCCCCCTGCTTACTTTTCAGAATGCACCCTGTTTACACATCACAGTACCCGTTGTTCACTGATCACAATACCCCTTGCCTACTGATCACAATGCCCCTTGCTTCCTGATCACAATCCCTCTTGCTTCCTGATCACAAATTCCCTTATTTCCTGATCACAATTCCCCATCTTTACTGATCACAATGCCCCCTGCTTTGTGATCACAATGCCCCAGGCTCTTGATCATAATGACCCTTGTTTGTGGTCACAATGCACCCTGAATAGTAATTACAATGCTCCCTGCTTAATGGTCAAAATGCCCCTTTTCTCCTGATCACAATGCCCCTGCTTACTTATCAGAATGCCCCCTGTTTACAAATCACAGTACCCCTTGTGCTCTGATCACAATACCCCTTGCCTACTGCTCACAATGCCCTTTGCTTCCTGATCACAATAACTCCTGCTTCCTGATCACAATTCCCCTTGCTTCCTGATCACAATTCACCTTTCTTCCTGATCACATTGCCCACTGCATGCTTATCAGAATGCCCCGTCTTTACACATCACGTTACCCCTTGTTCCCTGATCGCAATATGCCTTGCCTACTGGTCACAATGCCCTTTGCTTCCTGATCAAAATTCCCCTTGCTTCCTGATCACAATCCCCCATCCTTAGTGATCACAATGCCCCCTGTTACTGATGACAATGCCCCCTGCTTTGTGATCACAATGCCCCTTGTTCTGAATCATAATGGCCCATGTTTGTGAACACAATACCACCCAATTAGTTATTACAATGCTCCCTCCTTACTGGTCAAAATGCCCCGTTATTCCTGATCAAAATTCCCCCTTTTATTGATCACAATGACCCCTGCTTACTTTTCAGAATGTCCCCTGTTTACACATCACAATACCCCTTGCCTACTGAACACAATGCCTTTTGCTCCTGAGCACAATACCTCTTGCTTCCTGATCTCAATTCCCCTTACTTCCTGATCACAACCCCCCATCCTTACTGTTCACAATACCCCCTGTTACTGATCACAATGCCCCTTGCTTTGTGATTACAATGCCCCTTGTTCTTAATCATAATGACCCCTGTTTGTGATCAAAATACCACCTAATTAGTGATTACAATGCTCCCTGGTAACTGGTCAAAATGCGCCTTTCTTTCTGATCTCAATGCGCCTGGTGACTTTTCAGAATGCCCCCTGTTTACACATCACAGTACCCCTTGTTGACTGATCACAATATCCCTTCCCAAGTGATCACAATGCCCTTAGCTTCCTGATCACATTACCTCAGCTTCCTGATCAAAATTCCCCTTGCTTCCTGTTCACAATACCCCTGTTACTGATCACAATGCCCCTGCTTTGTGATCACAATGACCCTTCTTTACTGATCACAATGCCGCTTGTTCTTGATCATAATGACCACTGTTTCTGATCACAATACCTCATGTTTAGTGATTACAATATTCCCTGCTTACTGCTCACAATGCCCTTTGGTTCCTGATCACAATGCCTCTTGCTTCCTGATCACAATTCCCCTTATTTCCTGATCACAATCCCCCATCCTTACTGATCACAATACCCCGTTAATGATAACAATGCCCCTGCATTGTGATCACAATGCCCCGTCTTTACTGATCACAATGTCGCTTGTACTTGATCATAATGACCCCTGTTTCTGATCACAATTCCCCCTGATTAGTGATTACAATGCTCCCTGCTTACTGGTCAAAATGCCCCTTTGTTCCTGATCACAATGCCCCTTTTACTGATCACAATGCCCACTGCTTACTTTTCAGAATGCCCCTGTTTGCACATCACAGTACCCCTTGTTCACTGATCACAATACCCCTTGCCAAATGATCACAATGCCCTTAGCTTCCTGATCACATTACCTCAGCTTCCTGATCAAAATTCCCCTTGCCTACTGATCACAATGCCTTTTCCTTCCTGAAAACAATAACTATTGCTTCCTGATCACAATTACCCTTGCTTCCTGATCACAATACCCCTGTTACTGATCAAAATGCCCCTGCTTTGTGATCACAATGACCCTTCTTTACTGATCACAATGCCGCTTGTTCTTGATCATAATGAACCCTGTTTCTGATCACAATACCCCCTGATGAATGATTACAATGCTCCCTGCTTACTACTCACAATGTCCCTTTCTTCCTGATCACATAGCCCCCTGTTTACACATGCAGTACGCGCTCTTCATTGATCACAATACCCCTTGCGTACTGATCACAATGCCCTTTGCTTCCTGATCACAATACCTCTTGCTTCGTGATCACAATTCCGCTATTTCCTGTTCACAATTCCCCATCCTTACTGATCACAATGCCCCCTGCTTTGTGACCACAATACCCCTTCTTTAATGATCAAATTGCCGCTTGTTCTTGATCATAATGACCCTGTTTCTGATCACAATACCTCATGTTTAGTGATTACAATATTCCGTGATTATTGCTCACAATGCCCTTTGGTTCCTGATCACAATGCCTCTTGCTTCCTGATCACAATTCCCCTTATTTCCTGATCACAATCCCCCATCCTTACTGATCACAATACCCCCGTTAATGATAACAATGCCCCTGCATTGTGATCACAATGCCCCGTCTTTACTGATCACAATGTCGCTTGTACTTGATCATAATGACCACTGTTTCTGATCACAATACCCCTGATTAGTGATTACAATGCTCCCTGCTTACTGATCACAATGACCCTTTCTTCCTGATCACAACGCCCCCTGCTTACTTTTCAGAATGCACCCTGTTTACACATCACAGTACCCGTTGTTCACTGATCACAATACCCCTTGCCTACTGATCACAATGCCCCTTGCTTCCTGATCACAATCCCTCTTGCTTCCTGATCACAAATTCCCTTATTTCCTGATCACAATTCCCCATCTTTACTGATCACAATGCCCCCTGCTTTGTGATCACAATGCCCCTTGCTCTTGATCATAATGACCCTTGCTTGTGGTCACAATGCACCCTGAATAGTAATTACAATGCTCCCTGCTTAATGGTCAAAATGCCCCTTTTCTACTGATCACAATGCCCCTGCTTACATATCAGAATGCCCCCTGTTTACACATCACAGTACCCCTTGTTCTCTGATCACAATACCCCTTGCCTACTGCTCACAATGCCCTTTGCTTCCTGATCACAATAACTCTTGCTTCCTGATCACAATTCCCCTTGCTTCCTGATCACTATTCACCTTTCTTCCTGATCACATTGCCCCCCGCATGCTTATCAGAATGCCCCGTCTTTACACATCACGTTACCCCTTGTTCCCTGATCGCAATACGCCTTGCCTACTGGTCACAATGCCCTTTGCTTCCTGATCAAAATTCCCCTTGCTTCCTGATCACAATCCCCCATCCTTAGTGATCACAATGCCCCCTGTTACTGATGACAATGCCCCCTGCTTTGTGATCACAATGCCCCTTGTTCTTAATTATAATGGCCCATGATTGTGATCACAATACCACCCAATTAGTTATTACAATGCTCCCTGCTTACTGGTCAAAATGCCCCTTTATTCCTGATCAAAATTCCCCCTTTTAATGATTACAATGACCCCTGCTTACTTTTCAGAATGTCCCCTGTTTACACATCACAATACCCCTTGCCTACTGAACACAATGCCTTTTACTCCTGAGCACAATACCTCTTGCTTCCTGATCTCAATTCCCCTTACTTCCTGATCACAATCCCCCATCCTTACTGTTCACAATACCCCCTGTTACGGATCACAATGCCCCTTGCTTTGTGATTACAATGCCCCTTGTTCTTAATCATAATGACCCCTGTTTGTGATCAAAATACCACCTAATTAGTGATTACAATGCTCCCTGGTAACTGGTCAAAATGCCCCTTTCTTTCTGATCACAATGCGCCTGGTGACTTTTCAGAATGCCCCCTGTTTACACATCACAGTACCCCTTGTTGACTGATCACAATATCCCTTCCCAAGTGATCACAATGCCCTTAGCTTCCTGATCACATTACCTCAGCTTCCTGATCAAAATTCCCCTTGCCTACTGATCACAATGACCTTTGCTTCCTGAAAACAATAACTATTGCTTCCTGATCACAATTACCCTTGCTTCCTGATCACAATCCCCTGTTACTGATCACAATGCCCCTGCTTTGTGAACACAATGACCCTTCTTTACTGATCACAATGCCGCTTGTTCTTGATCATAATGACCCCTGTTTCTGATCACAATACCTCATGTTTAGTGATTACAATATTCCCTGCTTACTGCTCACAATGCCCTTTGGTTCCTGATCACAAAGCCTCTTGCTTCCTGATCACAATTCCCCTTATTTCCTGATCACAATCCCCCATCCTTACTGATCACAATACCCCCGTTAATGATAACAATGCCCCTGCATTGTGATCACAATGCCCCGTCTTTACTGATCACAATGTCGCTTGTACTTGATCATAATGACCCCTGTTTCTGATCACAATTCCCCCTGATTAGTGATTACAATGCTCCCTGCTTACTGGTCAAAATGCGCATTTTTTCCTGATCACAATGCCCCCTTTTCTGATCACAATGCATCCTGCATACTTTTCAGAATATCCCCATTACAGACCACAGTACCCCTTATTCACCGAACACAATACCCCTTGCCTACTGATGCCAATGCCCTTTGCTTCCTCATCACAATCCCCCATCCTTAAGGATCACTACGCCCCCTGTTACTGATCACAATGCCCCTGCTTTGTGATCACAATGCCCCTTGTTCTTAATCATAATGACCCCTGTTTTTGATCACAATCCCCCCAAATTAGTGATTATAATGCTCCCTGCTTACTGGTCAAAATGCCCCTTTGTTCCTTATCACAATGCCCCTTTTACTGATCACAATGCCCACTGCTTACTTTTCAGAATGCCCCCTGTTTACACATCACAGTACCCCTTGTTCACTGATCACAATACCCCTTGCCAAATGATCACAATGCCCTTAGCTTCCTGATCACATTACCTCAGCTTCCTGATCAAAATTCCCCTTGCCTACTGATCACAATTCCCTTTGCTTCCTGAAAACAATAACTATTGCTTCCTGATCACAATTACCCTTGCTTCCTGATCACAATACCCCTGTTACTGATCACAATGCCCCTGCTTTGTGATCACAATGACCCTTCTCTACTGATCACAATGCCTTTGCTTCCTGATCACAATCCCTCTTGCTTCCTGATCACAATTCCCCTTGCTTCCTGATCACAATCTCCCATCTTTACTGATCACAATGCCCACTGCATTGTGATCACAGTGCCCCTTGCTCTTGATCATGAAGACCCCTGTTTCTGATCACAATACCCCTGATTAGAGATTACAATGCTCCCTGCTTACTGATCACAATGACCCTTTCTTCCTGATCACAACGCCCCCTGCTTACTTTTCAGAATGCACCCTGTTTACACATCACAGTACCCGTTGTTCACTGATCACAATACCCCTTGCCTACTGATCACAATGCCCCTTGCTTCCTGATCACAATCCCTCTTGCTTCCTGATCACAAATTCCCTTATTTCCTGATCACAATTCCCCATCTTTACTGATCACAATGCCCCCTGCTTTGTGATCACAATGCCCCAGGCTCTTGATCATAATGACCCTTGTTTGTGGTCACAATGCACCCTGAATAGTAATTACAATGCTCCCTGCTTTTTGGTCAAAATGCCCCTTTTCTCCTGATCACAATGCCC
This sequence comes from Hipposideros larvatus, assembly GCA_031876335.1. Taxonomy (NCBI): domain Eukaryota; kingdom Metazoa; phylum Chordata; class Mammalia; order Chiroptera; family Hipposideridae; genus Hipposideros; species Hipposideros larvatus. The sequence continues at coordinate 15,522,607 of CM063102.1, forward strand.
CTGCTTACTTATCAGAATGCCCCCTGTTTACAAATCACAGTACCCCTTGTGCTCTGATCACAATACCCCTTGCCTACTGCTCACAATGCCCTTTGCTTCCTGATCACAATAACTCTTGCTTCCTGATCACAATTCCCCTTGCTTCCTGATCACAATTCACCTTTCTTCCTGATCACATTGCCCCCTGCATGCTTATCAGAATGCCCCGTCTTTACACATCATGTTACCCCTTGTTCCCTGAATGCAATACGCCTTGCCTACTGGTCACAATGCCCTTTGCTTCCTGATCAAAATTCCCCTTGCTTCCTGATCACAATCCCCCATCCTTAGTGATCACAATGCCCCCTGTTACTGATGACAATGCCCCCTGCTTTGTGATCACAATGCCCCTTGTTCTTAATCATAATGGCCCATGATTGTGATCACAATACCACCCAATTAGTTATTACAATGCTCCCTGCTTACTGGTCAAAATGCCCCTTTATTCCTGATCAAAATTCCCCCTTTTAATGATCACAATGACCCCTGCTTACTTTTCCGAATGTCCCCTGTTTACACATCACAATACCCCTTGCCTACTGAACACAATGCCTTTTGCTCCTGAGCACAATACCTCTTGCTTCCTGATCTCAATTCCCCTTACTTCCTGATCACAATCCCCCATCCTTACTGTTCACAATACCCCCTGTTACTGATCACAATGCCTCTTGCTTTGTGATTACAATGCCCCTTGTTCTTAATCATAATGACCCCTGTTTGTGATCAAAATACCACCTAATTAGTGATTACAATGCTCCCTGGTAACTGGTCAAAATGCCCCTTTCTTTCTGATCACAATGCGCCTGGTGACTTTTCAGAATGCCCCCTGTTTACACATCACAGTACCCCTTGTTGACTGATCACAATATCCCTTCCCAAGTGATCACAATGCCCTTAGCTTCCTGATCACATTACCTCAGCTTCCTGATCAAAATTCCCCTTGCCTACTGATCACAATGCCCTTAGCTTCCTGAAAACAATAACTATTGCTTCCTGATCACAATTACCCTTGCTTCCTGATCACAATATCCCTGTTACTGATCACAATGCCCCTGCTTTGTGATCACAATGACCCTTCTTTACTGATCACAATGCCGCTTGTTCTTGATCATAATGAACCCTGTTTCTGATCACAATAACCCCTGATGAATGATTACAATGTTCCCTGCTTACTACTCACAATGTCCCTTTCTTCCTGATCACATTGCCCCCTGTTTACACATGCAGTACGCGTTCTTCATTGATCACAATACCCCTTGCGTACTGATCACAATGCCCTTTGCTTCCTGATCACAATACCTCTTGCTTCGTGATCACAATTCCGCTATTTCCTGTTCACAATTCCCCCTCGTTACTGATCACAATGCCCCCTGCTTTGTGATCACAATGCCACTTGCTGTTGATCATAATGACACTTGTTGTGATCACAAACCCCTTCATTAGTGATTACAATGCTCCCTGCTTTCTGCTCAAAATGCCCCTTTTTTCCTGATCATAATGACCCCTGCATTGTGATCACAATACCCCTTCTTTACTGATCACATTGCTGCTTGTTCTTGATCATAATGACCCCTGTTTCTGATCACAATACCTCCTGTATAGTGATTACAATATTCCGTGCTTACTGATCAGAATGCCGCTTTCTTCCTGATCACAATGCCCCCTTTTCTGATCACAATGCATCCTGCATACTTTTCAGAATATCCCCAGTTTACAGACCACAGTACCCCTTATTCACCGAACACAATACCCCTTGCCTACTGATGCCAATGCCCTTTGCTTCCTCATCACAATCCCCATCCTTAAGGATCACTATGCCCCCTGTTACTGATCACAATGCCCCTGCTTTGTGATCACAATGCCCCTTTTTCTTTATCATAATGACCCCTGTTTTTGATCACAATCCCCCCAAATTAGTGATTATAATGCTCCCTGCTTACTGGTCAAAATGACCCTTTGTTCCTGATCACAATGCCCCTTTTACTGATCACAATGCCCACTGCTTACTTTTCAGAATGCCCCTGTTTGCACATCACAGTACCCCTTGTTCACTGATCACAATACCCCTTGCCAAATGATCACAATGCCCTTAGCTTCCTGATCACATTACCTCAGCTTCCTGATCAAAATTCCCCTTACCTACTGATCACAATGCCCTTTGCTTCCTGAAAACAATAACTATTGCTTCCTGATCACAATTACCCTTGCTTCCTGATCACAATACCCCTGTTACTGATCACAATGCCCCTGCTTTGTGATCACAATGACCCTTCTCTACTGATCACAATGCCTTTGCTTCCTGATCACAATCCCTCTTGCTTCCTGATCACAATTCCCCTTGCTTCCTGATCACAATCTCCCATCTTTACTGATCACAATGCCCACTGCATTGTGATCACAGTGCCCCTTGCTCTTGATCATGAAGACCCCTGTTTCTGATCACAATACCCCTGATTAGTGATTACAATGCTCCCTGCTTACTGATCACAATGACCCTTTCTTCCTGATCACAACGCCCCCTGCTTACTTTTCAGAATGCACCCTGTTTACACATCACAGTACCCGTTGTTCACTGATCACAATACCCCTTGCCTACTGATCACAATGCCCCTTGCTTCCTGATCACAATCCCTCTTGCTTCCTGATCACAAATTCCCTTATTTCCTGATCACAATTCCCCATCTTTACTGATCACAATGCCCCCTGCTTTGTGATCACAATGCCCCTTGCTCTTGATCATAATGACCCTTGCTTGTGGTCACAATGCACCCTGAATAGTAATTACAATGCTCCCTGCTTAATGGTCAAAATGCCCCTTTTCTACTGATCACAATGCCCCTGCTTACATATCAGAATGCCCCCTGTTTACACATCACAGTACCCCTTGTTCTCTGATCACAATACCCCTTGCCTACTGCTCACAATGCCCTTTGCTTCCTGATCACAATAACTCTTGCTTCCTGATCACAATTCCCCTTGCTTCCTGATCACTATTCACCTTTCTTCCTGATCACATTGCCCCCCGCATGCTTATCAGAATGCCCCGTCTTTACACATCACGTTACCCCTTGTTCCCTGATCGCAATACGCCTTGCCTACTGGTCACAATGCCCTTTGCTTCCTGATCAAAATTCCCCTTGCTTCCTGATCACAATCCCCCATCCTTAGTGATCACAATGCCCCCTGTTACTGATGACAATGCCCCCTGCTTTGTGATCACAATGCCCCTTGTTCTTAATTATAATGGCCCATGATTGTGATCACAATACCACCCAATTAGTTATTACAATGCTCCCTGCTTACTGGTCAAAATGCCCCTTTATTCCTGATCAAAATTCCCCCTTTTAATGATTACAATGACCCCTGCTTACTTTTCAGAATGTCCCCTGTTTACACATCACAATACCCCTTGCCTACTGAACACAATGCCTTTTACTCCTGAGCACAATACCTCTTGCTTCCTGATCTCAATTCCCCTTACTTCCTGATCACAATCCCCCATCCTTACTGTTCACAATACCCCCTGTTACGGATCACAATGCCCCTTGCTTTGTGATTACAATGCCCCTTGTTCTTAATCATAATGACCCCTGTTTGTGATCAAAATACCACCTAATTAGTGATTACAATGCTCCCTGGTAACTGGTCAAAATGCCCCTTTCTTTCTGATCACAATGCGCCTGGTGACTTTTCAGAATGCCCCCTGTTTACACATCACAGTACCCCTTGTTGACTGATCACAATATCCCTTCCCAAGTGATCACAATGCCCTTAGCTTCCTGATCACATTACCTCAGCTTCCTGATCAAAATTCCCCTTGCCTACTGATCACAATGACCTTTGCTTCCTGAAAACAATAACTATTGCTTCCTGATCACAATTACCCTTGCTTCCTGATCACAATCCCCTGTTACTGATCACAATGCCCCTGCTTTGTGAACACAATGACCCTTCTTTACTGATCACAATGCCGCTTGTTCTTGATCATAATGACCCCTGTTTCTGATCACAATACCTCATGTTTAGTGATTACAATATTCCCTGCTTACTGCTCACAATGCCCTTTGGTTCCTGATCACAAAGCCTCTTGCTTCCTGATCACAATTCCCCTTATTTCCTGATCACAATCCCCCATCCTTACTGATCACAATACCCCCGTTAATGATAACAATGCCCCTGCATTGTGATCACAATGCCCCGTCTTTACTGATCACAATGTCGCTTGTACTTGATCATAATGACCCCTGTTTCTGATCACAATTCCCCCTGATTAGTGATTACAATGCTCCCTGCTTACTGGTCAAAATGCGCATTTTTTCCTGATCACAATGCCCCCTTTTCTGATCACAATGCATCCTGCATACTTTTCAGAATATCCCCATTACAGACCACAGTACCCCTTATTCACCGAACACAATACCCCTTGCCTACTGATGCCAATGCCCTTTGCTTCCTCATCACAATCCCCCATCCTTAAGGATCACTACGCCCCCTGTTACTGATCACAATGCCCCTGCTTTGTGATCACAATGCCCCTTGTTCTTAATCATAATGACCCCTGTTTTTGATCACAATCCCCCCAAATTAGTGATTATAATGCTCCCTGCTTACTGGTCAAAATGCCCCTTTGTTCCTTATCACAATGCCCCTTTTACTGATCACAATGCCCACTGCTTACTTTTCAGAATGCCCCCTGTTTACACATCACAGTACCCCTTGTTCACTGATCACAATACCCCTTGCCAAATGATCACAATGCCCTTAGCTTCCTGATCACATTACCTCAGCTTCCTGATCAAAATTCCCCTTGCCTACTGATCACAATTCCCTTTGCTTCCTGAAAACAATAACTATTGCTTCCTGATCACAATTACCCTTGCTTCCTGATCACAATACCCCTGTTACTGATCACAATGCCCCTGCTTTGTGATCACAATGACCCTTCTCTACTGATCACAATGCCTTTGCTTCCTGATCACAATCCCTCTTGCTTCCTGATCACAATTCCCCTTGCTTCCTGATCACAATCTCCCATCTTTACTGATCACAATGCCCACTGCATTGTGATCACAGTGCCCCTTGCTCTTGATCATGAAGACCCCTGTTTCTGATCACAATACCCCTGATTAGAGATTACAATGCTCCCTGCTTACTGATCACAATGACCCTTTCTTCCTGATCACAACGCCCCCTGCTTACTTTTCAGAATGCACCCTGTTTACACATCACAGTACCCGTTGTTCACTGATCACAATACCCCTTGCCTACTGATCACAATGCCCCTTGCTTCCTGATCACAATCCCTCTTGCTTCCTGATCACAAATTCCCTTATTTCCTGATCACAATTCCCCATCTTTACTGATCACAATGCCCCCTGCTTTGTGATCACAATGCCCCAGGCTCTTGATCATAATGACCCTTGTTTGTGGTCACAATGCACCCTGAATAGTAATTACAATGCTCCCTGCTTTTTGGTCAAAATGCCCCTTTTCTCCTGATCACAATGCCCCTGCTTACTTATCAGAATGCCCCCTGTTTACAAATCACAGTACCCCTTGTGCTCTGATCACAATACCCCTTGCCTACTGCTCACAATGCCCTTTGCTTCCTGATCACAATAACTCTTGCTTCCTGATCACAATTCCCCTTGCTTCCTGATCACAATTCACCTTTCTTCCTGATCACATTGCCCCCTGCATGCTTATCAGAATGCCCCGTCTTTACACATCATGTTACCCCTTGTTCCCTGAATGCAATACGCCTTGCCTACTGGTCACAATGCCCTTTGCTTCCTGATCAAAATTCCCCTTGCTTCCTGATCACAATCCCCCATCCTTAGTGATCACAATGCCCCCTGTTACTGATGACAATGCCCCCTGCTTTGTGATCACAATGCCCCTTGTTCTTAATCATAATGGCCCATGATTGTGATCACAATACCACCCAATTAGTTATTACAATGCTCCCTGCTTACTGGTCAAAATGCCCCTTTATTCCTGATCAAAATTCCCCCTTTTAATGATCACAATGACCCCTGCTTACTTTTCCGAATGTCCCCTGTTTACACATCACAATACCCCTTGCCTACTGAACACAATGCCTTTTGCTCCTGAGCACAATACCTCTTGCTTCCTGATCTCAATTCCCCTTACTTCCTGATCACAATCCCCCATCCTTACTGTTCACAATACCCCCTGTTACTGATCACAATGCCTCTTGCTTTGTGATTACAATGCCCCTTGTTCTTAATCATAATGACCCCTGTTTGTGATCAAAATACCACCTAATTAGTGATTACAATGCTCCCTGGTAACTGGTCAAAATGCCCCTTTCTTTCTGATCACAATGCGCCTGGTGACTTTTCAGAATGCCCCCTGTTTACACATCACAGTACCCCTTGTTGACTGATCACAATATCCCTTCCCAAGTGATCACAATGCCCTTAGCTTCCTGATCACATTACCTCAGCTTCCTGATCAAAATTCCCCTTGCCTACTGATCACAATGCCCTTAGCTTCCTGAAAACAATAACTATTGCTTCCTGATCACAATTACCCTTGCTTCCTGATCACAATATCCCTGTTACTGATCACAATGCCCCTGCTTTGTGATCACAATGACCCTTCTTTACTGATCACAATGCCGCTTGTTCTTGATCATAATGAACCCTGTTTCTGATCACAATAACCCCTGATGAATGATTACAATGTTCCCTGCTTACTACTCACAATGTCCCTTTCTTCCTGATCACATTGCCCCCTGTTTACACATGCAGTACGCGTTCTTCATTGATCACAATACCCCTTGCGTACTGATCACAATGCCCTTTGCTTCCTGATCACAATACCTCTTGCTTCGTGATCACAATTCCGCTATTTCCTGTTCACAATTCCCCCTCGTTACTGATCACAATGCCCCCTGCTTTGTGATCACAATGCCACTTGCTGTTGATCATAATGACACTTGTTGTGATCACAAACCCCTTCATTAGTGATTACAATGCTCCCTGCTTTCTGCTCAAAATGCCCCTTTTTTCCTGATCATAATGACCCCTGCATTGTGATCACAATACCCCTTCTTTACTGATCACATTGCTGCTTGTTCTTGATCATAATGACCCCTGTTTCTGATCACAATACCTCCTGTATAGTGATTACAATATTCCGTGCTTACTGATCAGAATGCCGCTTTCTTCCTGATCACAATGCCCCCTTTTCTGATCACAATGCATCCTGCATACTTTTCAGAATATCCCCAGTTTACAGACCACAGTACCCCTTATTCACCGAACACAATACCCCTTGCCTACTGATGCCAATGCCCTTTGCTTCCTCATCACAATCCCCATCCTTAAGGATCACTATGCCCCCTGTTACTGATCACAATGCCCCTGCTTTGTGATCACAATGCCCCTTTTTCTTTATCATAATGACCCCTGTTTTTGATCACAATCCCCCCAAATTAGTGATTATAATGCTCCCTGCTTACTGGTCAAAATGACCCTTTGTTCCTGATCACAATGCCCCTTTTACTGATCACAATGCCCACTGCTTACTTTTCAGAATGCCCCTGTTTGCACATCACAGTACCCCTTGTTCACTGATCACAATACCCCTTGCCAAATGATCACAATGCCCTTAGCTTCCTGATCACATTACCTCAGCTTCCTGATCAAAATTCCCCTTACCTACTGATCACAATGCCCTTTGCTTCCTGAAAACAATAACTATTGCTTCCTGATCACAATTACCCTTGCTTCCTGATCACAATACCCCTGTTACTGATCACAATGCCCCTGCTTTGTGATCACAATGACCCTTCTCTACTGATCACAATGCCTTTGCTTCCTGATCACAATCCCTCTTGCTTCCTGATCACAATTCCCCTTGCTTCCTGATCACAATCTCCCATCTTTACTGATCACAATGCCCACTGCATTGTGATCACAGTGCCCCTTGCTCTTGATCATGAAGACCCCTGTTTCTGATCACAATACCCCTGATTAGTGATTACAATGCTCCCTGCTTACTGATCACAATGACCCTTTCTTCCTGATCACAACGCCCCCTGCTTACTTTTCAGAATGCACCCTGTTTACACATCACAGTACCCGTTGTTCACTGATCACAATACCCCTTGCCTACTGATCACAATGCCCCTTGCTTCCTGATCACAATCCCTCTTGCTTCCTGATCACAAATTCCCTTATTTCCTGATCACAATTCCCCATCTTTACTGATCACAATGCCCCCTGCTTTGTGATCACAATGCCCCAGGCTCTTGATCATAATGACCCTTGTTTGTGGTCACAATGCACCCTGAATAGTAATTACAATGCTCCCTGCTTTTTGGTCAAAATGCCCCTTTTCTCCTGATCACAATGCCCCTGCTTACTTATCAGAATGCCCCCTGTTTACACATCACAGTACCCTTGATCAATTATCACAATACCCCTTGCCTACTGCTCACAATGCTCTTTGCTTCCTGATCACAACACCTCTTGCTTCCTGGTCACAATTTCCATACGTCCTGATCACAATTCCCCATGCTTACTGATCACAATGCCCCCTGCTTTGTGATCACAATGCTCCTTGCTCTTGATCATAATGACCCTTGTTTGTGGTCTCAATACCCCTGATTAGTGATTACAATGCTCCCTGCTTACTGGAGAAATGTCCCTTTGTTCTTGATCACAATGCCCTCTTTTACTGATCACAATGCTTCCTCCTTACTTTTCAGAATGTCCCCTGTTACACATCACAGTACCCCTTGTTCACCGATCACAATAGCCCTTGCCTACTGATCACAATGCCTTTTTATTGATCACAATAACTCTTCCTTCCTGATCACAATTCCCCTTGCTTCCTGATCACAATCCCCCATCATTACTGATCACAATACCCCAGTTAGTGATCACCATGCCACCTGCTTTGTGATCACACAGCCCCTTGTTTACTGATCACAATGCCGCTTGTTCTCGAAAATACTGACCCATGTTTCTGATCACAATACCCCCTGATTAGGGATTACAATGCTCCCTGCTGCTGATCACAATTCCCATTTCTTCCTGATCACAATACCCCCTGCTTACTTATCAGATTGCCCCCTATTTACACAACACAGTACCCCTATTTCACTGAACACAATACCCCTTGCCTACTGATCACAATGCCCTTTGCTTCATGATCACAATTCCCCTTGCTTTCTGATCACAATTCCCCATCCTTACTTATCACAATACCGCAGTTACTCATCACAATGCCCCCTTCTTTGTGATCACAGTACCCCTTGTTTACTGATCACAATGCCGCTTGTTCTTGATCATAATGACCCCTATTTCTGATCACAATAACCCCTGATTTGTAATTACAATGTCCCCAGTTTACAAATCACAGTACACCTTGTTCACTGATCGCTATACCCCTTGCCTATTAATCACATTGCCCTTTGCTTCCTGATCACAATTCTCCTTGCTTCCTGATCACAACCCCCCATACTTAGTGATCACAATGCCCCCTGTTACTGATGACAATGCCCCGGGCTTTGTGATCACACTTCTCATTGCTGTTAATCATAATGACCACTGTTTCTGATCACAATAACCCCTGATGAGTGATTAAAATGCTCCCTGCTTACTGGTCACAATGGCCGTTTCTTCCTGATCACTTTGCCCCCTGTTTACACATCACAGTACCCGTTGTTCACTGATCACAATACCCCTTGCCTACTGATCACAATGCCTTTTGCCTCCTGATCACAACACCTCTTGCTTCCGATCACGATTCCCCTACTTCCTGATCACAATTCCCCATTCTTACTGACCACAATGCCCCCTGCTTTGTGATCACAATGCCCCTTGCTCTTGATCTTAATGACCCTTGTTTGTGATCACAATACCTCCTGATTAGTGATTACAATGCACCCTGTTTAGACATCACAGTACCCCTTGGTCATGGATCACAATATCCCTTGCTTACTGATCACAATGCCCTTTACTTCCTGATCACAATGCCCACTGTTTACACATCACAGTACCCCTTGCTCCATGATCACAATACCCCTTCCCTAGTGACCACAGTTTTCTTTGCTTCCTGATCACAATTCCGCTTGCTTCCTGATCACAATACCCCATTCTTACTGATCACAATACCCCCGTTGCTGATCACAATGCACTCTCTTCCTGATCACAATGCCCCCTGATTTCTTATCAGAATGCCCCCTATTTACACATCACATTACCCCTTGTTCACTGACCACAATAGCCCTTGCCTACTGGTCACAATGCCCTTTGCTTCCTGATCACAATTGCCCTTGCTTCCTGATCACATTTCCCATCCTGAGTGATCACAATGCTCCGTGTTACTCATCAAAATGCCCCGTGCTTTGTGATCACAATGCCCCTTGTTATTAATCATAATGACCTTTGTTTGTGATAACAATACACCCTGATGAGTGATAAAAATGCTCCCTGCTTACTGATCACAATGGCCGTTTCTTCCTGATCACTTTGCCCCTGTTTACACATCACAGTACCCGTTGTTCACTGATCACAATACCCCTTGTCTACTGATCACAATGCCCTATGCTTCCTGATCACAACACCTCTTGCTTCCCGATCACGATTCCCCTACTTCCTGATCACAATTCCCCATCCTTACGGATCACAATGCCCCCTGCTTTGTGATCACAATGTCCCTTGCTCTTGATCTTAATGACCCTTGTTTGTGATCATAATACCTCATGATTAGTGATTACAATGCTCCCTGCGTACTGGTCAAAATGCCCCTTTGTTCCGGATGACAATGTCCCCCTTTACTGATCACAATGCCTCCTGCTTACTTTTCAGAATGTCCCCTGTTTACATATCACAGTACCTCTTATTCACCGATCACACTACCCCTTGCCTACTGATCACAATGCCCTTTGCTTCCTGAGCACAATACATCTTGCTTCTTGATCACAATTACCCTTGCTTCGTGATCACATTCCCCATCCTTAGTGATCACAATGCCCCCTGTTACTGATCAGAATACCCCATGCTTTGTGATCGCAATGCCCCTTTTTCTTAATCATAATGACAACTGTTTCTGATAACAATACCCCTGATAAGTGATTAAAATGCTCCCTGCTTACTGATCACAATGGCCCTTTTTTCCTGATCAAAATGATCCCTGCTTACTTTTAAGAATGCCCCCAGTTTACACATGACAGTACCCGTTGTTCACTGATAACAATACACCTTGCCTACTGATCACAATACCCTTTGCTTACTGATCACAATACCTCTTCTTCCTGATCACAATCCCCTTCGGTACTCATCACAATGTCCCTGCTTTGTGATCACAATGGCCCTTGCACTTGATAATAATGACCCATATTTGTGATCACAATACCCCCAGAGTAGTGATTACAATGCACCCTGCTTCCTGATTACAATGACTCCTTTGTTCCTGATCACTTTGCCCCTGTTTACACATCACAGTACCCGTTGTTTACTGATCACAATACCCCTTGTCTACTGATCACAATGCCATATGCTTCCTGATCACAACACCTCTTGCTTCCCGATCACGATTCCCCTACTTCCTGATCAGAATTCCCCATTCTTACTGATCACAATACTCCCGTTACTGATCACAATGCCACTCTCTTCCTGATCACAATGCCCCCTGCTTTCTTATCAGAATGCCCCCTATTTACACATCAGAATACCCCTTGTTCACTGATCACAATACCCCTTGCCTACTGGTCACAATGCCCTTTGCTTCCTGATCACAATTGCCCTTGCTTCCTGATCACATTTCCCATCCTGAGTGATCACAATGCCCCGTGTTACTGATCACAATGCCCCGTGCTTTGTGATCACAATGCCCCTTGTTATTAATCATAATGACCTTTGTTTCTGATAACAATACCCACTGATGAGTGATAAAAATGCTCCCTGCTTACTGATCACAATGGCCGTTTCTTCCTGATCACTTTGCCCCCTGTTTACACATCACAGTACCCGTTGTTCACTGTTCACAATACCCCTTGCCTACTGATCACAAAGCCCTGTGCTTCCTGATTACAATACCTCTTGCTTCCCGATCACGATTCCCCTACTTCCTGATCACAATTCCCAATTCTCACTGATCACAATGCCCCCTACTTTGTGATCACAATGTCCCTTGCTCTTGATCTTAATGACCCTTGTTTGTGATCACAATACCTCCTGATTAGTGATTACAATGCCCCCTGTTTAGACATCACAGTACCACTTGGTCACGGATCACAATATCCCATGCTTACTGATCACAATGCCCCTTACGTCCTGATCACAATGCCCCCTGTTTACACATCACAGTACCCCTTGCTCCATGATTACAACACCCCTTTCCTCGTGACCACAGTGCCCTTTGCATCCTGATCACAATTCTGCTTGCTTCCTGATCACCATTCCCCATTCTTACTGATCACAATACCTCCGTTACTGATCACAATGCCACTCTCTTCCTGATCACAATGCCCCCTGCTTTCTTATCAGAATGCCCCCTATTTACACATCACAATACCCCTTGTTCACTGATCACAATACCCCTTGCCTACTGGTCACAATGCCCTTTGCTTCCTGATCACAATTGCCCTTGCTTCCTGATCACATTTCCCATCCTTAGTGATCACAATACCCCGTGTTACTGATCACAATGCCCCGTGTTTGTGATCACAATGCCCCTTGTTATTAATCATAATGACCTCTGTTTCTGATAACAGTACCCCCTGATGAGTGATAAAACTGCTCCCTGCTTACTGATCACAATGGCCGTTTCTTCCTGATCACTTTGCCCCCTGTATACACATCACAGTACCCGTTGTTCACTGATCACAATACCCCTTGCCTACTGATCACAATGCCCTATGCTTCCTGATCACAACACCTCATGCTTCCTGGTCACAATTCCCCTACTTCCTGATCACAATTCCCCATCCTTACTGGTCACAATGCCCCCTGCTTTGTGATCACAATGTCCCTTGCTCTTGATCATAATGACCCTTGTTTGTGATCACAGTACCTCCTGATTAGTGATTACAATGCTCCCTGCTTACTGGTCAAAATGCCCCTTTGTTCCTGATGACAATGTCCCCCTCTACTGATCACAATGCCTCCTGCTTACTTTTCAGAATGTCCCCTGTTTTCACATCAGAGTACCCCTTGTTCACCGATCACAATACCCCTTGCCTACTCATCAAAATGTCCTTTGCATACTGATCACAATACCTCTTGCTTCCTGATCACAATCCCCCATCCTTACTGATCACATTGCCCCCTGCTTTGTGATCACATGCCCCTTTCTCCTGATCATAATGACCCCTGGTTTTTACCACAATACCCCCTGATTAGAGATTACAATGCTTCCTGCTTACTGATAACAATGCCCTTTTCTTCCTGGTCAAAATGACGCTTGCCAACTTTTCCGAATGCCCCCTGTTTACACATCACAGTACTCCTTGTTAACTGATCACGATACCCCTTGCCTACTGATCACAATGCCCATTGCTTCATGTGCACATTACCGCATTTTTACTGATCACAATGCCCGCTGCTTTCTGATCACATTGCTCCTTGCTGTTTGATCATAATGACCCCTGTTTGTGATCAAAATACCCCAGATTACTGATACAGTGCTCCCTGCTTACTGGTCAAAACGCCCCTTTGTTCCTGATCACAATGCCCCCTTTTACTGATCACAATGCCCCCTGCTTATTTTTCAGAATACCCCCTATTTTCACATCACAGTACCCTTGTTCACTGTTCACAATACCCCTTCCCTACTGATCACAATGCCCTTTGCTTCCTTATCACAATACCTCTGGCTTCCTGATCACAATTCCCCTTGCTTCCTGATCGCAATCCCGCATCCTTACTGATCACATTAGCTCCTGTTACTGATCACAATGCCCCTTGCCTATTGATCACAATGCCCTTTGCTTCCTGATCACAATGTTCTTTGCTTCCTGATCACAATACTTCTTGCTTCCTGATCACAATTCCCCTTGCTTCCTGATCACAATCCCTCATCATTACTGATCACAATACACCACTTAGTGATCACAATGCCCCCTGCTGTGTGATCACAATGCCCCTTGTTTACTGATCACAATGACGCTTGTTCTCGATCATAATGAGCCCTGTTTCTGATTACAATACCCTCTGTATAGTGATTGCAATGGTCCCTGCTTACTGATCACAATTCCCCTTTCTTCCTGATCACATTGCCCCCTGCATGCTTATCAGAATGCCCCGTCTTTACACATCACGTTACCGCTTGTTCCCTGATCGCAATACGCCTTGCCTACTGATCACAATGCCCTTTGCTTCCTGATCAAAATTCCCCTTGCTTCCTGATCACAATCCCCCATCCTTAGTGATCACAGTGCCCCCTATTACTGATGACAATGCCCCCTGCTTTGTGATCACAATGCCCCTTTGTTCCTGATCAAAATTCCCCCTTTTAATGATCAAGATGATCCCTGCTTACTTTTCAGAATGTCCCCTGTTTACACATCACAATACCCCTTGCCTACTGAACACAATGCCCTTTGCTCCTGAGCACAATACCTCTTGCTTCCTGATCTCAATTCCCCTTACTTCCTGATCACAATCCCCCATCCTTACTGTTCACAATACCCCCTGTTGCTGATCACAATGCCCCTGTTTTGTGATCAGAATGCCTCTGGTTTACTGATCACAATGCCCCCTGTTACTGAACACAATGCCCCCTGCTTTGTGATTACAATGCCCCTTGTTCTTAATCATAATGACCCATGTTTGTTATCACAATACCCCCTGATTAGTGATTACAATGTACCCTGCTTACTGATTACAACGTCCCTTTTTTCCTGATCACAATGCCCCCTGCTTACTTTTCAAAATGCACCCTGTTTACACATTACAGTACCCTTTGTTCACTGATTTCAATACCCCTTGCCTACTGATCACAATGCCGTTTGCTTCCTGATCACAATACCTCTTGCTTCCTGATCACAATTCCCCTACTTCCTGATCACAATCCCTCATCCTTACTTATCACAATACCCCAGTTACTCATCACAATGCCCCCTTCTTTGTGATAAAAATGCCCCTTGTTTACTGATCACAATGCCGCTTGTTCTTGATCATAATGACCCCTGTTTCTGATCACAATACACCCGGATTTGTAATTACAATGGCCCCTGTTTACACATCACAGTACCCCTTGGTCACTGATCACTATACCCCTTGCCTATTGATCACAGTGCCCTTTGCTCCCTGATCACAATTCCTCTTGCTTCCTGATCACAATCCCCCATCCTTAGTGATCACAATGCCCCCTGTGACTGAGGACAATGCGCTGGGCTTTGTGATCACACTTCCCTTGTTGTCAATCATAATGACCACTGTTTCTGATCACAATACCCCTGATGAGTGATTAACATGCTCCCTGATTATTGATCAGAATGGCCCTTTCTTCCTGATCAAAATGCCCCCTGTTTACACATCACAGTACCCGTTGTTCTGTGATCACAATACCCCTGTCCTACTTATCACAATGCCCTTTTCTTACTGATCACAATACCTCTTGCATCCTGATCAATATCCCCCATCCTTACTGATCACAATTCCCCCTGCTTTGTGATCACAATGCCCCTTGTTCTTAATCATAATGACCACTGTTTCTGATAACAATACCCCTGATGAGTGATTAAAATGCTCCCTGCTTACTGATCACAATGGCCCTTTGTTTCTGATCACAATGACCCCTGTTTACTTTTCAGAATGCCCCCTGTATACACATCACAGTACCCGTTGTTCACTGATAACAATACCCCTTCCTACTGATCACAATACCCTTTGCTTACTGATCACAATACCTCTTACTTCCTGATCACAGTCCCCCGTCTATACTGACCAAAATGCCCCCTGCTTTGTGATCACAATTCACCTTGCTTTGATCATAATGACCCATGTTTGTGATCACAATACACGCTGATTAGTGATTACAATGCACCCTGCTTACTGATTACAGTGCCCCTGCTGACTTTTCAGAATGCCTTCTGTTTACACATTGCAGTACCCTT
The DNA here is from genome assembly GCA_031876335.1 of Hipposideros larvatus. NCBI lineage: Eukaryota > Metazoa > Chordata > Mammalia > Chiroptera > Hipposideridae > Hipposideros > Hipposideros larvatus. The sequence continues at coordinate 15,538,745 of CM063102.1, forward strand.
TGTTCACTGATATCAATAACCCTTGCCTACTGATTACAATGCCTTTTGCTTACTGATCACAACACCACTTGCTTCCTGATCACAATTCCCCTACTTCCTGTTCACAATCCCTCATCCTTACTTATCACAATACCCCAGTTACTCATCACAATGCACCCTTCTTTGTGATCACAATGCCCATTGTTTACTGATCACAATGCCGCTTGTTCTTGATCATAATGACCCCTGTTTCTGATCACAATACCCCCTGATTAGTGATTACAATGCCCCCAGTTTACACATCACAGTACCCCTTGGTCACTGATCACAATACCCCTTGCCTACTGATCACAATGCCCTTTGCTTCCTGATCACAATGCCCCCTGTTTACACATCACAGTACCCCTTGCTCCATGATCACAATACCCCTTCCCTAGTGACCACAGTGCCCTTTGCTTCCTGATCACAATTCCCCATTCTTACTGATCACAACACCCCGTTACTGATCACAATGCCACTTTCTTCCTGATCACAATGCCCCCTGCTTTCTTATCAGAATGTCCCCTATTTACACATCACAATACCCCTTGTTCACTGGTCACAATACCCCTTGCCTACTGGTCACAATGCCCTTTGCTTCCTGATCACAATTGCCCTTGCTTCCTGATCACATGTCCCATCCTTAGTGATCACAATGCCCCGTGTTACTGATCACAATGCCCCGTGCTTTGTGATCACAATGCCCCTTGTTATTAATCATAATGACCTCTGTTTCTGATAACAATACCCCCTGATGAGTGATAAAACTGCTCCCTGCTTACTGATCACAATGGCCGTTTCTTCCTGATCACTTTGCCCCCTGTATACACATCACAGTACCCGTTGTTCACTGATCACAATACCCCTTGCCTACTGATCACAATGCCCTATGCTTCCTGATCACAACACCTCTTGCTTCCTGGTCACAATTCCCCTACTTCCTGATCACAATTCCCCATCCTTACTGATCACAATGCCCCCTGCTTTGTGATCACAATGTCCCTTGCTCTTGATCATAATGACCCTTGTTTGTGATCACAATACCTCCTGATTAGTGATTACAATGCTCCCTGCTTACTGGTCAAAATGCCCCTTTGTTCCTGATGACAATGTCCCCCTCTACTGATCACAATGCCTCCTGCTTACTTTTCAGAATGTCCCCTGTTTTCACATCAGAGTACCCCTTGTTCACCGATCACAATACCCCTTGCCTACTCATCAAAATGTCCTTTGCATACTGATCACAATACCTCTTGCTTCCTGATCACAATCCCCCATCCTTACTGATCACATTGCCCCCTGCTTTGTGATCACATGCCCCTTTCTCTTGATCATAATGACCCCTGTTTTTTACCACAATACCCCCTGATTAGTGATTACAATGCTTCCTGCTTACTGATAACAATGCCCTTTTCTTCCTGGTCAAAATGACGCCTGACAACTTTTCCGAATGCCCCCTGTTTACACATCACAGTACTCCTTGTTAACTGATCACGATACCCCTTGCCTACTGATCACAATGCCCATTGCTTCATGTGCACATTACCGCATTTTTACTGATCACAATGCCCGCTGCTTTCTGATCACATTGCTCCTTGCTGTTTGATCATAATGACCCCTGTTTGTGATCAAAATACCCCTGATTACTGACTACAGTGCTCCCTGCTTACTGGTCAAAATGCCCCTTTGTTCCTGATCACAATGCCCCCTTTTACTGATCACAATGCCCCCTGCTTATTTTTCAGAATACCCCCTATTTTCACATCACGGTACCCCTTGTTCACTGTTCACAATACCCCTTCCCTACTGATCACAATGCCCTTTGCTTCCTTATCACAATACCTCTGGCTTCCTGATCACAATTCCCCTTGCTTCCTGATCGCAATCCCGCATCCTTACTGATCACATTAGCTCCTGTTACTGATCACAATGCCCCTTGCCTATTGATCACAATGCCCTTTGCTTCCTGATCACAATGTTCTTTGCTTCCTGATCACAATACTTCTTGCTTCCTGATCACAATTCCCCTTGCTTCCTGATCACAATCCCTCATCATTACTGATCACAATACACCACTTAGTGATCACAATGCCCCCTGCTGTGTGATCACAATGCCCCTTGTTTACTGATCACAATGACGCTTGTTCTCGATCATAATGACCCCTGTTTCTGATTACAATACCCTCTGTATAGTGATTGCAATGGTCCCTGCTTCCTGATCACAATTCCCCTTTCTTCCTGATCACATTGCCCCCTGAATGCTTATCAGAATGCCCCGTCTTTACACATCACGTTACCGCTTGTTCCCTGATCGCAATACGCCTTGCCTACTGATCACAATGCCCTTTGCTTCCTGATCAAAATTCCCCTTGCTTCCTGATCACAATCCCCCATCCTTAGTGATCACAGTGCCCCCTATTACTGATTACAATGCCCCCTGCTTTGTGATCACAATGCCCCTTTGTTCCTGATCAAAATTCCCCCTTTTAATGATCAAGATGATCCCTGCTTACTTTTCAGAATGTCCCCTGTTTACACATCACAATACCCCTTGCCTACTGAACACAATGCCCTTTGCTCCTGAGCACAATACCTCTTGCTTCCTGATCTCAATTCCCCTTACTTCCTGATCACAATCCCCCATCCTTACTGTTCACAATACCCCCTGTTGCTGATCACAATGCCCCTGTTTTGTGATCAGAATGCCTCTGGTTTACTGATCACAATGCCCCCTGTTACTGAACACAATGCCCCCTGCTTTGTGATTACAATGCCCCTTGTTCTTAATCATAATGACCCATGTTTGTTATCACAATACCCCCTGATTAGTGATTACAATGTACCCTGCTTACTGATTACAACGTCCCTTTTTTCCTGATCACAATGCCCCCTGCTTACTTTTCAAAATGCACCCTGTTTACACATTACAGTACCCTTTGTTCACTGATTTCAATACCCCTTGCATACTGATCACAATGCCGTTTGCTTCCTGATCACAATACCTCTTGCTTCCTGATCACAATTCCCCTACTTCCTGATCACAATCCCTCATCCTTACTTATCACAATACCCCAGTTACTCATCACAATGCCCCCTTTTTTGTGATAAAAATGCCCCTTGTTTACTGATCACAATGCCGCTTGTTCTTGATCATAATGACCCCTGTTTCTGATCACAATACACCCGGATTTGTAATTACAATGGCCCCTGTTTACACATCACAGTACCCCTTGGTCACTGATCACTATACCCCTTGCCTATTGATCACAGTGCCCTTTGCTCCCTGATCACAATTCCTCTTGCTTCCTGATCACAATCCCCCATCCTTAGTGATCACAATGCCCCCTGTGACTGAGGACAATGCGCTGGGCTTTGTGATCACACTTCCCTTGTTGTCAATCATAATGACCACTGTTTCTGATCACAATACCCCTGATGAGTGATTAACATGCTCCCTGATTATTGATCAGAATGGCCCTTTCTTCCTGATCAAAATGCCCCCTGTTTACACATCACAGTACCCGTTGTTCTGTGATCACAATACCCCTGTCCTACTTATCACAATGCCCTTTTCTTACTGATCACAATACCTCTTGCATCCTGATCAATATCCCCCATCCTTACTGATCACAATTCCCCCTGCTTTGTGATCACAATGCCCCTTGTTCTTAATCATAATGACCACTGTTTCTGATAACAATACCCCTGATGAGTGATTAAAATGCTCCCTGCTTACTGATCACAATGGCCCTTTGTTTCTGATCACAATGACCCCTGTTTACTTTTCAGAATGCCCCCTGTATACACATCACAGTACCCGTTGTTCACTGATAACAATACCCCTTCCTACTGATCACAATACCCTTTGCTTACTGATCACAATACCTCTTACTTCCTGATCACAGTCCCCCGTCTATACTGACCAAAATGCCCCCTGCTTTGTGATCACAATTCACCTTGCTTTGATCATAATGACCCATGTTTGTGATCACAATACACGCTGATTAGTGATTACAATGCACCCTGCTTACTGGTTACAGTGCCCCTGCTGACTTTTCAGAATGCCTTCTGTTTACACATTGCAGTACCCTTTGTTCACTGATATCAATAACCCTTGCCTACTGATTACAATGCCTTTTGCTTACTGATCACAACACCACTTGCTTCCTGATCACAATTCCCCTACATCCTGTTCACAATCCCTCATCCTTACTTATCACAATACCCCAGTTACTCATCACAATGCACCCTTCTTTGTGATCACAATGCCCATTGTTTACTGATCACAATGCCGCTTGTTCTTGATCATAATGACCCCTGTTTCTGATCACAATACCCCCTGATTAGTGATTACAATGCCCCCAGTTTACACATCACAGTACCCCTTGGTCACTGATCACAATACCCCTTGCCTACTGATCACAATGCCCTTTGCTTCCTGATCACAATGCCCCCTGTTTACACATCAGAGTACCCCTTGCTCCATGATCACAATACCCCTTCCCTAGTGACCACAGTGCCCTTTGCTTCCTGATCACAATTCCCCATTCTTACTGATCACAACACCCCGTTTCTGATCACAATGCCACTTTCTTCCTGATCACAATGCCCCCTGCTTTCTTATCAGAATGCCCCCTATTTACACATCACAATACCCCTTGTTCACTGGTCACAATACCCCTTGCCTACTGGTCACAATGCCCTTTGCTTCCTGATCACAATTGCCCTTGCTTCCTGATCACATGTCCCATCCTTAGTGATCACAATGCCCCGTGTTACTGATCACAATGCCCCGTGCTTTGTGATCACAATGCCCCTTGTTATTAATCATAATGACCTCTGTTTCTGATAACAATACCCCCTGATGAGTGATAAAACTGCTCCCTGCTTACTGATCACAATGGCCGTTTCTTCCTGATCACTTTGCCCCCTGTATACACATCACAGTACCCGTTGTTCACTGATCACAATACCCCTTGCCTACTGATCACAATGCCCTATGCTTCCTGATCACAACACCTCTTGCTTCCTGGTCACAATTCCCCTACTTCCTGATCACAATTCCCCATCCTTACTGATCACAATGCCCCCTGCTTTGTGATCACAATGTCCCTTGCTCTTGATCATAATGACCCTTGTTTGTGATCACAATACCTCCTGATTAGTGATTACAATGCTCCCTGCTTACTGGTCAAAATGCCCCTTTGTTCCTGATGACAATGTCCCCCTCTACTGATCACAATGCCTCCTGCTTACTTTTCAGAATGTCCCCTGTTTTCACATCAGAGTACCCCTTGTTCACCGATCACAATACCCCTTGCCTACTCATCAAAATGTCCTTTGCATACTGATCACAATACCTCTTGCTTCCTGATCACAATCCCCCATCCTTACTGATCACATTGCCCCCTGCTTTGTGATCACATGCCCCTTTCTCTTGATCATAATGACCCCTGTTTTTACCACAATACCCCCTGATTAGTGATTACAATGCTTCCTGCTTACTGATAACAATGCCCTTTTCTTCCTGGTCAAAATGACGCCTGACAACTTTTCCGAATGCCCCCTGTTTACACATCACAGTACTCCTTGTTAACTGATCACGATACTCCTTGCCTACTGATCACAATGCCCATTGCTTCATGTGCACATTACCGCATTTTTACTGATCACAATGCCCGCTGCTTTCTGATCACATTGCTCCTTGCTGTTTGATCATAATGACCCCTGTTTGTGATCAAAATACCCCTGATTACTGACTACAGTGCTCCCTGCTTACTGGTCAAAATGCCCCTTTGTTCCTGATCACAATGCCCCCTTTTACTGATCACAATGCCCCCTGCTTATTTTTCAGAATACCCCCTATTTTCACATCACGGTACCCCTTGTTCACTGTTCACAATACCCCTTCCCTACTGATCACAATGCCCTTTGCTTCCTTATCACAATACCTCTGGCTTCCTGATCACAATTCCCCTTGCTTAATGATTGCAATCCCGCATCCTTACCGATCACATTAGCTCCTGTTACTGATCACAATGCCCCTTGCCTATTGATCACAATGCCCTTTGCTTCCTGATCACAATGTTCTTTGCTTCCTGATCACAATACTTCTTGCTTCCTGATCACAATTCCCCTTGCTTCCTGATCACAATCCCTCATCATTACTGATCACAATACACCACTTAGTGATCACAATGCCCCCTGCTGTGTGATCACAATGCCCCTTGTTTACTGATCACAATGACGCTTGTTCTCGATCACAATGAGCCCTGTTTCTGATTACAATACCCTCTGTATAGTGATTGCAATGGTCCCTGCTTACTGATCACAATTCCCCTTTCTTCCTGATCACATTGCCCCCTGCATGCTTATCAGAATGCCCCGTCTTTACACATCACGTTACCGCTTGTTCCCTGATCGCAATACGCCTTGCCTACTGATCACAATGCCCTTTGCTTCCTGATCAAAATTCCCCTTGCTTCCTGATCACAATCCCCCATCCTTAGGGATCACAGTGCCCCCTATTACTGATGACAATGCCCCCTGCTTTGTGATCACAATGCCCCTTTGTTCCTGATCAAAATTCCCCCTTTTAATGATCAAGATGATCCCTGCTTACTTTTCAGAATGTCCCCTGTTTACACATCACAATACCCCTTGCCTACTGAACACAATGCCCTTTGCTCCTGAGCACAATACCTCTTGCTTCCTGATCACAATTCCCCTACTTCCTGATCACAATCCCTCATCCTTACTTATCACAATACCCCAGTTACTCATCAAAATGCCCCCTTTTTTGTGATAAAAATGCCCCTTGTTTACTGATCACAATGCCGCTTGTTCTTGATCATAATGACCCCTGTTTCTGATCACAATACACCCGGATTTGTAATTACAATGGCCCCTGTTTACACATCACAGTACCCCTTGGTCACTGATCACTATACCCCTTGCCTATTGATCACAGTGCCCTTTGCTCCCTGATCACAATTCCTCTTGCTTCCTGATCACAATCCCCCATCCTTAGTGATCACAATGCCCCCTGTGACTGAGGACAATGCGCTGGGCTTTGTGATCACACTTCCCTTGTTGTCAATCATAATGACCACTGTTTCTGATCACAATACCCCTGATGAGTGATTAACATGCTCCCTGATTATTGATCAGAATGGCCCTTTCTTCCTGATCAAAATGCCCCCTGTTTACACATCACAGTACCCGTTGTTCTGTGATCACAATACCCCTGTCCTACTTATCACAATGCCCTTTTCTTACTGATCACAATACCTCTTGCATCCTGATCAATATCCCCCATCCTTACTGATCACAATTCCCCCTGCTTTGTGATCACAATGCCCCTTGTTCTTAATCATAATGACCACTGTTTCTGATAACAATACCCCTGATGAGTGATTAAAATGCTCCCTGCTTACTGATCACAATGGCCCTTTGTTTCTGATCACAATGACCCCTGTTTACTTTTCAGAATGCCCCCTGTATACACATCACAGTACCCGTTGTTCACTGATAACAATACCCCTTCCTACTGATCACAATACCCTTTGCTTACTGATCACAATACCTCTTACTTCCTGATCACAGTCCCCCGTCTATACTGACCAAAATGCCCCCTGCTTTGTGATCACAATTCACCTTGCTTTGATCATAATGACCCATGTTTGTGATCACAATACACGCTGATTAGTGATTACAATGCACCCTGCTTACTGATTACAGTGCCCCTGCTGACTTTTCAGAATGCCTTCTGTTTACACATTGCAGTACCCTTTGTTCACTGATATCAATAACCCTTGCCTACTGATTACAATGCCTTTTGCTTACTGATCACAACACCACTTGCTTCCTGATCACAATTCCTCTACTTCCTGTTCACAATCCCTCATCCTTACTTATCACAATACCCCAGTTACTCATCACAATGCACCCTTCTTTGTGATCACAATGCCCATTGTTTACTGATCACAATGCCGCTTGTTCTTGATCATAATGACCCCTGTTTCTGATCACAATACCCCCTGATTAGTGATTACAATGCCCCCAGTTTACACATCACAGTACCCCTTGGTCACTGATCACAATACCCCTTGCCTACTGATCACAATGCCCTTTGCTTCCTGATCACAATGCCCCCTGTTTACACATCACAGTACCCCTTGCTCCATGATCACAATACCCCTTCCCTAGTGACCACAGTGCCCTTTGCTTCCTGATCACAATTCCCCATTCTTACTGATCACAACACCCCGTTTCTGATCACAATGCCACTTTCTTCCTGATCACAATGCCCCCTGCTTTCTTATCAGAATGCCCCCTATTTACACATCACAATACCCCTTGTTCACTGGTCACAATACCCCTTGCCTACTGGTCACAATGCCCTTTGCTTCCTGATCACAATTGCCCTTGCTTCCTGATCACATGTCCCATCCTTAGTGATCACAATGCCCCGTGTTACTGATCACAATGCCCCGTGCTTTGTGATCACAATGCCCCTTGTTATTAATCATAATGACCTCTGTTTCTGATAACAATACCCCCTGATGAGTGATAAAACTGCTCCCTGCTTACTGATCACAATGGCCGTTTCTTCCTGATCACTTTGCCCCCTGTATACACATCACAGTACCCGTTGTTCACTGATCACAATACCCCTTGCCTACTGATCACAATGCCCTATGCTTCCTGATCACAACACCTCTTGCTTCCTGGTCACAATTCCCCTACTTCCTGATCACAATTCCCCATCCTTACTGATCACAATGCCCCCTGCTTTGTGATCACAATGTCCCTTGCTCTTGATCATAATGACCCTTGTTTGTGATCACAATACCTCCTGATTAGTGATTACAATGCTCCCTGCTTACTGGTCAAAATGCCCCTTTGTTCCTGATGACAATGTCCCCCTCTACTGATCACAATGCCTCCTGCTTACTTTTCAGAATGTCCCCTGTTTTCACATCAGAGTACCCCTTGTTCACCGATCACAATACCCCTTGCCTACTCATCAAAATGTCCTTTGCATACTGATCACAATACCTCTTGCTTCCTGATCACAATCCCCCATCCTTACTGATCACATTGCCCCCTGCTTTGTGATCACATGCCCCTTTCTCTTGATCATAATGACCCCTGTTTTTACCACAATACCCCCTGATTAGTGATTACAATGCTTCCTGCTTACTGATAACAATGCCCTTTTCTTCCTGGTCAAAATGACGCCTGACAACTTTTCCGAATGCCCCCTGTTTACACATCACAGTACTCCTTGTTAACTGATCACGATACTCCTTGCCTACTGATCACAATGCCCATTGCTTCATGTGCACATTACCGCATTTTTACTGATCACAATGCCCGCTGCTTTCTGATCACATTGCTCCTTGCTGTTTGATCATAATGACCCCTGTTTGTGATCAAAATACCCCTGATTACTGACTACAGTGCTCCCTGCTTACTGGTCAAAATGCCCCTTTGTTCCTGATCACAATGCCCCCTTTTACTGATCACAATGCCCCCTGCTTATTTTTCAGAATACCCCCTATTTTCACATCACGGTACCCCTTGTTCACTGTTCACAATACCCCTTCCCTACTGATCACAATGCCCTTTGCTTCCTTATCACAATACCTCTGGCTTCCTGTTCACAATTCCCCTTGCTTAATGATTGCAATCCCGCATCCTTACTGATCACATTAGCTCCTGTTACTGATCACAATGCCCCTTGCCTATTGATCACAATCCCCTTTGCTTCCTGATCACAATGTTCTTTGCTTCCTGATCACAATACTTCTTGCTTCCTGATCACAATTCCCCTTGCTTCCTGATCACAATCCCTCATCATTACTGATCACAATACACCACTTAGTGATCACAATGCCCCCTGCTGTGTGATCACAATGCCCCTTGTTTACTGATCACAATGACGCTTGTTCTCGATCATAATGACCCCTGTTTCTGATTACAATACCCTCTGTATAGTGATTGCAATGGTCCCTGCTTACTGATCACAATTCCCCTTTCTTCCTGATCACATTGCCCCCTGCATGCTTATCAGAATGCCCCGTCTTTACACATCACGTTACCGCTTGTTCCCTGATCGCAATACGCCTTGCCTACTGATCACAATGCCCTTTGCTTCCTGATCAAAATTCCCCTTGCTTCCTGATCACAATCCCCCATCCTTAGTGATCACAGTGCCCCCTATTACTGATGACAATGCCCCCTGCTTTGTGATCACAATGCCCCTTTGTTCCTGATCAAAATTCCCCCTTTTAATGATCAAGATGATCCCTGCTTACTTTTCAGAATGTCCCCTGTTTACACATCACAATACCCCTTGCCTACTGAACACAATGCCCTTTGCTCCTGAGCACAATACCTCTTGCTTCCTGATCTCAATTCCCCTTACTTCCTGATCACAATCCCCCATCCTTACTGTTCACAATACCCCCTGTTGCTGATCACAATGCCCCTGTTTTGTGATCAGAATGCCTCTGGTTTACTGATCACAATGCCCCCTGTTACTGAACACAATGCCCCCTGCTTTGTGATTACAATGCCCCTTGTTCTTAATCATAATGACCCATGTTTGTTATCACAATACCCCCTGATTAGTGATTACAATGTACCCTGCTTACTGATTACAACGTCCCTTTTTTCCTGATCACAATGCCCCCTGCTTACTTTTCAAAATGCACCCTGTTTACACATTACAGTACCCTTTGTTCACTGATTTCAATACCCCTTGCCTACTGATCACAATGCCGTTTGCTTCCTGATCACAATACCTCTTGCTTCCTGATCACAATTCCCCTACTTCCTGATCACAATCCCTCATCCTTACTTATCACAATACCCCAGTTACTCATCACAATGCCCCCTTCTTTGTGATAAAAATGCCCCTTGTTTACTGATCACAATGCCGCTTGTTCTTGATCATAATGACCCCTGTTTCTGATCACAATACACCCGGATTTGTAATTACAATGGCCCCTGTTTACACATCACAGTACCCCTTGGTCACTGATCACTATACCCCTTGCCTATTGATCACAGTGCCCTTTGCTCCCTGATCACAATTCCTCTTGCTTCCTGATCACAATCCCCCATCCTTAGTGATCACAATGCCCCCTGTGACTGAGGACAATGCGCTGGGCTTTGTGATCACACTTCCTTTGTTGTCAATCATAATGACCACTTTTTCTGATCACAATACCCCTGATGAGTGATTAACATGCTCCCTGATTATTGATCAGAATGGCCCTTTCTTCCTGATCAAAATGCCCCCTGTTTACACATCACAGTACCCGTTGTTCTGTGATCACAATACCCCTGTCCTACTTATCACAATGCCCTTTTCTTACTGATCACAATACCTCTTGCATCCTGATCAATATCCCCCATCCTTACTGATCACAATTCCCCCTGCTTTGTGATCACAATGCCCCTTGTTCTTAATCATAATGACCACTGTTTCTGATAACAATACCCCTGATGAGTGATTAAAATGCTCCCTGCTTACTGATCACAATGGCCCTTTGTTTCTGATCACAATGACCCCTGTTTACTTTTCAGAATGCCCCCTGTATACACATCACAGTACCCGTTGTTCACTGATAACAATACCCCTTCCTACTGATCACAATACCCTTTGCTTACTGATCACAATACCTCTTACTTCCTGATCACAGTCCCCCGTCTATACTGACCAAAATGCCCCCTGCTTTGTGATCACAATTCACCTTGCTTTGATCATAATGACCCATGTTTGTGATCACAATACACGCTGATTAGTGATTACAATGCACCCTGCTTACTGATTACAGTGCCCCTGCTGACTTTTCAGAATGCCTTCTGTTTACACATTGCAGTACCCTTTGTTCACTGATATCAATAACCCTTGCCTACTGATTACAATGCCTTTTGCTTACTGATCACAACACCACTTGCTTCCTGATCACAATTCCCCTACTTCCTGTTCACAATCCCTCATCCTTACTTATCACAATACCCCAGTTACTCATCACAATGCACCCTTCTTTGTGATCACAATGCCCATTGTTTACTGATCACAATGCCGCTTGTTCTTGATCATAATGACCCCTGTTTCTGATCACAATACCCCCTGATTAGTGATTACAATGCCCCCAGTTTACACATCACAGTACCCCTTGGTCACTGATCACAATACCCCTTGCCTACTGATCACAATGCCCTTTGCTTCCTGATCACAATGCCCCCTGTTTACACATCACAGTACCCCTTGCTCCATGATCACAATACCCCTTCCCTAGTGACCACAGTGCCCTTTGCTTCCTGATCACAATTCCCCATTCTTACTGATCACAACACCACGTTACTGATCACAATGCCACTTTCTTCCTGAGCACAATGCCCCCTGCTTTCTTATCAGAATGCCCCCTATTTACACATCACAATACCCCTTGTTCACTGGTCACAATACCCCTTGCCTACTGGTCACAATGCCCTTTGCTTCCTGATCACAATTGCCCTTGCTTCCTGATCACATGTCCCATCCTTAGTGATCACAATGCCCCGTGTTACTGATCACAATGCCCCATGCTTTGTGATCACAATGCCCCTTGTTATTAATCATAATGACCTCTGTTTCTGATAACAATACCCCCTGATGAGTGATAAAACTGCTCCCTGCTTACTGATCACAATGGCCGTTTCTTCCTGATCACTTTGCCCCCTGTATACACATCACAGTACCCGTTGTTCACTGATCACAATACCCCTTGCCTACTGATCACAATGCCCTATGCTTCCTGATCACAACACCTCTTGCTTCCTGGTCACAATTCCCCTACTTCCTGATCACAATTCCCCATCCTTACTGATCACAATGCCCCCTGCTTTGTGATCACAATGTCCCTTGCTCTTGATCATAATGACCCTTGTTTGTGATCACAATACCTCCTGATTAGTGATTACAATGCTACCTGCTTACTGGTCAAAATGCCCCTTTGTTCCTGATGACAATGTCCCCCTCTACTGATCACAATGCCTCCTGCTTACTTTTCAGAATGTCCCCTGTTTTCACATCAGAGTACCCCTTGTTCACCGATCAAAATACCCCTTGCCTACTCATCAAAATGTCCTTTGCATACTGATCACAATACCTCTTGCTTCCTGATCACAATCCCCCATCCTTACTGATCACATTGCCCCCTGCTTTGTGATCACATGCCCCTTTCTCTTGATCATAATGACCCCTGTTTTTACCACAATACCCCCTGATTAGTGATTACAATGCTTCCTGCTTACTGATAACAATGCCCTTTTCTTCCTGGTCAAAATGACGCCTGACAACTTTTCCGAATGCCCCCTGTTTACACATCACAGTACTCCTTGTTAACTGATCACGATACTCTTTGCCTACTGATCACAATGCCCATTGCTTCATGTGCACATTACCGCATTTTTACTGATCACAATGCCCGCTGCTTTCTGATCACATTGCTCCTTGCTGTTTGATCATAATGACCCCTGTTTGTGATCAAAATACCCCTGATTACTGACTACAGTGCTCCCTGCTTACTGGTCAAAATGCCCCTTTGTTCCTGATCACAATGCCCCCTTTTACTGATCACAATGCCCCCTGCTTATTTTTCAGAATACCCCCTATTTTCACATCACGGTACCCCTTGTTCACTGTTCACAATACCCCTTCCCTACTGATCACAATGCCCTTTGCTTCCTTATCACAATACCTCTGGCTTCCTGATCACAATTCCCCTTGCTTAATGATTGCAATCCCGCATCCTTACTGATCACATTAGCTCCTGTTACAGATCACAATGCCCCTTGCCTATTGATCACAATGCCCTTTGCTTCCTGATCACAATGTTCTTTGCTTCCTGATCACAATACTTCTTGCTTCCTGATCACAATTCCCCTTGCTTCCTGATCACAATCCCTCATCATTACTGATCACAATACACCACTTAGTGATCACAATGCCCCCTGCTGTGTGATCACAATGCCCCTTGTTTACTGATCACAATGACGCTTGTTCTCGATCACAATGAGCCCTGTTTCTGATTACAATACCCTCTGTATAGTGATTGCAATGGTCCCTGCTTACTGATCACAATTCCCCTTTCTTCCTGATCACATTGCCCCCTGCATGCTTATCAGAATGCCCCGTCTTTACACATCACGTTACCGCTTGTTCCCTGATCGCAATACGCCTTGCCTACTGATCACAATGCCCTTTGCTTCCTGATCAAAATTCCCCTTGCTTCCTGATCACAATCCCCCATCCTTAGGGATCACAGTGCCCCCTATTACTGATGACAATGCCCCCTGCTTTGTGATCACAATGCCCCTTTGTTCCTGATCAAAATTCCCCCTTTTAATGATCAAGATGATCCCTGCTTACTTTTCAGAATGTCCCCTGTTTACACATCACAATACCCCTTGCCTACTGAACACAATGCCCTTTGCTCCTGAGCACAATACCTCTTGCTTCCTGATCACAATTCCCCTACTTCCTGATCACAATCCCTCATCCTTACTTATCACAATACCCCAGTTACTCATCAAAATGCCCCCTTTTTTGTGATAAAAATGCCCCTTGTTTACTGATCACAATGCCGCTTGTTCTTGATCATAATGACCCCTGTTTCTGATCACAATACACCCGGATTTGTAATTACAATGGCCCCTGTTTACACATCACAGTACCCCTTGGTCACTGATCACTATACCCCTTGCCTATTGATCACAGTGCCCTTTGCTCCCTGATCACAATTCCTCTTGCTTCCTGATCACAATCCCCCATCCTTAGTGATCACAATGCCCCCTGTGACTGAGGACAATGCGCTGGGCTTTGTGATCACACTTCCCTTGTTGTCAATCATAATGACCACTGTTTCTGATCACAATACCCCTGATGAGTGATTAACATGCTCCCTGATTATTGATCAGAATGGCCCTTTCTTCCTGATCAAAATGCCCCCTGTTTACACATCACAGTACCCGTTGTTCTGTGATCACAATACCCCTGTCCTACTTATCACAATGCCCTTTTCTTACTGATCACAATACCTCTTGCATCCTGATCAATATCCCCCATCCTTACTGATCACAATTCCCCCTGCTTTGTGATCACAATGCCCCTTGTTCTTAATCATAATGACCACTGTTTCTGATAACAATACCCCTGATGAGTGATTAAAATGCTCCCTGCTTACTGATCACAATGGCCCTTTGTTTCTGATCACAATGACCCCTGTTTACTTTTCAGAATGCCCCCTGTATACACATCACAGTACCCGTTGTTCACTGATAACAATACCCCTTCCTACTGATCACAATACCCTTTGCTTACTGATCACAATACCTCTTACTTCCTGATCACAGTCCCCCGTCTATACTGACCAAAATGCCCCCTGCTTTGTGATCACAATTCACCTTGCTTTGATCATAATGACCCATGTTTGTGATCACAATACACGCTGATTAGTGATTACAATGCACCCTGCTTACTGATTACAGTGCCCCTGCTGACTTTTCAGAATGCCTTCTGTTTACACATTGCAGTACCCTTTGTTCACTGATATCAATAACCCTTGCCTACTGATTACAATGCCTTTTGCTTACTGATCACAACACCACTTGCTTCCTGATCACAATTCCTCTACTTCCTGTTCACAATCCCTCATCCTTACTTATCACAATACCCCAGTTACTCATCACAATGCACCCTTCTTTGTGATCACAATGCCCATTGTTTACTGATCACAATGCCGCTTGTTCTTGATCATAATGACCCCTGTTTCTGATCACAATACCCCCTGATTAGTGATTACAATGCCCCCAGTTTACACATCACAGTACCCCTTGGTCACTGATCACAATACCCCTTGCCTACTGATCACAATGCCCTTTGCTTCCTGATCACAATGCCCCCTGTTTACACATCACAGTACCCCTTGCTCCATGATCACAATACCCCTTCCCTAGTGACCACAGTGCCCTTTGCTTCCTGATCACAATTCCCCATTCTTACTGATCACAACACCCCGTTTCTGATCACAATGCCACTTTCTTCCTGATCACAATGCCCCCTGCTTTCTTATCAGAATGCCCCCTATTTACACATCACAATACCCCTTGTTCACTGGTCACAATACCCCTTGCCTACTGGTCACAATGCCCTTTGCTTCCTGATCACAATTGCCCTTGCTTCCTGATCACATGTCCCATCCTTAGTGATCACAATGCCCCGTGTTACTGATCACAATGCCCCGTGCTTTGTGATCACAATGCCCCTTGTTATTAATCATAATGACCTCTGTTTCTGATAACAATACCCCCTGATGAGTGATAAAACTGCTCCCTGCTTACTGATCACAATGGCCGTTTCTTCCTGATCACTTTGCCCCCTGTATACACATCACAGTACCCGTTGTTCACTGATCACAATACCCCTTGCCTACTGATCACAATGCCCTATGCTTCCTGATCACAACACCTCTTGCTTCCTGGTCACAATTCCCCTACTTCCTGATCACAATTCCCCATCCTTACTGATCACAATGCCCCCTGCTTTGTGATCACAATGTCCCTTGCTCTTGATCATAATGACCCTTGTTTGTGATCACAATACCTCCTGATTAGTGATTACAATGCTCCCTGCTTACTGGTCAAAATGCCCCTTTGTTCCTGATGACAATGTCCCCCTCTACTGATCACAATGCCTCCTGCTTACTTTTCAGAATGTCCCCTGTTTTCACATCAGAGTACCCCTTGTTCACCGATCACAATACCCCTTGCCTACTCATCAAAATGTCCTTTGCATACTGATCACAATACCTCTTGCTTCCTGATCACAATCCCCCATCCTTACTGATCACATTGCCCCCTGCTTTGTGATCACATGCCCCTTTCTCTTGATCATAATGACCCCTGTTTTTACCACAATACCCCCTGATTAGTGATTACAATGCTTCCTGCTTACTGATAACAATGCCCTTTTCTTCCTGGTCAAAATGACGCCTGACAACTTTTCCGAATGCCCCCTGTTTACACATCACAGTACTCCTTGTTAACTGATCACGATACTCCTTGCCTACTGATCACAATGCCCATTGCTTCATGTGCACATTACCGCATTTTTACTGATCACAATGCCCGCTGCTTTCTGATCACATTGCTCCTTGCTGTTTGATCATAATGACCCCTGTTTGTGATCAAAATACCCCTGATTACTGACTACAGTGCTCCCTGCTTACTGGTCAAAATGCCCCTTTGTTCCTGATCACAATGCCCCCTTTTACTGATCACAATGCCCCCTGCTTATTTTTCAGAATACCCCCTATTTTCACATCACGGTACCCCTTGTTCACTGTTCACAATACCCCTTCCCTACTGATCACAATGCCCTTTGCTTCCTTATCACAATACCTCTGGCTTCCTGTTCACAATTCCCCTTGCTTAATGATTGCAATCCCGCATCCTTACTGATCACATTAGCTCCTGTTACTGATCACAATGCCCCTTGCCTATTGATCACAATCCCCTTTGCTTCCTGATCACAATGTTCTTTGCTTCCTGATCACAATACTTCTTGCTTCCTGATCACAATTCCCCTTGCTTCCTGATCACAATCCCTCATCATTACTGATCACAATACACCACTTAGTGATCACAATGCCCCCTGCTGTGTGATCACAATGCCCCTTGTTTACTGATCACAATGACGCTTGTTCTCGATCATAATGACCCCTGTTTCTGATTACAATACCCTCTGTATAGTGATTGCAATGGTCCCTGCTTACTGATCACAATTCCCCTTTCTTCCTGATCACATTGCCCCCTGCATGCTTATCAGAATGCCCCGTCTTTACACATCACGTTACCGCTTGTTCCCTGATCGCAATACGCCTTGCCTACTGATCACAATGCCCTTTGCTTCCTGATCAAAATTCCCCTTGCTTCCTGATCACAATCCCCCATCCTTAGTGATCACAGTGCCCCCTATTACTGATGACAATGCCCCCTGCTTTGTGATCACAATGCCCCTTTGTTCCTGATCAAAATTCCCCCTTTTAATGATCAAGATGATCCCTGCTTACTTTTCAGAATGTCCCCTGTTTACACATCACAATACCCCTTGCCTACTGAACACAATGCCCTTTGCTCCTGAGCACAATACCTCTTGCTTCCTGATCTCAATTCCCCTTACTTCCTGATCACAATCCCCCATCCTTACTGTTCACAATACCCCCTGTTGCTGATCACAATGCCCCTGTTTTGTGATCAGAATGCCTCTGGTTTACTGATCACAATGCCCCCTGTTACTGAACACAATGCCCCCTGCTTTGTGATTACAATGCCCCTTGTTCTTAATCATAATGACCCATGTTTGTTATCACAATACCCCCTGATTAGTGATTACAATGTACCCTGCTTACTGATTACAACGTCCCTTTTTTCCTGATCACAATGCCCCCTGCTTACTTTTCAAAATGCACCCTGTTTACACATTACAGTACCCTTTGTTCACTGATTTCAATACCCCTTGCCTACTGATCACAATGCCGTTTGCTTCCTGATCACAATACCTCTTGCTTCCTGATCACAATTCCCCTACTTCCTGATCACAATCCCTCATCCTTACTTATCACAATACCCCAGTTACTCATCACAATGCCCCCTTCTTTGTGATAAAAATGCCCCTTGTTTACTGATCACAATGCCGCTTGTTCTTGATCATAATGACCCCTGTTTCTGATCACAATACACCCGGATTTGTAATTACAATGGCCCCTGTTTACACATCACAGTACCCCTTGGTCACTGATCACTATACCCCTTGCCTATTGATCACAGTGCCCTTTGCTCCCTGATCACAATTCCTCTTGCTTCCTGATCACAATCCCCCATCCTTAGTGATCACAATGCCCCCTGTGACTGAGGACAATGCGCTGGGCTTTGTGATCACACTTCCTTTGTTGTCAATCATAATGACCACTGTTTCTGATCACAATACCCCTGATGAGTGATTAACATGCTCCCTGATTATTGATCAGAATGGCCCTTTCTTCCTGATCAAAATGCCCCCTGTTTACACATCACAGTACCCGTTGTTCTGTGATCACAATACCCCTGTCCTACTTATCACAATGCCCTTTTCTTACTGATCACAATACCTCTTGCATCCTGATCAATATCCCCCATCCTTACTGATCACAATTCCCCCTGCTTTGTGATCACAATGCCCCTTGTTCTTAATCATAATGACCACTGTTTCTGATAACAATACCCCTGATGAGTGATTAAAATGCTCCCTGCTTACTGATCACAATGGCCCTTTGTTTCTGATCACAATGACCCCTGTTTACTTTTCAGAATGCCCCCTGTATACACATCACAGTACCCGTTGTTCACTGATAACAATACCCCTTCCTACTGATCACAATACCCTTTGCTTACTGATCACAATACCTCTTACTTCCTGATCACAGTCCCCCGTCTATACTGACCAAAATGCCCCCTGCTTTGTGATCACAATTCACCTTGCTTTGATCATAATGACCCATGTTTGTGATCACAATACACGCTGATTAGTGATTACAATGCACCCTGCTTACTGATTACAGTGCCCCTGCTGACTTTTCAGAATGCCTTCTGTTTACACATTGCAGTACCCTTTGTTCACTGATATCAATAACCCTTGCCTACTGATTACAATGCCTTTTGCTTACTGATCACAACACCACTTGCTTCCTGATCACAATTCCCCTACTTCCTGTTCACAATCCCTCATCCTTACTTATCACAATACCCCAGTTACTCATCACAATGCACCCTTCTTTGTGATCACAATGCCCATTGTTTACTGATCACAATGCCGCTTGTTCTTGATCATAATGACCCCTGTTTCTGATCACAATACCCCCTGATTAGTGATTACAATGCCCCCAGTTTACACATCACAGTACCCCTTGGTCACTGATCACAATACCCCTTGCCTACTGATCACAATGCCCTTTGCTTCCTGATCACAATGCCCCCTGTTTACACATCAGAGTACCCCTTGCTCCATGATCACAATACCCCTTCCCTAGTGACCACAGTGCCCTTTGCTTCCTGATCACAATTCCCCATTCTTACTGATCACAACACCACGTTACTGATCACAATGCCACTTTCTTCCTGAGCACAATGCCCCCTGCTTTCTTATCAGAATGCCCCCTATTTACACATCACAATACCCCTTGTTCACTGGTCACAATACCCCTTGCCTACTGGTCACAATGCCCTTTGCTTCCTGATCACAATTGCCCTTGCTTCCTGATCACATGTCCCATCCTTAGTGATCACAATGCCCCGTGTTACTGATCACAATGCCCCATGCTTTGTGATCACAATGCCCCTTGTTATTAATCATAATGACCTCTGTTTCTGATAACAATACCCCCTGATGAGTGATAAAACTGCTCCCTGCTTACTGATCACAATGGCCGTTTCTTCCTGATCACTTTGCCCCCTGTATACACATCACAGTACCCGTTGTTCACTGATCACAATACCCCTTGCCTACTGATCACAATGCCCTATGCTTCCTGATCACAACACCTCTTGCTTCCTGGTCACAATTCCCCTACTTCCTGATCACAATTCCCCATCCTTACTGATCACAATGCCCCCTGCTTTGTGATCACAATGTCCCTTGCTCTTGATCATAATGACCCTTGTTTGTGATCACAATACCTCCTGATTAGTGATTACAATGCTCCCTGCTTACTGGTCAAAATGCCCCTTTGTTCCTGATGACAATGTCCCCCTCTACTGATCACAATGCCTCCTGCTTACTTTTCAGAATGTCCCCTGTTTTCACATCAGAGTACCCCTTGTTCACCGATCAAAATACCCCTTGCCTACTCATCAAAATGTCCTTTGCATACTGATCACAATACCTCTTGCTTCCTGATCACAATCCCCCATCCTTACTGATCACATTGCCCCCTGCTTTGTGATCACATGCCCCTTTCTCTTGATCATAATGACCCCTGTTTTTACCACAATACCCCCTGATTAGTGATTACAATGCTTCCTGCTTACTGATAACAATGCCCTTTTCTTCCTGGTCAAAATGACGCCTGACAACTTTTCCGAATGCCCCCTGTTTACACATCACAGTACTCCTTGTTAACTGATCACGATACTCTTTGCCTACTGATCACAATGCCCATTGCTTCATGTGCACATTACCGCATTTTTACTGATCACAATGCCCGCTGCTTTCTGATCACATTGCTCCTTGCTGTTTGATCATAATGACCCCTGTTTGTGATCAAAATACCCCTGATTACTGACTACAGTGCTCCCTGCTTACTGGTCAAAATGCCCCTTTGTTCCTGATCACAATGCCCCCTTTTACTGATCACAATGCCCCCTGCTTATTTTTCAGAATACCCCCTATTTTCACATCACGGTACCCCTTGTTCACTGTTCACAATACCCCTTCCCTACTGATCACAATGCCCTTTGCTTCCTTATCACAATACCTCTGGCTTCCTGATCACAATTCCCCTTGCTTAATGATTGCAATCCCGCATCCTTACTGATCACATTAGCTCCTGTTACAGATCACAATGCCCCTTGCCTATTGATCACAATGCCCTTTGCTTCCTGATCACAATGTTCTTTGCTTCCTGATCACAATACTTCTTGCTTCCTGATCACAATTCCCCTTGCTTCCTGATCACAATCCCTCATCATTACTGATCACAATACACCACTTAGTGATCACAATGCCCCCTGCTGTGTGATCACAATGCCCCTTGTTTACTGATCACAATGACGCTTGTTCTCGATCACAATGAGCCCTGTTTCTGATTACAATACCCTCTGTATAGTGATTGCAATGGTCCCTGCTTACTGATCACAATTCCCCTTTCTTCCTGATCACATTGCCCCCTGCATGCTTATCAGAATGCCCCGTCTTTACACATCACGTTACCGCTTGTTCCCTGATCGCAATACGCCTTGCCTACTGATCACAATGCCCTTTGCTTCCTGATCAAAATTCCCCTTGCTTCCTGATCACAATCCCCCATCCTTAGGGATCACAGTGCCCCCTATTACTGATGACAATGCCCCCTGCTTTGTGATCACAATGCCCCTTTGTTCCTGATCAAAATTCCCCCTTTTAATGATCAAGATGATCCCTGCTTACTTTTCAGAATGTCCCCTGTTTACACATCACAATACCCCTTGCCTACTGAACACAATGCCCTTTGCTCCTGAGCACAATACCTCTTGCTTCCTGATCACAATTCCCCTACTTCCTGATCACAATCCCTCATCCTTACTTATCACAATACCCCAGTTACTCATCAAAATGCCCCCTTTTTTGTGATAAAAATGCCCCTTGTTTACTGATCACAATGCCGCTTGTTCTTGATCATAATGACCCCTGTTTCTGATCACAATACACCCGGATTTGTAATTACAATGGCCCCTGTTTACACATCACAGTACCCCTTGGTCACTGATCACTATACCCCTTGCCTATTGATCACAGTGCCCTTTGCTCCCTGATCACAATTCCTCTTGCTTCCTGATCACAATCCCCCATCCTTAGTGATCACAATGCCCCCTGTGACTGAGGACAATGCGCTGGGCTTTGTGATCACACTTCCCTTGTTGTCAATCATAATGACCACTGTTTCTGATCACAATACCCCTGATGAGTGATTAACATGCTCCCTGATTATTGATCAGAATGGCCCTTTCTTCCTGATCAAAATGCCCCCTGTTTACACATCACAGTACCCGTTGTTCTGTGATCACAATACCCCTGTCCTACTTATCACAATGCCCTTTTCTTACTGATCACAATACCTCTTGCATCCTGATCAATATCCCCCATCCTTACTGATCACAATTCCCCCTGCTTTGTGATCACAATGCCCCTTGTTCTTAATCATAATGACCACTGTTTCTGATAACAATACCCCTGATGAGTGATTAAAATGCTCCCTGCTTACTGATCACAATGGCCCTTTGTTTCTGATCACAATGACCCCTGTTTACTTTTCAGAATGCCCCCTGTATACACATCACAGTACCCGTTGTTCACTGATAACAATACCCCTTCCTACTGATCACAATACCCTTTGCTTACTGATCACAATACCTCTTACTTCCTGATCACAGTCCCCCGTCTATACTGACCAAAATGCCCCCTGCTTTGTGATCACAATTCACCTTGCTTTGATCATAATGACCCATGTTTGTGATCACAATACACGCTGATTAGTGATTACAATGCACCCTGCTTACTGATTACAGTGCCCCTGCTGACTTTTCAGAATGCCTTCTGTTTACACATTGCAGTACCCTTTGTTCACTGATATCAATAACCCTTGCCTACTGATTACAATGCCTTTTGCTTACTGATCACAACACCACTTGCTTCCTGATCACAATTCCTCTACTTCCTGTTCACAATCCCTCATCCTTACTTATCACAATACCCCAGTTACTCATCACAATGCACCCTTCTTTGTGATCACAATGCCCATTGTTTACTGATCACAATGCCGCTTGTTCTTGATCATAATGACCCCTGTTTCTGATCACAATACCCCCTGATTAGTGATTACAATGCCCCCAGTTTACACATCACAGTACCCCTTGGTCACTGATCACAATACCCCTTGCCTACTGATCACAATGCCCTTTGCTTCCTGATCACAATGCCCCCTGTTTACACATCACAGTACCCCTTGCTCCATGATCACAATACCCCTTCCCTAGTGACCACAGTGCCCTTTGCTTCCTGATCACAATTCCCCATTCTTACTGATCACAACACCCCGTTTCTGATCACAATGCCACTTTCTTCCTGATCACAATGCCCCCTGCTTTCTTATCAGAATGCCCCCTATTTACACATCACAATACCCCTTGTTCACTGGTCACAATACCCCTTGCCTACTGGTCACAATGCCCTTTGCTTCCTGATCACAATTGCCCTTGCTTCCTGATCACATGTCCCATCCTTAGTGATCACAATGCCCCGTGTTACTGATCACAATGCCCCGTGCTTTGTGATCACAATGCCCCTTGTTATTAATCATAATGACCTCTGTTTCTGATAACAATACCCCCTGATGAGTGATAAAACTGCTCCCTGCTTACTGATCACAATGGCCGTTTCTTCCTGATCACTTTGCCCCCTGTATACACATCACAGTACCCGTTGTTCACTGATCACAATACCCCTTGCCTACTGATCACAATGCCCTATGCTTCCTGATCACAACACCTCTTGCTTCCTGGTCACAATTCCCCTACTTCCTGATCACAATTCCCCATCCTTACTGATCACAATGCCCCCTGCTTTGTGATCACAATGTCCCTTGCTCTTGATCATAATGACCCTTGTTTGTGATCACAATACCTCCTGATTAGTGATTACAATGCTCCCTGCTTACTGGTCAAAATGCCCCTTTGTTCCTGATGACAATGTCCCCCTCTACTGATCACAATGCCTCCTGCTTACTTTTCAGAATGTCCCCTGTTTTCATATCAGAGTACCCCTTGTTCACCGATCACAATACCCCTTGCCTACTCATCAAAATGTCCTTTGCATACTGATCACAATACCTCTTGCTTCCTGATCACAATCCCCCATCCTTACTGATCACATTGCCCCCTGCTTTGTGATCACATGCCCCTTTCTCTTGATCATAATGACCCCTGTTTTTACCACAATACCCCCTGATTAGTGATTACAATGCTTCCTGCTTACTGATAACAATGCCCTTTTCTTCCTGGTCAAAATGACGCCTGACAACTTTTCCGAATGCCCCCTGTTTACACATCACAGTACTCCTTGTTAACTGATCACGATACTCCTTGCCTACTGATCACAATGCCCATTGCTTCATGTGCACATTACCGCATTTTTACTGATCACAATGCCCGCTGCTTTCTGATCACATTGCTCCTTGCTGTTTGATCATAATGACCCCTGTTTGTGATCAAAATACCCCTGATTACTGACTACAGTGCTCCCTGCTTACTGGTCAAAATGCCCCTTTGTTCCTGATCACAATGCCCCCTTTTACTGATCACAATGCCCCCTGCTTATTTTTCAGAATACCCCCTATTTTCACATCACGGTACCCCTTGTTCACTGTTCACAATACCCCTTCCCTACTGATCACAATGCCCTTTGCTTCCTTATCACAATACCTCTGGCTTCCTGTTCACAATTCCCCTTGCTTAATGATTGCAATCCCGCATCCTTACTGATCACATTAGCTCCTGTTACTGATCACAATGCCCCTTGCCTATTGATCACAATCCCCTTTGCTTCCTGATAACAATGTTCTTTGCTTCCTGATCACAATACTTCTTGCTTCCTGATCACAATTCCCCTTGCTTCCTGATCACAATCCCTCATCATTACTGATCACAATACACCACTTAGTGATCACAATGCCCCCTGCTGTGTGATCACAATGCCCCTTGTTTACTGATCACAATGACGCTTGTTCTCGATCATAATGAGCCCTGTTTCTGATTACAATACCCTCTGTATAGTGATTGCAATGGTCCCTGCTTACTGATCACAATTCCCCTTTCTTCCTGATCACATTGCCCCCTGCATGCTTATCAGAATGCCCCGTCTTTACACATCACGTTACCGCTTGTTCCCTGATCGCAATACGCCTTGCCTACTGATCACAATGCCCTTTGCTTCCTGATCAAAATTCCCCTTGCTTCCTGATCACAATC
Source organism: Hipposideros larvatus (assembly GCA_031876335.1). Lineage (NCBI taxonomy): Eukaryota > Metazoa > Chordata > Mammalia > Chiroptera > Hipposideridae > Hipposideros > Hipposideros larvatus. The sequence continues at coordinate 15,564,578 of CM063102.1, forward strand.
CCCCATCCTTAGTGATCACAGTGCCCCCTATTACTGATGACAATGCCCCCTGCTTTGTGATCACAATGCCCCTTTGTTCCTGATCAAAATTCCCCCTTTTAATGATCAAGATGATCCCTGCTTACTTTTCAGAATGTCCCCTGTTTACACATCACAATACCCCTTGCCTACTGAACACAATGCCCTTTGCTCCTGAGCACAATACCTCTTGCTTCCTGATCTCAATTCCCCTTACTTCTTGATCACAATCCCCCATCCTTACTGTTCACAATACCCCCTGTTGCTGATCACAATGCCCCTGTTTTGTGATCAGAATGCCTCTGGTTTACTGATCACAATGCCCCCTGTTACTGAACACAATGCCCCCTGCTTTGTGATTACAATGCCCCTTGTTCTTAATCATAATGACCCATGTTTGTTATCACAATACCCCCTGATTAGTGATTACAATGTACCCTGCTTACTGATTACAACGTCCCTTTTTTCCTGATCACAAGGCCCCCTGCTTACTTTTCAAAATGCACCCTGTTTACACATTACAGTACCCTTTGTTCACTGATTTCAATACCCCTTGCCTACTGATCACAATGCCGTTTGCTTCCTGATCACAATACCTCTTGCTTCCTGATCACAATTCCCCTACTTCCTGATCACAATCCCTCATCCTTACTTATCACAATACCCCAGTTACTCATCACAATGCCCCCTTCTTTGTGATAAAAATGCCCCTTGTTTACTGATCACAATGCCGCTTGTTCTTGATCATAATGACCCCTGTTTCTGATCACAATACACCCGGATTTGTAATTACAATGGCCCCTGTTTACACATCACAGTACCCCTTGGTCACTGATCACTATACCCCTTGCCTATTGATCACAGTGCCCTTTGCTCCCTGATCACAATTCCTCTTGCTTCCTGATCACAATCCCCCATCCTTAGTGATCACAATGCCCCCTGTGACTGAGGACAATGCGCTGGGCTTTGTGATCACACTTCCCTTGTTGTCAATCATAATGACCACTGTTTCTGATCACAATACCCCTGATGAGTGATTAACATGCTCCCTGATTATTGATCAGAATGGCCCTTTCTTCCTGATCAAAATGCCCCCTGTTTACACATCACAGTACCCGTTGTTCTGTGATCACAATACCCCTGTCCTACTTATCACAATGCCCTTTTCTTACTGATCACAATACCTCTTGCATCCTGATCAATATCCCTCATCCTTACTGATCACAATTCCCCCTGCTTTGTGATCACAATGCCCCTTGTTCTTAATAATAATGACCACTGTTTCTGATAACAATACCCCTGATGAGTGATTAAAATGCTCCCTGCTTACTGATCACAATGGCCCTTTGTTTCTGATCACAATGACCCCTGTTTACTTTTCAGAATGCCCCCTGTATACACATCACAGTACCCGTTGTTCACTGATAACAATACCCCTTCCTACTGATCACAATACCCTTTGCTTACTGATCACAATACCTCTTACTTCCTGATCACAGTCCCCCGTCTATACTGACCAAAATGCCCCCTGCTTTGTGATCACAATTCACCTTGCTTTGATCATAATGACCCATGTTTGTGATCACAATACACGCTGATTAGTGATTACAATGCACCCTGCTTACTGATTACAGTGCCCCTGCTGACTTTTCAGAATGCCTTCTGTTTACACATTGCAGTACCCTTTGTTCACTGATATCAATAACCCTTGCCTACTGATTACAATGCCTTTTGCTTACTGATCACAACACCACTTGCTTCCTGATCACAATTCCCCTACTTCCTGTTCACAATCCCTCATCCTTACTTATCACAATACCCCAGTTACTCATCACAATGCACCCTTCTTTGTGATCACAATGCCCATTGTTTACTGATCACAATGCCGCTTGTTCTTGATCATAATGACCCCTGTTTCTGATCACAATACCCCCTGATTAGTGATTACAATGCCCCCAGTTTACACATCACAGTACCCCTTGGTCACTGATCACAATACCCCTTGCCTACTGATCACAATGCCCTTTGCTTCCTGATCACAATGCCCCCTGTTTACACATCACAGTACCCCTTGCTCCATGATCACAATACCCCTTCCCTAGTGACCACAGTGCCCTTTGCTTCCTGATCACAATTCCCCATTCTTACTGATCACAACACCACGTTACTGATCACAATGCCACTTTCTTCCTGATCACAATGCCCCCTGCTTTCTTATCAGAATGCCCCCTATTTACACATCACAATACCCCTTGTTCACTGGTCACAATACCCCTTGCCTACTGGTCACAATGCCCTTTGCTTCCTGATCACAATTGCCCTTGCTTCCTGATCACATGTCCCATCCTTAGTGATCACAATGCCCCGTGTTACTGATCACAATGCCCCGTGCTTTGTGATCACAATGCCCCTTGTTATTAATCATAATGACCTCTGTTTCTGATAACAATACCCCCTGATGAGTGATAAAACTGCTCCCTGCTTACTGATCACAATGGCCGTTTCTTCCTGATCACTTTGCCCCCTGTATACACATCACAGTACCCGTTGTTCACTGATCACAATACCCCTTGCCTACTGATCACAATGCCCTATGCTTCCTGATCACAACACCTCTTGCTTCCTGGTCACAATTCCCCTACTTCCTGATCACAATTCCCCATCCTTACTGATCACAATGCCCCCTGCTTTGTGATCACAATGTCCCTTGCTCTTGATCATAATGACCCTTGTTTGTGATCACAATACCTCCTGATTAGTGATTACAATGCTCCCTGCTTACTGGTCAAAATGCCCCTTTGTTCCTGATGACAATGTCCCCCTCTACTGATCACAATGCCTCCTGCTTACTTTTCAGAATGTCCCCTGTTTTCACATCAGAGTACCCCTTGTTCACCGATCACAATACCCCTTGCCTACTCATCAAAATGTCCTTTGCATACTGATCACAATACCTCTTGCTTCCTGATCACAATCCCCCATCCTTACTGATCACATTGCCCCCTGCTTTGTGATCACATGCCCCTTTCTCTTGATCATAATGACCCCTGTTTTTACCACAATACCCCCTGATTAGTGATTACAATGCTTCCTGCTTACTGATAACAATGCCCTTTTCTTCCTGGTCAAAATGACGCCTGACAACTTTTCCGAATGCCCCCTGTTTACACATCACAGTACTCCTTGTTAACTGATCACGATACTCCTTGCCTACTGATCACAATGCCCATTGCTTCATGTGCACATTACCGCATTTTTACTGATCACAATGCCCGCTGCTTTCTGATCACATTGCTCCTTGCTGTTTGATCATAATGACCCCTGTTTGTGATCAAAATACCCCTGATTACTGACTACAGTGCTCCCTGCTTACTGGTCAAAATGCCCCTTTGTTCCTGATCACAATGCCCCCTTTTACTGATCACAATGCCCCCTGCTTATTTTTCAGAATACCCCCTATTTTCACATCACGGTACCCCTTGTTCACTGTTCACAATACCCCTTCCCTACTGATCACAATGCCCTTTGCTTCCTTATCACAATACCTCTGGCTTCCTGATCACAATTCCCCTTGCTTCCTGATCGCAATCCCGCATCCTTACTGATCACATTAGCTCCTGTTACTGATCACAATGCCCCTTGCCTATTGATCACAATGCCCTTTGCTTCCTGATCACAATGTTCTTTGCTTCCTGATCACAATACTTCTTGCTTCCTGATCACAATTCCCCTTGCTTCCTGATCACAATCCCTCATCATTACTGATCACAATACACCACTTAGTGATCACAATGCCCCCTGCTGTGTGATCACAATGCCCCTTGTTTACTGATCACAATGACGCTTGTTCTCGATCATAATGAGCCCTGTTTCTGATTACAATACCCTCTGTATAGTGATTGCAATGGTCCCTGCTTACTGATCACAATTCCCCTTTCTTCCTGATCACATTGCCCCCTGCATGCTTATCAGAATGCCCCGTCTTTACACATCACGTTACCGCTTGTTCCCTGATCGCAATACGCCTTGCCTACTGATCACAATGCCCTTTGCTTCCTGATCAAAATTCCCCTTGCTTCCTGATCACAATCCCCCATCCTTAGTGATCACAGTGCCCCCTATTACTGATGACAATGCCCCCTGCTTTGTGATCACAATGCCCCTTTGTTCCTGATCAAAATTCCCCCTTTTAATGATCAAGATGATCCCTGCTTACTTTTCAGAATGTCCCCTGTTTACACATCACAATACCCCTTGCCTACTGAACACAATGCCCTTTGCTCCTGAGCACAATACCTCTTGCTTCCTGATCTCAATTCCCCTTACTTCCTGATCACAATCCCCCATCCTTACTGTTCACAATACCCCCTGTTGCTGATCACAATGCCCCTGTTTTGTGATCAGAATGCCTCTGGTTTACTGATCACAATGCCCCCTGTTACTGAACACAATGCCCCCTGCTTTGTGATTACAATGCCCCTTGTTCTTAATCATAATGACCCATGTTTGTTATCACAATACCCCCTGATTAGTGATTACAATGTACCCTGCTTACTGATTACAACGTCCCTTTTTTCCTGATCACAATGCCCCCTGCTTACTTTTCAAAATGCACCCTGTTTACACATTACAGTACCCTTTGTTCACTGATTTCAATACCCCTTGCCTACTGATCACAATGCCGTTTGCTTCCTGATCACAATACCTCTTGCTTCCTGATAACAATTCCCCTACTTCCTGATCACAATCCCTCATCCTTACTTATCACAATACCCCAGTACTCATCACAATGCCCCCTTCTTTGTGATAAAAATGCCCCTTGTTTACTGATCACAATGCCGCTTGTTCTTGATCATAATGACCCCTGTTTCTGATCACAATACACCCGGATTTGTAATTACAATGGCCCCTGTTTACACATCACAGTACCCCTTGGTCACTGATCACTATACCCCTTGCCTATTGATCACAGTGCCCTTTGCTCCCTGATCACAATTCCTCTTGCTTCCTGATCACAATCCCCCATCCTTAGTGATCACAATGCCCCCTGTGACTGAGGACAATGCGCTGGGCTTTGTGATCACACTTCCCTTGTTGTCAATCATAATGACCACTGTTTCTGTTCACAATACCCCTGATGAGTGATTAACATGCTCCCTGATTATTGATCAGAATGGCCCTTTCTTCCTGATCAAAATGCCCCCTGTTTACACATCACAGTACCCGTTGTTCTGTGATCACAATACCCCTGTCCTACTTATCACAATGCCCTTTTCTTACTGATCACAATACCTCTTGCATCCTGATCAATATCCCCCATCCTTACTGATCACAATTCCCCCTGCTTTGTGATCACAATGCCCCTTGTTCTTAATAATAATGACCACTGTTTCTGATAACAATACCCCTGATGAGTGATTAAAATGCTCCCTGCTTACTGATCACAATGGCCCTTTGTTTCTGATCACAATGACCCCTGTTTACTTTTCAGAATGCCCCCTGTATACACATCACAGTACCCGTTGTTCACTTATAACAATACCCCTTCCTACTGATCACAATACCCTTTGCTTACTGATCACAATACCTCTTACTTCCTGATCACAGTCCCCCGTCTATACTGACCAAAATGCCCCCTGCTTTGTGATCACAAATCACCTTGCTTTGATCATAATGACCCATGTTTGTGATCACAATACACGCTGATTTGTGATTACAATGCACCCTGCTTACTGATTACAGTGCCCCTGCTGACTTTTCAGAATGCCTTCTGTTTACACATTGCAGTACCCTTTGTTCACTGATATCAATAACCCTTGCCTACTGATTACAATGCCTTTTGCTTACTGATCACAACACCACTTGCTTCCTGATCACAATTCCCCTACTTCCTGTTCACAATCCCTCATCCTTACTTATCACAATACCCCAGTTACTCATCACAATGCACCCTTCTTTGTGATCACAATGCCCATTGTTTACTGATCACAATGCCGCTTGTTCTTGATCATAATGACCCCTGTTTCTGATCACAATACCCCCTGATTAGTGATTACAATGCCCCCAGTTTACACATCACAGTACCCCTTGGTCACTGATCACAATACCCCTTGCCTACTGATCACAATGCCCTTTGCTTCCTGATCACAATGCCCCCTGTTTACACATCACAGTACCCCTTGCTCCATGATCACAATACCCCTTCCCTAGTGACCACAGTGCCCTTTGCTTCCTGATCACAATTCCCCATTCTTACTGATCACAACACCACGTTACTGATCACAATGCCACTTTCTTCCTGATCACAATGCCCCCTGCTTTCTTATCAGAATGCCCCCTATTTACACATCACAATACCCCTTGTTCACTGGTCACGATACCCCTTGCCTACTGGTCACAATGCCCCCTGCTTCGTGATCATAAAGCCCCTTGCTCTTTATCATAATGACCCTTGTTTGTGATCAAAATACCCCCTGATTAATGATTACAATACTCCCTGCATACTGATCACAATGACCCTTTCTTCCTGATCACAATGACCCCTGCTTACTTATCAGAATGCTCCCAGTTTACACATCACAGTACCCCTTGTTCACAATCACTATAACCCTTGCCTACTGATCACAATGTCCTTTGTTTCCTGATCACAACTCCACATTCTTATTGATCACAATAACCCAGTTACTGATCACAATGCCCCTTTTTTCCTGATCACAATGCCCACTGCTTACTTTTCAGAATGCCCCCTGTTTACACATCACAGTACCCCTTGTTCACTGATCACAATACCCCTTGCCTACTGATCACAATGCCTTTGCTTCCTGATCACAATCCCTCTTGCTTCCTGATCACAATTCCCCTTGCTCCCTGATCACAATCTCCCATCTTTACTGATCACAATGCCCACTGCATTGTGATCACAGTGCCCCTTGCTCTTGATCATGAAGACCCTTGTTTCTGATCACAATACCCTGATTAGTGATTACAATGCTCCCTGCTTACTGATCACAATGACCCTTTCTTCCTCATCACAACGCCCCCTGCTTACTTTTCAGAATGCACCCTGTTTACACATCACAGTACCCGTTGTTCACTGATCACAATACCCCTTGCCTACTGATCAAAATGCCCCTTGCTTCCTGATCACAATCCCTCTTGCTTCCTGATCACAAATCCCCTTATTTCCTGATCACTATTCCCCATCTTTACTGATCACAATGCCCCCTGCTTTGTGATCACAATGCCCCTTGCTCTTGATCATAATGACCCTTGTTTGTGGTCACAATACACCCTGAATAGTAATTACAATGCTCCCTGCTTAATGGTCAAAATGCCCCTTTTCTCCTGATCACAATGCCCCTGCTTACTTATCAGAATGCCCCCTGTTTACACATCACAGTACCCCTTGTTCTCTGATCACAATACCCCTTGCCTACTGCTCACAATGCCCTTTGCTTCCTGATCACAATAACTCTTGCTTCCTGATCACAATTCCCCTTGCTTCCTGATCACAATTCCCAATTCTTCCTGATCACCATACCCCCATTACTGATCACAATGCCCCTTTCTTCCTGATCAAAATGCCCCCTGCTTACTTATCAGAATACCCCCTATTTACACATCACAGTACCCCTTTTTCACTGTAAACAATACCCCTTGCGTACTGGTAACAATGCCCTTTGTTTCCTGATCACATTCGCCCATCCTTAGTGATCTCAGTGCCCCCATTACTGATCACAATGCCCACTGCTTTGTGATCACAATGCCCCTTGTTCACCGATCATAATACCCCTTCCGTACTGATCACAATGCCCTTTGCTTCCTGATCACAATACCTCTTGCTTCCTGATCACAATTCCCCTTGCTTCCTGATCACAATCCCCCATCCTTACTGATCACAGTACCCCAGTTAGCGATCACAATGCCCCCTGCTTTTTGATCACAATGCCTCTTGTTTACTGGTCAGAATGCCGCTTCTTCTCCATCATAATGACCCCAGTTTCTGATCACAATACCCCCTGATTAGTAAATAAAATGCTCCCTGCGAGTGATCACAATTACACTTTCTTCCTGATCACATTGCCCCCTGCTTGCTTATCAGAATGCCCCGTCTTTACACATCACGGTACCTGATCACAATACCCCTTGCCTACTGATCACAAGGCCCTTTGCTTCTTGATCACCATTCCCCTTGCTTCCTGATCACAATCTCCCATCCTTAGTGATCACAATGCTCCCTGTTACTGATCACAGTGCCCACTGCTCTGTGATTACAATGCCCTTTGATCTTAATCATAATGACCGCTGTTAGTGATCACAATACCACCTAATTAGTGATACAATGCTCCCTGGTAACTGGTCAAAATGCCCCTTTTTTCTTTCACATTGCCTCCTGTTTACACAACAAACTACTCCTTGTTACCTGATCACAATACTCCTTGCCTAATTATCACAATGCCCTTTGCTTCATGATTAAAATTCCCCTTGCTTGCTCATCACAATCCCCATTCTTAGTGATCACAATGCCCCATACTTTGTGATCACAATGCCCCTTGCTCTTGATCATAATGACCCTTGTTTGTGATCACAATACCCCCTGATTAGTGATTAAAATTCTCCCTGCTTGCTTATCCCACTTCCCCTTTCTTCCTGATCACATTGCCCCCTGCTTGCTTATCAGAATGCCCCGTCTTACACTTCACAATACCTGATCACAATACCCCTTGCCTACTGATCACAATGCCCTTTGCTTCCTGATCACAATTCCTCTGGCTTCCTGATCACAATTCCCATAGTTTCCTGATCACAATCCCCCATTCTTACTGATCACAATACACCTCACAGCGGCTTTCTCCACTCAGGGCAATGCACGTCCTTGTCACCGCAGACCAAGGACTCAAGGAAAACCGTCTGTCTCCCTGCATGTGTGCATTGAGTCACCCACTCTGTCTGTCCCTCGACCCAGGACCAAGGGATGTATCACATGACCCACCATAACGAAGGCCCCTGTCTTCGCTGCTGTGCCCCTCGTTCGCAATCTCCCCCAATGCACGGTAATCCTCCATCCTACCTAGGACTCCCATCACACAGGGGAAAAGAGCCGGAACAAAACAGCAGACTCAACTATGGAGAAAAACAGCAACACCCCTGTGAGTCGTGTGAGGCCTCTGACTGCAGGAAAGAAGAACTCTATGGGAAAAGCTCAGAGGCACGTGACCCACGCACAGAGAGTACCTGCTACTACAACTTGTCGCCCCAAGGTGGAAATCTGGGTGAGGCTCCGAGCACCATCGCACTGCTGGGACCCTGGCGGCATGCATTTAGTCACCACTGTGATTGCCACCGACAGGGCACCGCCTCCTCACAGGACCCCAGTCCCCGGCACGACCACACTCCAATGTGTAAGCTTCCACCTCAACACAGCCTCGGTGTGACTGTCTCAGTGTGTTTCCCAGGGTGAGTGGCCATCCCATGGCTGTCAAGCTCTTGGTCTTGGATGCTATGCTCCCCCTCCCATTCCTTCTCCCTGTGTCTCCTTCTGTCATTTAGTCTGTGTGTCTCTCTCGCTCCCTGTGTGTCTCTCTCTGTTGCCCCTTCAGTGGCTTTCTTTTATTGGCTCTTAGCTCAGCTGTTCAGAGGATTTGATGTGTCAGGGCTAGTTGGAGCCCCCTCTCCTGTGGCGAGACCTAGGCCAGGTTTATTTGCACCAGAAGAGGTTGTAGGTGTTGTGCTATTGCGGGGGCACAGAGCTTCATTGATTCACTCATAGGGGCTGGTTTTGGTCTCCCTTCACTTCTGCATTAGGTGGGGAATGGGTCAACTCCTAAATGAACTGGAGTCTTCTTGCCCTTGTATGTCTGGTAGGCATGGTGGACCATTCCTCATCCACGAGGGTCTTGGGTCCCTGGCGAGCTGCTGGGCGAGCTGAAGGCCTGGGTAAACTTTTCTATCAGGAGGCCGTTGTGACCATAGCTTTCATGGGCGCGATACTTCCTCTTCCAAGAAAGCCACCGGTTTGAGGCATTGTGCACAACAAACAGGGTCCTGGGTTCACTCCCTCTGCAAGAAGGGCCAGGAGTCTCAAGTGCCCCTCACAGTCTGGCAGCGAGGGGGAAGGTGGCAAGTCACCATCCGTTTGCCATTAGGGCCTGGTGTCCATGTTGCCCCACTTGCACGAGCTGTGGGGCATCCGTCTCCCGCCTTTGGCAGGGAAACTTGTGATTTGCACGCTGCTGGTGGGTGGCCAAGGTCTCCACCCTCTGTCAGGATGTTCTGGCTTCCTGACAACCCACTCAAGCAGTTTCTCCTTTCTCAGACAGAAAGGGCTAGGGCCGCATTGTTCCACTCAAGCCAGGTGGCGGCCCGATTACCTCGTCTCCAACAATGTGTCTGGGAACCATAATTTGCATTCAGGTGGGGTCTTTTTTTCCTACCAGTTGAGGCTAGGGTCCTGTGGCCTTGTTTACTAGACCATCATAAATACCTTTCCCATTGCCTAGAGTGTCTGGAGACACTGGGCTATGCTGACATTCAAACTTCAGGTCCTACTGTCTGTCAGGCAGGGTCACACATTGCATGCGACGTGCTCAAATGGAAATGGGGGCCGTGTTCCTTCCAACCAGCAGAATGGCCTGCGGAACTTCATGCCCTGACAGTGTCCCATCCTACTTCCAAGGCAGCCTTAGCACCTGGTGGCCTCTCATGTTATCAGGACCATGCAACAAGTCCTCTCATTGAGCACTTCATCATCAAAATAATGATTGAAAGTTGTGTTACCTAGAAAAAAACCTGGCGTCGCAGAATGGATAAAAGAAACCCAAAAAATAATACATATGCTTCCCACAACAGTCACTCCATATCGAAAGACACACAGAGACTGAAAGTGAAGGGACGGAAAAAATACGTTTTACCAATGGAAATGGGGAAAGAAAAAGCTGGGGAAACAATACTCAGATAACATAGACTTTAAAACAAAAGCTATAACAAGTGACAAAAAGTACATGTCATATTGATAAAACCATCAATCATACAAGAGGATGGGACTCTTCTAATCATATACATGGCACACGTAGTACCTTCTAACACTGAAAGCAAACATGGTGAGTCATAAATGAAGACATTGTGAGTCATAGTAGGGGATGATGACATGGAAATACATCATCCAGACAGAAAATCAACCAAGAAACAATGGAATTAAAGGACTTAAATTGATATTTGTAGACCATCTCACCCCTTATCCAAACAATATACATTCCTTTCAAGGGGACACGGGACATTTTCCACAATAGGTCACATGTTCGACCATCAAACATGTCTCCATAGATACAAGAAGACTGAAATGGTACCAAGCATCTTCTCTGGTATCTACCTAGAAATCAATTGCAAGAAAATAATGGGAAAACACACAAAGGCATGGGATCTAAGCAACATGCTACTCAATGGGTCAGCAATGTCATCAAGGAAGAAATGAAAAAATACCTTGAGGCTAAAGTAAGTGAAAACACAATGTTCCCAAATGTATGCACACAGCGAAAGCAGTCCTAAGAAGCAATTTCAGAGCAATAGAGGCCTACCTCCAGGAAGAAGAAAATTCTCTAATAAACAGTCTATTCTTACAAGTAAGGGACCTTGAAAAAGAAGACTGAGCAAACCCTCTACCATCCTCACCCTCCCCACCAACACTCACATAAACACACACACACACACACACACACACACACACACACACATGCACGCACACACACACAAAGCAATGAGAGGGCAGACGACAGTCAGTGTGAAATCAGCGTGGTTGTCTAACCTGGCCTGGTGTGCCCTTTGCCGTCCTGTGTTATATTATTAACCTCTGAAACCACGGCCAGAAGAATCTTGTGTGAGACCTAAATCAGAGTCTAAAACATGGGTAAAGTTTCACCATTTCGGCTTTCCTGAGGCCAGGGCCTGAGGCCGCTAGGCCGCAGCATGGAAACATGGTACTATTTCCAGCATCTCCATCACAGTGAGCTGGGAAAGGGCTTCATTATGATGTGGTTGCCTGGTTACCTGGGTTCCAAGTTATTTTAAGCTTTATGACCAGGAAGTGAGATCACAGACTGGGGTCTCCTCTGTGAACTTCTTCCTCATACAAAAACTTCCCAAATTCCCTCTGGGTTAGGGATTGCTCACCCTACCTCACTAAACAAGTCCACGCCCAGTTACACTAACACTGACCATGTCACAGTTTCAGGACAACCTGTGCGCAGCCGCGGCCATGGCTTTGAGGACCCAGAGCTTGGTTCAGAGCTGGCTTGCGCTCCTCACCAGTGATGTGACTCTGAGCAGCATGTGCTGTCAGGGCCTCCGCAGTTTTCCCATGTGCATAGTACAGGTCGTTCTAGCATCTCCACCTCAAAATATCATCACATTATAAACACGTGTAGTTCCTAGAAACCCTGGGCTATGGTCACATGTTGTTGGGTGCAGACCTGACCGATGACGTTTGTGCTGAACAGAGGTCAGAACACAGCCTACGGGCTGCGTCTGATCTGGCACTTAGGGATGCACATTGGTTTCCTACCTCTATCTCAAGAGGGCTGTAATGAAATCCATTTCCAACACAGTCCCCTCTGGCACTGAACTTTCAAGGGACTCCATTATGTTGAGACTTGGGGCCAAGCACCTATCTCGGCCTGCGTGTGGGGCGGCCCCTCCATGGCTCCCAGTGTGCCTGCCTCCATGTCACACATCTCTGCGTGAGCCCCGCCGTTTAAGAATTCGCATTGTTTGGGACCCTTTTCTAAGGAATAGAGAAAAGAAAATGATGGGGCGTCACTTCCAGACTGAGTAATGGAAAGTTTATGATGCTGTCGTCTCCCTCTTTCTCTCTTTCTCTGTCTCTCTGTGTCTCTCAGAGACTTGTTTTCTATTCCTAGATCACTGTCTCTGTATGCGATGCTGTGTCTGTCTCACTCTCTGTCTCTTCATGCTTCTGGTTCTCTCTTTCAGTGTGGTGTGTGTGCGTGTCTGAGTGTGTGTGTCTGTGTGTGTGTGTGTTTCTTTATCTGTATGTCTCTCGCACTGTCTCCCTGTCGTGCATCTCTCTTCATATCGCACTCCTTCTTTCTCTATCTCTTCAATTTCTTCCCTTTGTCCTTCTCTCATTCAGTCTGTCTCCCTCTGCCTCGGTCTTGCTTTCTCTATAGCCATTGTGATTATCACGCTCAGCACAATGGGTTTGGAGAGGGGATGTATAGGAAAATATCATGTGAGTGTGTGGGGTGCTGTTCATAGCGTGGGAAAAGTGGACGGCAGTGTATAGAAGGGTGGCATTGGTGTGGGCCTAATGAACCCTGATGGTGCTTTTGGCATCCCGTGACAATGGCCGGTCAAACTGGCCAGCAGTTCGGGTCAGAGCCAGTGACAAGGCACCTGTTGGTGCAGGTCCCGGGGCCAGGGCCCATATGCCCATGCCTGGAATCCCAGGGTTCTGACAGTCCCCAAGCCTCAGTTGCCCCGAACAAGGGACTGCAGATTAGCCAGTTGTGTGTGCGGAGGCAAGCCATCCAGGGCCTGGAGAGTTCCTGCAGGCCAGCACTAGCAGTACTGTGTGACCGCCAGGGGTGCATCAGTGGCCGGCGGTGCCCCTGACATGGCGAATGAAGAAGACTCACTGCAAGCCTGGAATGGCCACTGCTCACGCCAGCAACTTCCGGATGAGCGGTTGGGGAAACGGCGAAACGTGCAGCATGGACTGATGAGGTTGGCGGAGAGTGCTCTCTGGCACACACGCTAAGTGAGAGCACCCAGCATGGTGATGCACACATAACAGGCCGGCCGGACCGGGTCCCCTTGGGCAAACAATGTCAAGTCCCTGTGCCTATGGGAATCCCACCCTGAATTAGATGATGTCGTCTGATCCCGGAACGTAAGCATGATCGGGTCTGGTTAGTACTTGCATGAGGACCTGTTGGAATACCACGTCCTACAGGCTTTTACCTTCCCCTAATGTTGCCGCCACCCAACGATGGGCTCCGTTGCAATACCTCCTGCCTGTTGCCGCTCTGCCGCCGCTCAACCCGCTGCTGGTCCCCAGGCTATCGGCGAACTCGCCGCCCTGCCGTACAGCCTCACAACCCCAACCACATGTTGACGCCCGCTTGCTGGTGCTCCTTCTGCTCTCGCCCTGCTCCTGCCCACAAGCCAGCAGCTCCCAGCCATTTGCGGCAACCACCGACACCCGCAATGCCCAGGCCCAGGGCTTTCCACTACGCATGTCTCTACCTTCGATGCATCACCTCACGGCGGCTTTCTCCAGTCAGGGCAATGCACGTCCTTGTCACCGCAGACCAAGGACTCAAGGAAAACCGTCTGTCTCCCTGCAAGTGTGCATTGAGTCACCCACTCTGTCTGTCCCTCGACCCAGGACCAAGGGATGTATCACATGACCCACCATAACGAAGGCCCCTGTCTTCGCTGCTGTGCCCCTCGTTCGCAATCTCCCCCAATGCACGGTAATCCTCCATCCTACCTAGGACTCCCATCACACAGGGGAAAAGAGCCGGAACAAAACAGCAGACTCAACTATGGAGAAAAACAGCAACACCCCTGTGAGTCGTGTGAGGCCTCTGACTGCAGGAAAGAAGAACTCTATGGGAAAAGCTCAGAGGCACGTGACCCACGCACAGAGAGTACCTGCTACTACAACTTGTCGCCCCAAGGTGGAAATCTGGGTGAGGCTCCGAGCACCATCGCACTGCTGGGACCCTGGCGGCATGCATTTAGTCACCACCGTGATTGCCACCGACAGGGCACCGCCTCCTCACAGGACCCCAGTCCCCGGCACGACCACACTCCAATGTGTAAGCTTCCACCTCAACACAGCCTCGGTGTGACTGTCTCAGTGTGTTTCCCAGGGTGAGTGGCCATCCCATGGCTGTCAAGCTCTGGGTCTTGGATGCTATGCTCCCCCTCCCATTCCTTCTCCCTGTGTCTCCTTCTGTCATTTAGTCTGCGGGTCTCTCTCGCTCCCTGTGTGTCTCTCTCTGTTGCCCCTTCAGTGGCCTTCTTTTATTGGCTCCTGGCTCAGTTGTTCAGAGGATTTGATGTGTCAGGGGTTGTTGGAGCCCCCTCTCCTGTGGCGAGACCTAGGCCAGGTTTATTTGTACCAGAAGAGGTTGTAGGTGTTGTGCTATTGCGGGGGCACAGAGCTTCATTGATTCACTCATAGGGGCTGGTTTTGGTCTCCCTTCACTTCTGCATTAGGTGGGGAATGGGTCAACTTGGTCACCCTAAATGAACTGGAGTCTTCTTGCCCTTGTATGTCTGGTAGGCATGGTGGACCATTCCTCATCCACGAGGGTCTTGGGTCCCTGGCGAGCTGCTGGGCGAGCTGAAGGCCTGGGTAAACTTTTCTATCAGGAGGCCCTTGTGACCATAGCTTTCATGGGCGGGATACTTCCTCTTCCAAGAAAGCCACCGGTTTGAGGCGTTGTGCACAACAAACAGGGTCCTGGGTTCACTCCCTCTGCAAGAAGGGCCAGGAGTCTCAAGTGCCCCTCACAGTCTGGCAGCGAGGGGGAAGGTGGCAAGTCACCATCCGTTTGCCATTAGGGCCTGGTGTCCATGTTGCCCCACTTGCACGAGCTGTGGGGCATCCGTCTCCCGCCTTTGGCAGGGAAACTTGTGATTTGCACGCTGCTGGTGGGTGGCCAAGGTCTCCACCCTCTGTCAGGATGTTCTGGCTTCCTGACAACCCACTCAAGCAGTTTCTCCTTTCTCAGACAGAAAGGGCTAGGGCCGCATTGTTCCACTCAAGCCAGGTGGCGGCCCGATTACCTCGTCTCCAACAATGTGTCTGGGAACCATAATTTGCATTCAGGTGGGGTCTTTTTTTCCTACCAGTTGAGGCTAGGGTCCTGTGGCCTTGTTTACTAGACCATCATAAATACCTTTCCCATTGCCTAGAGTGTCTGGAGACACTGGGCTATGCTGACATTCAAACTTCAGGTCCTACTGTCTGTCAGGCAGGGTCACACATTGCAT
The DNA here is from genome assembly GCA_031876335.1 of Hipposideros larvatus. Taxonomy (NCBI): domain Eukaryota; kingdom Metazoa; phylum Chordata; class Mammalia; order Chiroptera; family Hipposideridae; genus Hipposideros; species Hipposideros larvatus. The sequence goes on from CM063102.1 coordinate 15,580,616, forward strand.
GCGACGTGCTCAAATGGAAATGGGGGCCGTGTTCCTTCCAACCAGCAGAATGGCCTGCGGAACTTCATGCCCTGACAGTGTCCCATCCTACTTCCAAGGCAGCCTTAGCACCTGGTGGCCTCTCATGTTATCAGGACCATGCAACAAGTCCTCTCATTGAGCACTTCATCATCAAAATAATGATTGAAAGTTGTGTTACCTAGAAAAAAACCTGGCGTCGCAGAATGGATAAAAGAAACCCAAAAAATAATACATATGCTTCCCACAACAGTCACTCCATATCGAAAGACACACAGAGACTGAAAGTGAAGGGACGGAAAAAATACGTTTTACCAATGGAAATGGGGAAAGAAAAAGCTGGGGAAACAATACTCAGATAACATAGACTTTAAAACAAAAGCTATAACAAGTGACAAAAAGTACATGTCATATTGATAAAACCATCAATCATACAAGAGGATGGGACTCTTCTAATCATATACATGGCACACGTAGGACCTTCTAACACTGAAAGCAAACATGGTGAGTCATAAATGAAGACATTGTGAGTCATAGTAGGGGATGATGACATGCAAATACATCATCCAGACAGAAAATCAACCAAGAAACAATGGAATTAAAGGACTTAAATTGATATTTGTAGACCATCTCACCCCTTATCCAAACAATATACATTCCTTTCAAGGGGACACGGGACATTTTCCACAATAGGTCACATGTTCGACCATCAAACATGTCTCCATAGATACAAGAAGACTGAAATGGTACCAAGCATCTTCTCTGGTATCTACCTAGAAATCAATTGCAAGAAAATAATGGGAAAACACACAAAGGCATGGGATCTAAGCAACATGCTACTCAATGGGTCAGCAATGTCATCAAGGAAGAAATGAAAAAATACCTTGAGGCTAAAGTAAGTGAAAACACAATGTTCCCAAATGTATGCACACAGCGAAAGCAGTCCTAAGAAGCAATTTCAGAGCAATAGAGGCCTACCTCCAGGAAGAAGAAAATTCTCTAATAAACAGTCTATTCTTACAAGTAAGGGACCTTGAAAAAGAAGACTGAGCAAACCCTCTACCATCCTCACCCTCCCCACCAACACTCACATAAACACACACACACACACACACACACACACACACATGCACGCACACACACACGAAGCAATGAGAGGGCAGACGACAGTCAGTGTGAAAACAGCGTGGTTGTCTAACCTGGCCTGGTGTGCCCTTTGCCTTCCTGTGTTATATTATTGACTTCTGAAACCACGGCCAGAAGAATGTTGTGTGAGACCTAAATCAGAGTCTAAAACATGGGTAAAGTCTCACCATTTCGGCTTTCCTGAAGCCAGTGCCTGAGGCCGCTAGGCCGCAGCATGGAAACATGGTACTATTTCCAGCATCTCCATCACAGTGAGCTGGGAAAGGGCTTCATTATGATGTGGTTGCCTGGTTACCTGGGTTCCAAGTTCTTTTAAGCTTTATGACCAGGAAGTGAGATCACAGACTGGGGTCTCCTCTGTGAACTTCTTCCTCATACAAAAACTTCCCAAATTCCCTCTGGGTTAGGGATTGCTCACCCTACCTCACTAAACAAGTCCACGCCCAGTTACACTAACACTGACCATGTCACAGTTTCAGGACAACCTGTGCGCAGCCGCGTCCATGGCTTTGAGGACCCAGAGCTTGGTTCAGAGCTGGCTTGCGCTCCTCACCAGTGATGTGACTCTGAGCAGCATGTGCTGTCAGGGCCTCCGCAGTTTTCCCATGTGCATAGTACAGGTCGTTCTAGCATCTCCACCTCAAAATATCATCACATTATAAACACGTGTAGTTCCTAGAAACCCTGGGCTATGGTCACATGTTGTCGGGTGCAGACCTGACCGATGACGTTTGTGCTGAACAGAGGTCAGAACACAGCCTACGGGCTGCGTCTGATCTGGCACTTAGGGATGCACATTGGTTTCCTACCTCTATCTCAAGAGGGCTGTAATGAAATCCATTTCCAACACAGTCCCCTCTGGCACTGAACTTTCAAGGGACTCCATTATGTTGAGACTTGGGGCCAAGCACCTATCTCGGCCTGCGTGTGGGACGGCCCCTCCATGGCTCCCAGTGTGCCTGCCTCCATGTCACACATCTCTGCGTGAGCCCCGCCTTTTAAGAATTCGCATTGTTTGGGACCCTTTTCTAAGGAATAGAGAAAAGAAAATGATGGGGCGTCACTTCCAGACTGAGTAATGGAAAGTTTATGATGCTGCCGTCTCCCTCTTTCTCTCTTTCTCTGTCTCTCTGTGTCTCTCAGAGACTTGTTTTCTATTCCTAGATCACTGTGTCTGTATGCGATGCTGTGTCTGTCTCACTCTCTGTCTTTTCATGCTTCTGGTTCTCTCTTTCAGTGTGGTGTGTGTGCGTGTCTGAATGTGTGTGTCTGTGTGTGTGTGTGTTTCTTTATCTGTATGTCTCTCGCACTGTCTCCCTGTGTGCATCTCTCTTCATATCGCACTCCTTCTGTCTCTATCTCTTCAATTTCTTCCCTTTGTCCTTCTCTCATTCAGTCTGTCTCCCTCTGCCTCGGTCTTGCTTTCTCTATAGCCATTGTGATTATCACGCTCAGCACAATGGGTTTGGAGAGGGGATGTATAGGAAAATATCATGTGAGTGTGTGGGGTGCTGTTCATAGCGTGGGAAAAGTGGACGGCAGTGTATAGAAGGGTGGCATTGGTGTGGGCCTGATGAACCCTGATGGTGCTTTTGGCATCCCGTGACAATGGCCGGTCAAACTGGCCAGCAGTTCGGGTCAGAGCCAGTGACAAGGCACCTGTTGGTGCAGGTCCCGGGGCCAGGGCCCATATGCCCATGCCTGGAATCCCAGGGTTCTGACAGTCCCCAAGCCTCAGTTGCCCCGAACAAGGGACTGCAGATTAGCCAGTTGTGTGTGCGGAGGCAAGCCATCCAGGGCCTGGAGAGTTCCTGCAGGCCAGCACTAGCAGTACTGTGTGACCGCCAGGGGTGCATCAGTGGCCGGCGGTGCCCCTGACATGGCGAATGAAGAAGACTCACTGCAAGCCTGGAATGGCCACTGCTCACGCCAGCAACTTCCGGATGAGCGGTTGGGGAAACGGCGAAACGTGCAGCATGGACTGATGAGGTTGGCGGAGAGTGCTCTCTGGCACACACGCTAAGTGAGAGCACCCAGCTTGGTGACGCACACATAACAGGCCGGCCGGACCGGGTCCCCTTGGGCAAACAATGTCAAGTCCCTGTGCCTATGGGAATCCCACCCTGAATTAGATGATGTCGTCTGATCCCGGAACGTAAGCATGATCGGGTCTGGTTAGTACTTGCATGAGGACCTGTTGGAATACCACGTCCTACAGGCTTTTACCTTCCCCTAATGTTGCCGCCACCCAACGATGGGCTCCGTTGCAATACCTCCTGCCTGTTGCCGCTCTGCCGCCGCTCAACCCGCTGCTGGTCCCCAGGCTATCGGCGAACTCGCCGCCCTGCCGTACAGCCTCACAACCCCAACCACATGTTGACGCCCGCTTGCTGGTGCTCCTTCTGCTCTCGCCCTGCTCCTGCCCACAAGCCAGCAGCTCCCAGCCATTTGCGGCAACCACCGACACCCGCAATGCCCAGGCCCAGGGCTTTCCACTACGCATGTCTCTACCTTCGATGCATCACCTCACGGCGGCTTTCTCCAGTCAGGGCAATGCACGTCCTTGTCACCGCAGACCAAGGACTCAAGGAAAACCGTCTGTCTCCCTGCAAGTGTGCATTGAGTCACCCACTCTGTCTGTCCCTCGACCCAGGACCAAGGGATGTATCACATGACCCACCATAACGAAGGCCCCTGTCTTCGCTGCTGTGCCCCTCGTTCGCAATCTCCCCCAATGCACGGTAATCCTCCATCCTACCTAGGACTCCCATCACACAGGGGAAAAGAGCCGGAACAAAACAGCAGACTCAACTATGGAGAAAAACAGCAACACCCCTGTGAGTCGTGTGAGGCCTCTGACTGCAGGAAAGAAGAACTCTATGGGAAAAGCTCAGAGGCACGTGACCCACGCACAGAGAGTACCTGCTACTACAACTTGTCGCCCCAAGGTGGAAATCTGGGTGAGGCTCCGAGCACCATCGCACTGCTGGGACCCTGGCGGCATGCATTTAGTCACCACCGTGATTGCCACCGACAGGGCACCGCCTCCTCACAGGACCCCAGTCCCCGGCACGACCACACTCCAATGTGTAAGCTTCCACCTCAACACAGCCTCGGTGTGACTGTCTCAGTGTGTTTCCCAGGGTGAGTGGCCATCCCATGGCTGTCAAGCTCTGGGTCTTGGATGCTATGCTCCCCCTCCCATTCCTTCTCCCTGTGTCTCCTTCTGTCATTTAGTCTGCGGGTCTCTCTCGCTCCCTGTGTGTCTCTCTCTGTTGCCCCTTCAGTGGCCTTCTTTTATTGGCTCCTGGCTCAGTTGTTCAGAGGATTTGATGTGTCAGGGGCTGTTGGAGCCCCCTCTCCTGTGGCGAGACCTAGGCCAGGTTTATTTGTACCAGAAGAGGTTGTAGGTGTTGTGCTATTGCGGGGGCACAGAGCTTCATTGATTCACTCATAGGGGCTGGTTTTGGTCTCCCTTCACTTCTGCATTAGGTGGGGAATGGGTCAACTTGGTCACCCTAAATGAACTGGAGTCTTCTTGCCCTTGTATGTCTGGTAGGCATGGTGGACCATTCCTCATCCACGAGGGTCTTGGGTCCCTGGCGAGCTGCTGGGCGAGCTGAAGGCCTGGGTAAACTTTTCTATCAGGAGGCCCTTGTGACCATAGCTTTCATGGGCGGGATACTTCCTCTTCCAAGAAAGCCACCGGTTTGAGGCGTTGTGCACAACAAACAGGGTCCTGGGTTCACTCCCTCTGCAAGAAGGGCCAGGAGTCTCAAGTGCCCCTCACAGTCTGGCAGCGAGGGGGAAGGTGGCAAGTCACCATCCGTTTGCCATTAGGGCCTGGTGTCCATGTTGCCCCACTTGCACGAGCTGTGGGGCATCCGTCTCCCGCCTTTGGCAGGGAAACTTGTGATTTGCACGCTGCTGGTGGGTGGCCAAGGTCTCCACCCTCTGTCAGGATGTTCTGGCTTCCTGACAACCCACTCAAGCAGTTTCTCCTTTCTCAGACAGAAAGGGCTAGGGCCGCATTGTTCCACTCAAGCCAGGTGGCGGCCCGATTACCTCGTCTCCAACAATGTGTCTGGGAACCATAATTTGCATTCAGGTGGGGTCTTTTTTTCCTACCAGTTGAGGCTAGGGTCCTGTGGCCTTGTTTACTAGACCATCATAAATACCTTTCCCATTGCCTAGAGTGTCTGGAGACACTGGGCTATGCTGACATTCAAACTTCAGGTCCTACTGTCTGTCAGGCAGGGTCACACATTGCATGCGACGTGCTCAAATGGAAATGGGGGCCGTGTTCCTTCCAACCAGCAGAATGGCCTGCGGAACTTCATGCCCTGACAGTGTCCCATCCTACTTCCAAGGCAGCCTTAGCACCTGGTGGCCTCTCATGTTATCAGGACCATGCAACAAGTCCTCTCATTGAGCACTTCATCATCAAAATAATGATTGAAAGTTGTGTTACCTAGAAAAAAACCTGGCGTCGCAGAATGGATAAAAGAAACCCAAAAAATAATACATATGCTTCCCACAACAGTCACTCCATATCGAAAGACACACAGAGACTGAAAGTGAAGGGACGGAAAAAATACGTTTTACCAATGGAAATGGGGAAAGAAAAAGCTGGGGAAACAATACTCAGATAACATAGACTTTAAAACAAAAGCTATAACAAGTGACAAAAAGTACATGTCATATTGATAAAACCATCAATCATACAAGAGGATGGGACTCTTCTAATCATATACATGGCACACGTAGGACCTTCTAACACTGAAAGAAAACATGGTGAGTCATAAATGAAGACATTGTGAGTCATAGTAGGGGATGATGACATGCAAATACATCATCCAGACAGAAAATCAACCAAGAAACAATGGAATTAAAGGACTTAAATTGATATTTGTAGACCATCTCACCCCTTATCCAAACAATATACATTCCTTTCAAGGGGACACGGGACATTTTCCACAATAGGTCACATGTTCGACCATCAAACATGTCTCCATAGATACAAGAAGACTGAAATGGTACCAAGCATCTTCTCTGGTATCTACCTAGAAATCAATTGCAAGAAAATAATGGGAAAACACACAAAGGCATGGGATCTAAGCAACATGCTACTCAATGGGTCAGCAGTGTCATCAAGGAAGAAATGAAAAAATACCTTGAGGCTAAAGTAAGTGAAAACACAATGTTCCCAAATGTATGCACACAGCGAAAGCAGTCCTAAGAAGCAATTTCAGAGCAATAGAGGCCTACCTCCAGGAAGAAGAAAATTCTCTAATAAACAGTCTATTCTTACAAGTAAGGGACCTTGAAAAAGAAGACTGAGCAAACCCTCTACCATCCTCACCCTCCCCACCAACACTCACATAAACACACACACACACACACACACATGCACGCACACACACACAAAGCAATGAGAGGGCAGACGACAGTCAGTGTGAAATCAGCGTGGTTGTCTAACCTGGCCTGGTGTGCCCTTTGCCTTCCTGTGTTATATTATTGACCTCTGAAACCACGGCCAGAAGAATGTTGTGTGAGACCTAAATCAGAGTCTAAAACATGGGTAAAGTTTCACCATTTCGGCTTTCCTGAGGCCAGGGCCTGAGGCCGCTAGGCCGCAGCATGGAAACATGGTACTATTTCCAGCATCTCCATCACAGTGAGCTGGGAAAGGGCTTCATTATGATGTGGTTGCCTGGTTACCTGGGTTCCAAGTTCTTTTAAGCTTTATGACCAGGAAGTGAGATCACAGACTGGGGTCTCCTCTGTGAACTTCTTCCTCATACAAAAACTTCCCAAATTCCCTCTGGGTTAGGGATTGCTCACCCTACCTCACTAAACAAGTCCACGCCCAGTTACACTAACACTGACCATGTCACAGTTTCAGGACAACCTGTGCGCAGCCGCGGCCATGGCTTTGAGGACCCAGAGCTTGGTTCAGAGCTGGCTTGCGCTCCTCACCAGTGATGTGACTCTGAGCAGCATGTGCTGTCAGGGCCTCCGCAGTTTTCCCATGTGCATAGTACAGGTCGTTCTAGCATCTCCACCTCAAAATATCATCACATTATAAACACGTGTAGTTCCTAGAAACCCTGGGCTATGGTCACATGTTGTCGGGTGCAGACCTGACCGATGACGTTTGTGCTGAACAGAGGTCAGAACACAGCCGACGGGCTGCGTCTGATCTGGCACTTAGGGATGCACATTGGTTTCTTACCTCTATCTCAAGAGGGCTGTAATGAAATCCATTTCCAACACAGTCCCCTCTGGCACTGAACTTTCAAGGGACTCCATTATGTTGAGACTTGGGGCCAAGCGCCTATCTCGGCCTGCGTGTGGGGCGGCCCCTCCATGGCTCCCAGTGTGCCTGCCTCCATGTCACACATCTCTGCGTGAGCCCCGCCTTTTAAGAATTGGCATTGTTTGGGACCCTTTTCTAAGGAATAGAGAAAAGAAAATGATGGGGTGTCACTTCCAGACTGAGTAATGGAAAGTTTATGATGCTGCCGTCTCCCTCTTTCTCTCTTTCTCTGTCTCTCTGTGTCTCTCAGAGACTTGTTTTCTATTCCTAGATCACTGTCTCTGTATGCGATGCTGTGTCTGTCTCACTCTCTGTCTTTTCATGCTTCTGGTTCTCTCTTTCAGTGTGGTGTGTGTGCGTGTCTGAATGTGTGTGTCTGTGTGTGTGTGTGTTTCTTTATCTGTATGTCTCTCGCACTGTCTCCCTGTGTGCATCTCTCTTCATATCGCACTCCTTCTGTCTCTATCTCTTCAATTTCTTCCCTTTGTCCTTCTCTCATTCAGTCTGTCTCCCTCTGCCTCGGTCTTGCTTTCTCTATAGCCATTGTGATTATCACGCTCAGCACAATGGGTTTGGAGAGGGGATGTATAGGAAAATATCATGTGAGTGTGTGGGGTGCTGTTCATAGCGTGGGAAAAGTGGACGGCAGTGTATAGAAGGGTGGCATTGGTGTGGGCCTGATGAACCCTGATGGTGCTTTTGGCATCCCGTGACAATGGCCGGTCAAACTGGCCAGCAGTTCGGGTCAGAGCCAGTGACAAGGCACCTGTTGGTGCAGGTCCCGGGGCCAGGGCCCATATGCCCATGCCTGGAATCCCAGGGTTCTGACAGTCCCCAAGCCTCAGTTGCCCCGAACAAGGGACTGCAGATTAGCCAGTTGTGTGTGCGGAGGCAAGCCATCCAGGGCCTGGAGAGTTCCTGCAGGCCAGCACTAGCAGTACTGTGTGACCGCCAGGGGTGCATCAGTGGCCGGCGGTGCCCCTGACATGGCGAATGAAGAAGACTCACTGCAAGCCTGGAATGGCCACTGCTCACGCCAGCAACTTCCGGATGAGCGGTTGGGGAAACGGCGAAACGTGCAGCATGGACTGATGAGGTTGGCGGAGAGTGCTCTCTGGCACACACGCTAAGTGAGAGCACCCAGCATGGTGACGCACACATAACAGGCCGGCCGGACCGGGTCCCCTTGGGCAAACAATGTCAAGTCCCTGTGCCTATGGGAATCCCACCCTGAATTAGATGATGTCGTCTGATCCCGGAACGTAAGCATGATCGGGTCTGGTTAGTACTTGCATGAGGACCTGTTGGAATACCACGTCCTACAGGCTTTTACCTTCCCCTAATGTTGCCGCCACCCCACGATGGGCTCCGTTGCAATACCTCCTGCCTGTTGCCGCTCTGCCGCCGCTCAACCCGCTGCTGGTCCCCAGGCTATCGGCGAACTCGCCGCCCTGCCGTACAGCCTCACAACCCCAACCACATGTTGACGCCCGCTGGCTGGTGCTCCTTCTGCTCTCGCACTGCTCCTGCCCACAAGCCAGCAGCTCCCAGCCATTTGCGGCAACCACCGACACCCGCAATGCCCAGGCCCAGGGCTTTCCACTACGCATGTCTCTACCTTCGATGCATCACCTCACGGCGGCTTTCTCCAGTCAGGGCAATGCACGTCCTTGTCACCGCAGACCAAGGACTCAAGGAAAACCGTCTGTCTCCCTGCAAGTGTGCATTGAGTCGGTTTAGGGTTAGGGTTAGGGTTAGGGTTTAGGATTTAGGGTTAGGGTTATGGTTATGGTTAGGGTTAGGGTTAGGGGCAGGATTGGGGTTTGGGACATGGTTAAGTTTAGTGTTAGGGTATAGTTACGTTTAGGTTTTGTCTGATGCTTAAGTTTAGGTTTAGGGACAGGGTTAGTGACAGGGTGAGGGTTAGAGTTAAGGTTGGAGAGACGGTAAGGGTCAGAGTTAGGTTTAGCGACAGTGTTAGGGTTAGGGATCAGGTTAGGTTAGGGTTTAGGGTTAGGGTTAGGGTTAGGGTTAGGAATAGGGGAGGGTTACTGTTTACATTTTAGGGTTAGGGTTTAGGGATAGGGTTAGGGTTAGGGTTAGGGTTAGAGTTAGGGTTAGGGTTAGGGTTAGGGTTAGGGTTAGGTTTTAGGGATAGGGTTAGGGTTAGGGTTACGGTTTAGGTTTAGGGTTAGGGTTAAGGTTAGGGTTTAGGGTTTAGGGTTAGGGTTAGGGTTAGAGTTAGGGTTTAGGCTTTAGGGTTAGGGTAAGGGTTAGGGTTTAGGGTTAGGGGTAGGGTTAGGGTTAGGGTTAGGTTTAGGGTTTAGTGTTTATGGTTAGGGTTAGCGTTAGGGTTAGGGTTTGGGTTTAGGGTTTAGTGTTAGGGTTAAGTTTAGGGTTAGGGTTAGGTACACGTTTCGGGTTTGAGACATGGTTAGGTTTAGTGTTAGGGTTATAGTTAAGTTTAGGTTTTGGCTGATGGTTAAGGTTAGGTTTAGGGACAGGGTTAGTTACAGGGTGAGGGTTAGAGTTAAAGATAGAGAGACGGTAAGGGTCAGAGTTAGGTTTAGCGACAGTGTTAGGGTTAGGGTTAGGGTTAGGTTAGGGTTAGGGTTAGAGTTAGGGTTTAGGGTTAGGGTTAGGTTTAGGGTTTAGGATTTAGGGTTAGGGTTATGGTTAGGGTTAGGGTTAGGGTTAGGGGCAGGATTAGGGTTTGGGAAATGGTTAGGTTTAGTGTAGGTTTATAGTTAAGTTTTGGTTTTGGCAGATGGTTAAGGTTAGTTTTAGGGACAGGTTTAGTGACAGGGTGAGGGTTAGAGTTAAGTTTAGAGAGACGGTAAGGGTCAGAGTTAGGTTTAGCGACAGTGTTAGTGTTAGGGATCAGGTTAGGTTAGGGTTTAGGGTTAGGGTTAGGGTTAGGGTTAGGAATAGGGGAGGGTTGGTGTTTACATTTTAGGGTTAGGGTTTAGGGTTAGGGTTAGGGTTAAGAATAGGGGCGGGTTAGTGTTTACATTTTAGGGTTAGGGTTTAGGGATAGGGTTAGGGTTAGGGTTAGGGTTAGAGTTAGGGTTAGGGTTAAGGTTAGGGTTAGGGTTTAGGGATAGGATTAGGGTTAGGGTTACGGTTTAGGTTTAGGGTCAGGGTTAAGGTTAGGGTTTAGGGTTTAGGGTTAGGGTTAGTGTTAGAGTTAGGGTTTAGGCTTTAGGGTTAGGGTTAGTGTTAGGGTTTAGGGTTTAGGTTTAGGGTTAGGGTTAGTGTTAGGGTTCCGGGTTTAGAGTTAGGGTTAAGGTTAGGTTTATGGTTAGGTAAACGTTTCGGGTTTGAGACATGGTTAGGTTTAGTGTTAGGGTTATAGTTAAGTTTAGGTTTTGGCTGATGGTTAAGGTTAGGTTTAGGGACAGGGTTAGTTACAGGGTGAGGGTTAGAGTTAAAGATAGAGAGACCGTAAGGGTCAGAGTTAGGTTTAGCGACAGTGTTTGGGTTAGGGTTAGGGTTAGGTTAGGGTTAGGGTTAAAGTTAGGGTTTAGGGTTAGGGTTAGGGTTAGGGTTTAGGATTTAGGGTTAGGGTTATGGTTATGGTTAGAGTTAGGGTTAGGGGCAGGATTAGGGTTTGGGACATGGTTAGGTTTACTGTTAGGGGTATATTAAGTTTAGGTTTTGTCTGATGCTTAAGTTTAGGTTTAGGGACAGGGTTAGTGACAGGGTGAGGGTTAGAGTTAAGGTTGGAGAGACGGTAAGGGTCAGAGTTAGGTTTAGCGACAGTGTTAGGGTTAGGGATCAGGTTAGGTTAGGGTTTAGTGTTAGGGTTAGGGTTAGGAATAGGGGAGGGTTAGTGTTTACATTTTAGGGTTAGGGTTTAGGGATAGGGTTAGGGTTAGTGTTAGGGTTAGGGTTTAGTGTTTATGGTTAGGGTTAGCGTTAGGGTTAGGGTTTGGGTTTAGGGTTTAGTGTTAGGGTTAAGGTTAGGGTTAGGGTTAGGTACACGTTTCGGGTCTGAGACATGGTTAGGTTTAGTGTTAGGGTTATAGTTAAGTTTAGGTTTTGGCTGATGGTTAAGGTTAGGTTTAGGGACAGGGTTAGTTACAGGGTGAGGGTTAGAGTTAAAGATAGAGAGACGGTAAGGGTCAGAGTTAGGTTTAGCGACAGTGTTAGGGTTAGGGTTAGGGTTAGGTTAGGGTTAGGGACAGGAATAGGGTTTGGGACATGGTTAGGTTTACTGTTAGGGTTATATTAAGTTTAGGTTTTGTCTGATGCTTAAGTTTAGGTTTAGGGACAGGGTTAGTGACAGGGTGAGTGTTAGAGTTAAGGTTGGAGAGACGGTAAGGGTCAGAGTTAGATTTAGCGACAGTGTTAGGGTTAGGGATCAGGTTAGGTTAGGGTTTAGGGTTAGGGTTAGGGTTAGGGTTAGGAATAGGGGAGGGTTAGTGTTTACATTTTAGGGTTAGGGTTTAGGGATAGGGTTAGGGTTAGGGTTAGGGTTAGAGTTAGGGTTAGGGTTAGGGTTAGGGTTAGGGTTAGGTTTTAGGGATAGGGTTAGGGTTAGGGTTACGGTTTAGGTTCAGGGTTAGGGTTAAGGTTAGGGTTTAGGGTTTAGGGTTAGGGTTAGGGTTAGAGTTAGGGTTTAGGCTTTAGGGTTAGGGTAAGTGTTAGGGTTTAGGGTTAGTGGTAGGTTTAGGGTTAGGGTTAGGTTTAGGGTTTAGTGTTTATGGTTAGGGTTAGCGTTAGGGTTAGGGTTTGGGTTTAGGGTTTAGGTTTAGGGTTAGGGTTAGTGTTAGTGTTTCGGGTTTAGTGTTAGGGTTAAGGTTAGGGTTAGGGTTAGGTACACGTTTCGGGTTTGAGACATGGTTAGGTTTAATGTTAGGGTTATAGTTAAGTTTAGGTTTTGGCTGATGGTTAAGGTTAGGTTTAGGGACAGGGTTAGTTACAGGGTGAGGGTTAGAGTTAAAGATAGAGAGACGGTAAGGGTCAGAGTTAGGTTTAGCGACAGTGTTAGGGTTAGGGTTAGGGTTAGGTTAGGGTTAGGGTTAAAGTTAGGGTTTAGGGTTAGGGTTAGGGTTAGGGTTTAGGATTTAGGGTTAGGGTTATGGTTATGGTTAGGGTTAGTGTTAGGGGCAGGATTGGGGTTTTGGACATGGTTAGGTTTAGTGTTAGGGTATAGTTAAGTTTAGGTTTTGTCTGATGCTTAAGTTTAGGTTTAGGGACAGGGTTAGTGACAGGGTGAGGGTTAGAGTTAAGGTTGGAGAGACGGTAAGGTTCAGAGTTAGGTTTAGCGACAGTGTTAGGGTTAGGGATCAGGTTAGGTTAGGGTTTAGGGTTAGGGTTAGGGTTAGGGTTAGGAATAGGGGAGGGATAGTGTTTACATTTTAGGGTTAGGGTTTAGGGATAGGGTTAGGGTTAGGGTTAGGGTTAGAGTTAGGGTTAGGGTTAGGGTTAGGGTTAGGGTTAGGGTTAGGGTTACGGTTTAGGTTTAGGGTTAGGGTTAAGGTTAGGGTTTAGGGTTTAGGGTTAGGGTTAGGGTTAGAGTTAGGGTTTAGGCTTTAGGGTTAGGGTTAGTGTTAGGGTTTAGGGTTTAGGGTTAGGGTTAGGGTTAGGGTTAGGGTTTAGTGTTTATGGTTAGGGTTAGCGTTAGGGTTAGGGTTTGGGTTTAGTGTTTAGGTTTAGGGTTAGGGTTAGTGTTAGGGTTTTGGGTTTAGTGTTAGGGTTAATGTTAGGGTTAGGGTTAGTACACGTTTCGGGTTTGAGACATGGTTAGGTTTAGTGTTAGGGTTATAGTTAAATTTAGGTTTTGGCGGATGTTAAGTTTAGGTTTATAGACAGGGTGAGTTATAGGGTGAGGGTTAGAGTTAAAGATAGAGAGACGGTAAGGGTCAGAGTTAGGTTTAGCGACAGTGTTAGGGTTAGGGTTAGGGTTAGGTTAGGGTTAGGGACAGGAATAGGGTTTGGGACATGGTTAGGTTTACTGTTAGGGTTATATTAAGTTTAGGTTTTGTCTGATGCTTAAGTTTAGGTTTAGGGACAGGGTTAGTGACAGGGTGAGGGTTAGAGTTAAGGTTGGAGAGACGGTAAGGGTCAGAGTTAGGTTTAGCGACAGTGTTAGGGTTAGGGATCAGGTTAGGTTAGGGTTTAGGGTTAGGGTTAGGGTTAGGGTTAGGAATAGGGGAGGGTTAGTGTTTACATTTTAGGGTTAGGGTTTAGGGATAGGGTTAGGGTTAGGGTTAGGGTTAGAGTTAGGGTTAGGGTTAGGGTTAGGGTTAGGGTTAGGTTTTAGGGATAGGGTTAGGGTTACGGTTTAGGTTCAGGGTTAGGGTTAAGGTTAGGGTTTAGGGTTTAGCGTTAGGGTTAGGGTTAGAGTTAGGGTTTAGGCTTTAGGGTTAGGGTAAGTGTTAGGGTTTAGGGTTAGGGGTAGGGTTAGGGTTAGGGTTAGGTTTAGGGTTTAGTGTTTATGGTTAGGGTTAGCGTTAGGGTTAGGGTTTGGGTTTAGGGTTTAGTGTTAGGTTTGAGTTTAGGGTTAGGGTTAGGTACACGTTTCGGGTTTGAGACATGGTTAGGTTTAGTGTTAGGGTTATAGTTAAGTTTAGGTTTTGGCTGATGGTTAAGGTTAGGTTTAGGGACAGGGTTAGTTACAGGGTGATGGTTAGAGTTAAAGATAGAGAGACGGTAAGGGTCAGAGTTAGGTTTAGCGACAGTGTTAGGGTTAGGGTAAGGGTTAGGTTAGGGTTAGGGTTAGAGTTAGGGTTTAGGGTTAGTGTTAGGTTTAGGGTTTAGGATTTAGGGTTAGGGTTATGGTTAGGGTTAGGGTTAGGATTAGGGGCAGGATTAGGGTTTGGGAAATGGTTAGGTTTAGTGTAGGGTTATAGTTAAGTTTTGGTTTTGGCAGATGGTTAAGGTTAGTTTTAGGGACAGGTTTAGTGACAGGGTGAGGGTTAGAGTTAAGTTTAGAGAGACGGTAAGGGTCAGAGTTAGGTTTAGCGACAGTGTTAGTGTTAGGGATCAGGTTAGGTTAGGGTTTAGGGTTAGGGTTAGGGTTAGGGTTAGGAATAGGGGAGGGTTAGTGTTTACATTTTAGGGTTAGGGTTTAGGGATAGGGTTAGGGTTAGGGTTAGGGTTAGAGTTAGGGTTAGGGTTAAGGTTAGGGTTAGGGTTTAGGGATAGGATTAGGGTTAGGGTTACGGTTTAGGTTTAGGGTTAGGGTTAAGGTTAGGGTTTAGGGTTTAGGGTTAGGGTTAGTGTTAGAGTTAGGGTTTAGGCTTTAGGGTTAGGGTTAGTGTTAGGGTTTAGGGTTTAGGTTTAGGGTTAGGGTTAGTGTTAGGGTTCCGGGTTTAGTGTTAGGGTTAAGGTTAGGTTTATGGTTAGGTAAACGTTTCGGGTTTGAGACATGGTTAGGTTTAGTGTTAGGGTTATAGTTAAGTTTAGGTTTTGGCTGATGGTTAAGGTTAGGTTTAGGGACAGGGTTAGTTACAGGGTGAGGGTTAGAGTTAAAGATAGAGAGACGGTAAGGGTCAGAGTTAGGTTTAGCGACATTGTTAGGGTTAGGGTTAGGGTTAGGTTAGGGTTAGGGTTAGAGTTAGGGTTTATGGTTAGGGTTAGGGTTAGGGGCAGGATTGGGGTTTGGGACATCGTTAGGTTTACTGTTAGGGTTATATTAAGTTTAGGTTTTGTCTGATGCTTAAGTTTAGGTTTAGGGACTGGGTTAGTGACAGGGTGAGGGTTAGAGTTAAGGTTGGAGAGACGGTAAGGGTCAGAGTTAGGTTTAGCGACAGTGTTAGGGTTAGGGATCAGGTTAGGTTAGGGTTTAGGGTTAGGGTTACGGTTAGGGTTAGGAATAGGGGAGGGTTTGTGTTTACATTTTAGGGTTCGGGTTTAGGGATAGGGTTAGGGTTAGGGTTAGTGTTAGGGTTAGAGTTAGGATTTAGGCTTTAGGGTTAGGGTTAGGGTTAGAGTTAGGGCTTACGGTTTAGGGTTAGGGTTAGGGTTAGGGTTTCGGGTTTAGGGTTAGGGTTTGGGTTACGGTTTAGGTTTAAGGTTAGGGTTAAAGTTTGGGTTTAGGGTTTAGGGTTAGGGTTAGTGTTAGAGTTAGGGTTTAGGCTTTAGGGTTAGGGTTAGTGTTAGGGTTTAGGGTTTAGGGTTAGGGTTAGGGTTAGGGTTAGGGTTTAGTGTTTTTGGTTAGGGTTAGCGTTAGGGTTAGGGTTTGGGTTTAGTGTTTAGGTTTAGGGTTAGGGTTAGTGTTAGGGTTTTGGGTTTAGTGTTAGGGTTAATGTTAGGGTTAGGGTTAGGTACACGTTTCGGGTTTGAGACATGGTTAGGTTTAGTGTTAGGGTTAGTGTTAGAGTTAGGGTTTAGTGTTTATGGTTAGGGTTAGCGTTAGGGTTAGGGTTTGGGTTTAGGGTTTAGTGTTAGGGTTAAGGTTAGGGTTAGGGTTAGGTACACGTTTCGGGTCTGAGACATGGTTAGGTTTAGTGTTAGGGTTATAGTTAAGTTTAGGTTTTGGCTGATGGTTAAGGTTAGGTTTAGGGACAGGGTTAGTTACAGGGTGAGGGTTAGAGTTAAAGATAGAGAGACGGTAAGGGTCAGAGTTAGGTTTAGCGACAGTGTTAGGGTTAGGGTTAGGGTTAGGTTAGGGTTAGGGACAGGAATAGGGTTTGGGACATGGTTAGGTTTACTGTTAGGGTTATATTAAGTTTAGGTTTTGTCTGATGCTTAAGTTTAGGTTTAGGGACAGGGTTAGTGACAGGGTGAGTGTTAGAGTTAAGGTTGGAGAGACGGTAAGGGTCAGAGTTAGGTTTAGCGACAGTGTTAGGATTAGGGATCAGGTTAGGTTAGGGTTTAGGGTTAGGGTTAGGGTTAGGGTTAGGAAGAGGGGAGGGTTAGTGTTTACATTTTAGGGTTAGGGTTTAGGGATAGGGTTAGGGTTAGGGTTAGGGTTAGAGTTAGGGTTAGGGTTAGGGTTAGGGTTAGGGTTAGGTTTTAGGGATAGGGTTAGGGTTAGGGTTACGGTTTAGGTTCAGGGTTAGGGTTAAGGTTAGGGTTTAGGGTTTAGGGTTAGGGTTAGGGTTAGAGTTAGGGTTTAGGCTTTAGGGTTAGGGTAAGTGTTAGGGTTTAGGGTTAGGGGTAGGTTTAGGGTTAGGGTTAGGTTTAGGGTTTAGTGTTTATGGTTAGGGTTAGCGTTAGGTTTAGGGTTTGGGTTTAGGGTTTAGTGTTAGGTTTAAGTTTAGGGTTAGGGTTAGGTACACGTTTCGGGTTTGAGACATGGTTAGGTTTAGTGTTAGGGTTATAGTTAAGTTTAGGTTTTGGCTGATGGTTAAGGTTAGGTTTAGGGACAGGGTTAGTTACAGGGTGAGGGTTAGAGTTAAATATAGAGAGACGGTAAGGGTCAGAGTTAGGTTTAGCGACAGTGTTAGGGTTAGGGTAAGGGTTAGGTTAGGGTTAGGGTTAGAGTTAGGGTTTAGGGTTAGTGTTAGGTTTAGAGTTTAGGATTTAAGGTTAGGGTTATGGTTAGGGTTAGGGTTAGGGTTAGGGGCAGGATTAGGGTTTGGGAAATGGTTAGGTTTAGTGTATGGTTATAGTTAAGTTTTGGTTTTGGCAGATGGTTAAGGTTAGTTTTAGGGACAGGTTTAGTGACAGGGTGAGGGTTAGAGTTAAGTTTAGAGAGACGGTAAGGGTCAGAGTTAGGTTTAGCGACAGTGTTAGTGTTCGGGATCAGGTTAGGTTAGGGTTTAGGGTTAGGGTCAGGGTTAGGGTTAGGAATAGGGGAGGGGTTGTGTTTACATTTTAGGGTTAGGGTTTAGGGTTAGGGTTAGGGTTAGGGTTAAGAATAGGGGCGGGTTAGTGTTTACATTTTAGGGTTAGGGTTTAGGGATAGGGTTAGGGTTAGGGTTAGGGTTAGAGTTAGGGTTAGGGTTAAGGTTAGGGTTAGGGTTTAGGGATAGGATTAGGGTTAGGGTTACGGTTTAGGTTTAGGGTTAGGGTTAAGGTTAGGGTTTAGGGTTTAGGGTTAGGGTTAGTGTTAGAGTTAGGGTTTAGGCTTTAGGGTTAGGGTTAGTGTTAGGGTTTAGGGTTTAGGTTTAGGGTTAGGGTTAGTGTTAGGGTTCCGGGTTTAGTGTTAGGGTTAAGGTTAGGTTTATGGTTAGGTAAACGTTTCGGGTTTGAGACATGGTTAGGTTTAGTGTTAGGGTTATAGTTAAGTTTAGGTTTTGGCTGATGGTTAAGGTTAGGTTTAGGGACAGGGTTAGTTACAGGGTGAGGGTTAGAGTTAAAGATAGAGAGACGGTAAGGGTCAGAGTTAGGTTTAGCGACAGTGTTAGGGTTAGGGTTAGGGTTAGGTTAGGGTTAGGGTTAGAGTTAGGGTTTAGGGTTAGGGTTAGGGTTAGGGTTTAGGATTTAGGGTTAGGGTTATGGTTATGGTTAGGGTTAGGGTTAGGGGCAGGATTGGGGTTTGGGACATGGTTAGGTTTACTGTTAGGGTTATATTAAGTTTAGGTTTTGTCTGATGCTTAAGTTTAGGTTTAGGGACAGGGTTAGTGACAGGGTGAGGGTTAGAGTTAAGGTTGGAGAGACGGTAAGGGTCAGAGTTAGGTTTAGCGACAGTGTTAGGGTTAGGGATCAGGTTAGGTTAGGGTTTAGGGTTAGGGTTACGGTTAGGGTTAGGAATAGGGGAGGGTTTGTGTTTACATTTTAGGGTTCGGGTTTAGGGATAGGGTTAGGGTTAGGGTTAGGGTTAGGGTTAGAGTTAGGATTTAGGCTTTAGGGTTAGGGTTAGGGTTAGAGTTAGGGCTTACGGTTTAGGGTTAGGGTTAGGGTTAGGGTTTCGGGTTTAGGGTTAGGGTTAGGGTTACGGTTTAGGTTTAGGGTTAGGGTTAAGGTTTGGGTTTAGGGTTTAGGGTTAGGGTTAGTGTTAGAGTTAGGGTTTAGGCTTTAGGGTTAGGGTTAGTGTTAGGGTTTAGGGTTTAGGGTTAGGGTTAGGGTTAGGGTTAGGGTTAGGGTTTAGTGTTTATGGTTAGGGTTAGCGTTAGGGTTAGGGTTTGGGTTTAGTGTTTAGGTTTAGGGTTAGGGTTAGTGTTAGGGTTTTGGGTTTAGTGTTAGGGTTAATGTTAGGGTTAGGGTTAGGTACACGTTTCGGGTTTGAGACATGGTTAGGTTTAGTGTTAGGGTTATAGTTAAGTTTAGGTTTTGGCGGATGGTTAAGGTTAGGTTTAGAGACAGGGTTAGATATAGGGTGAGGGTTAGAGTTAAAGATAGAGAGACGGTAAGGGTCAGAGTTAGGTTTAGCGACAGTGTTAGGGTTAGGGTTAGGGTTAGGTTAGGGTTAGGGACAGGAATAGGGTTTGGGACATGGTTAGGTTTACTGTTAGGGTTATATTAAGTTTAGGTTTTGTCTGATGCTTAAGTTTAGGTTTAGGGACAGGGTTAGTGACAGGGTGAGGTTTAGAGTTAAGGTTGTAGAGACGGTAAGGGTCAGAGTTAGGTTTAGCGACAGTGTTAGGGTTAGGGATCAGGTTAGGTTAGGGTTTAGGGTTAGGGTTAGGGTTAGGGTTAGGAATAGGGGAGGGTTAGTGTTTACATTTTAGGGTTAGGGTTTAGGGATAGGGTTAGGGTTAGGGTTAGGGTTAGAGTTAGGGTTAGGGTTAGGGTTAGGGTTAGGGTTAGGTTTTAGGGATAGGGTTAGGGTTAGGGTTACGGTTTAGGTTTAGGGTTAGGGTTAAGGTTAGGGTTTAGGGTTTAGGGTTAGGGTTAGGGTTAGAGTTAGGGTTTAGGCTTTAGGGTTAGGGTTAGTGTTAGGGTTTAGGGTTAGGGCTAGGGTTAGGGTTAGGGTTAGGTTTAGGGTTTAGTGTTTATGGTTAGGGTTAGCGTTAGGGTTAGGGTTTGGGTTTAGGGTTTAGTGTTAGGGTTAAGGTTAGGGTTAGGGTTAGGTACACGTTTCGGGTCTGAGACATGGTTAGGTTTAGTGTTAGGGTTATAGTTAAGTTTAGGTTTTGGCTGATGGTTAAGGTTAGGTTTAGGGACAGGGTTAGTTACAGGGTGAGGGTTAGAGTTAAAGATAGAGAGACGGTAAGGGTCAGAGTTAGGTTTAGCGACAGTGTCAGGGTTAGGGTTAGGGTTAGGTTAGGGTTAGGGTTAGAGTTAGGGTTTAGGGTTAGGGTTAGGGTTAGGGTTTAGGATTTAGGGTTAGGGTTATGGTTATGGTTAGGGTTAGGGTTAGTGGCAGGATTGGGGTGGGACATGGTTAGGTTTAGTGTTAGGGTATAGTTAAGTTTAGGTTTTGTCTGATGCTTAAGTTTAGGTTTAGGGACAGGGTTAGTGACAGGGTGAGGGTTAGAGTTAAGGTTGGAGAGACGGTAAGGGTCAGAGTTAGGTTTAGCGACAGTGTTAGGGTTAGGGATCAGGTTAGGTTAGGGTTTAGTGTTAGGGTTAGGGTTAGGAATAGGGGAGGGTTAGTGTTTACATTTTAGGGTTAGGGTTTAGGGATAGGGTTAGGGTTAGTGTTAGGGTTAGGGTTTAGTGTTTATGGTTAGGGTTAGCGTTAGGGTTAGGGTTTGGGTTTAGGGTTTAGTGTTAGGGTTAAGGTTAGGGTTAGGGTTAGGTACACGTTTTGGGTCTGAGACATGGTTAGGTTTAGTGTTAGGGTTATAGTTAAGTTTAGGTTTTGGCTGATGGTTAAGGTTAGGTTTAGGGACAGGGTTAGTTACAGGGTGAGGGTTAGAGTTAAAGATAGAGAGACGGTAAGGGTCAGAGTTAGGTTTAGCGACAGTGTTAGGGTTAGGGTTAGGGTTAGGTTAGGGTTTAAGATTTAGGGTTAGGGTTATGGTTATGGTTAGGGTTAGGGTTAGGGGCAGGATTAGGGTTTGGGAAATGGTTAGGTTTAGTGTAGGTTTATAGTTAAGTTTTGGTTTTGGCAGATGGTTAAGGTTAGTTTTAGGGACAGGTTTAGTGACAGGGTGAGGGTTAGAGTTAAGTTTAGAGAGACGGTAAGGGTCAGAGTTAGGTTTAGCGACAGTGTTAGTGTTAGTGATCAGGTTAGGTTAGGGTTTAGGGTTAGGGTTAGGGTTAGGGTTAGGAATAGGGGAGGGTTAGTGTTTACATTTTAGGGTTAGGGTTTAGGGATAGGGTTAGGGTTAGTGTTAGGGTTAGAGTTAGGGTTAGGGTTAAGGTTAGGGTTAGGTTTTAGGGATAGGTTAGGTTTAGGGTTATGGTTTAGGTTTAGGGTTAGGGTTAAGGTTAGGGTTTAGGGTTTAGGGTTAGGGTTAGGGTTAGAGTTAGGGTTTAGGCTTTAGGGTTAGGGTTAGTGTTAGGGTTAGGGTTTAGTGTTTATGGTTAGGGTTAGCGTTAGGGTTAGGGTTTGGGTTTAGGGTTTAGGTTTAGGGTTAGGGTTAGTGTTAGTGTTTCGGGTTTAGTGTTAGGGTTAAGGTTAGGGTTAGGGTTAGGTACACGTTTCGGGTTTGAGACATGGTTAGGTTTAGTGTTAGGGTTATAGTTAAGTTTAGGTTTTGGCTGATGGTTAAGGTTAGGTTTAGGGACAGGGTTAGTTACAGGGTGAGGGTTAGAGTTAAAGATAGAGAGACGGTAAGGGTCAGAGTTAGGTTTAGCGACAGTGTTAGAGTTAGGGTTAGGGTTAGGTTAGGGTTAGGGTTAAAGTTAGGGTTTAGGGTTAGGGTTAGGGTTAGGGTTTAGGATTTAGGGTTAGGGTTATGGTTATGGTTAGGGTTAGTGTTAGGGGCAGGATTGGGGTTTGGACATGGTTAGGTTTAGTGTTAGGGTATAGTTAAGTTTAGGTTTTGTCTGATGCTTAAGTTTAGGTTTAGGGACAGGGTTAGTGACAGGGTGAGGGTTAGAGTTAAGGTTGGAGAGACGGTAAGGTTCAGAGTTAGGTTTAGCGACAGTGTTAGGGTTAGGGATCAGGTTAGGTTAGGGTTTAGGGTTAGGGTTAGGGTTAGGGTTAGGAATAGGGGAGGGTTAGTGTTTACATTTTAGGGTTAGGGTTTAGGGATAGGGTTAGGGTTAGGGTTAGGGTTAGAGTTAGGGTTAGGGTTAGGGTTAGGGTTAGGGTTAGGGTTAGGGTTACGGTTTAGGGTTAGGGTTAGGGTTAAGGTTAGGGTTTAGGGTTTAGGGTTAGGGTTAGGGTTAGAGTTAGGGTTTAGGCTTTAGGGTTAGGGTTAGTGTTAGGGTTTAGGGTTTAGGGTTAGGGTTAGGGTTAGGGTTAGGGTTAGGGTTTAGTGTTTATGGTTAGTGTTAGCGTTAGGGTTAGGGTTTGGGTTTAGTGTTTAGGTTTAGGGTTAGGGTTAGTGTTAGGGTTTTGGGTTTAGTGTTAGGGTTAATGTTAGGGTTAGGGTTAGTACACGTTTCGGGTTTGAGACATGGTTAGGTTTAGTGTTAGGGTTATAGTTAAATTTAGGTTTTGGCGGATGTTAAGTTTAGGTTTATAGACAGGGTGAGTTATAGGGTGAGGGTTAGAGTTAAAGATAGAGAGACGGTAAGGGTCAGAGTTAGGTTTAGCGACAGTGTTAGGGTTAGGGTTAGGGTTAGGTTAGGGTTAGGGACAGGAATAGGGTTTGGGACATGGTTAGGTTTACTGTTAGGGTTATATTAAGTTTAGGTTTTGTCTGATGCTTAAGTTTAGGTTTAGGGACAGGGTTAGTGACAGGGTGAGGGTTAGAGTTAAGGTTGGAGAGACGGTAAGGGTCAGAGTTAGGTTTAGCGACAGTGTTAGGGTTAGGGATCAGGTTAGGTTAGGGTTTAGGGTTAGGGTTAGGGTTAGGGTTAGGAATAGGGGAGGGTTAGTGTTTACATTTTAGGGTTAGGGTTTAGGGATAGGGTTAGGGTTAGGGTTAGGGTTAGAGTTAGGGTTAGGGTTAGGGTTAGGGTTAGGGTTAGGTTTTAGGGATAGGGTTAGGGTTACGGTTTAGGTTCAGGGTTAGGGTTAAGGTTAGGGTTTAGGGTTTAGCGTTAGGGTTAGGGTTAGAGTTAGGGTTTAGGCTTTAGGGTTAGGGTAAGTGTTAGGGTTTAGGGTTAGGGGTAGGGTTAGGGTTAGGGTTAGGTTTAGGGTTTAGTGTTTATGGTTAGGGTTAGCGTTAGGGTTAGGGTTTGGGTTTAGGGTTTAGTGTTAGGTTTGAGTTTAGGGTTAGGGTTAGGTACACGTTTCGGGTTTGAGACATGGTTAGGTTTAGTGTTAGGGTTATAGTTAAGTTTAGGTTTTGGCTGATGGTTAAGGTTAGGTTTAGGGACAGGGTTAGTTACAGGGTGATGGTTAGAGTTAAAGATAGAGAGACGGTAAGGGTCAGAGTTAGGTTTAGCGACAGTGTTAGGGTTAGGGTAAGGGTTAGGTTAGGGTTAGGGTTAGAGTTAGGGTTTAGGGTTAGTGTTAGGTTTAGGGTTTAGGATTTAGGGTTAGGGTTATGGTTAGGGTTAGGGTTAGGATTAGGGGCAGGATTAGGGTTTGGGAAATGGTTAGGTTTAGTGTAGGGTTATAGTTAAGTTTTGGTTTTGGCAGATGGTTAAGGTTAGTTTTAGGGACAGGTTTAGTGACAGGGTGAGGGTTAGAGTTAAGTTTAGAGAGACGGTAAGGGTCAGAGTTAGGTTTAGCGACAGTGTTAGTGTTAGGGATCAGGTTAGGTTAGGGTTTAGGGTTAGGGTTAGGGTTAGGGTTAGGAATAGGGGAGGGTTAGTGTTTACATTTTAGGGTTAGGGTTTAGGGATAGGGTTAGGGTTAGGGTTAGGGTTAGAGTTAGGGTTAGGGTTAAGGTTAGGGTTAGGGTTTAGGGATAGGATTAGGGTTAGGGTTACGGTTTAGGTTTAGGGTTAGGGTTAAGGTTAGGGTTTAGGGTTTAGGGTTAGGGTTAGTGTTAGAGTTAGGGTTTAGGCTTTAGGGTTAGGGTTAGTGTTAGGGTTTAGGGTTTAGGTTTAGGGTTAGGGTTAGTGTTAGGGTTCCGGGTTTAGTGTTAGGGTTAAGGTTAGGTTTATGGTTAGGTAAACGTTTCGGGTTTGAGACATGGTTAGGTTTAGTGTTAGGGTTATAGTTAAGTTTAGGTTTTGGCTGATGGTTAAGGTTAGGTTTAGGGACAGGGTTAGTTACAGGGTGAGGGTTAGAGTTAAAGATAGAGAGACGGTAAGGGTCAGAGTTAGGTTTAGCGACATTGTTAGGGTTAGGGTTAGGGTTAGGTTAGGGTTAGGGTTAGAGTTAGGGTTTATGGTTAGGGTTAGGGTTAGGGGCAGGATTGGGGTTTGGGACATCGTTAGGTTTACTGTTAGGGTTATATTAAGTTTAGGTTTTGTCTGATGCTTAAGTTTAGGTTTAGGGACTGGGTTAGTGACAGGGTGAGGGTTAGAGTTAAGGTTGGAGAGACGGTAAGGGTCAGAGTTAGGTTTAGCGACAGTGTTAGGGTTAGGGATCAGGTTAGGTTAGGGTTTAGGGTTAGGGATACGGTTAGGGTTAGGAATAGGGGAGGGTTTGTGTTTACATTTTAGGGTTCGGGTTTAGGGATAGGGTTAGGGTTAGGGTTAGGGTTAGGGTTAGAGTTAGGATTTAGGCTTTAGGGTTAGGGTTAGGGTTAGAGTTAGGGCTTACGGTTTAGGGTTAGGGTTAGGGTTAGGGTTTCGGGTTTAGGGTTAGGGTTTGGGTTACGGTTTAGGTTTAAGGTTAGGGTTAAAGTTTGGGTTTAGGGTTTAGGGTTAGGGTTAGTGTTAGAGTTAGGGTTTAGGCTTTAGGGTTAGGGTTAGTGTTAGGGTTTAGGGTTTAGTGTTAGGGTTAGGGTTAGGGTTAGGGTTTAGTGTTTATGGTTAGGGTTAGCGTTAGGGTTAGGGTTTGGGTTTAGTGTTTAGGTTTAGGGTTAGGGTTAGTGTTAGGGTTTTGGGTTTAGTGTTAGGGTTAATGTTAGGGTTAGGGTTAGGTACACGTTTCGGGTTTGAGACATGGTTAGGTTTAGTGTTAGGGTTATAGTTAAGTTTAGGTTTTGGCGGATGGTTAAGGTTAGGTTTAGAGACAGGGTTAGATATAGGGTGAGGGTTAGAGTTAAAGATAGAGAGACGGTAAGGTTCAGAGTTAGGTTTAGCGACAGTGTTAGGGTTAGGGTTAGGGTTAGGTTAGGGTTAGGGACAGGAATAGGGTTTGGGACATGGTTAGGTTTACTGTTAGGGTTATATTAAGTTTAGGTTTTGTCTGATGCTTAAGTTTAGGTTTAGGGACAGGGTTAGTGACAGGGTGAGTGTTAGAGTTAAGGTTGGAGAGACGGTAAGGGTCAGAGTTAGGTTTAGCGACAGTGTTAGGGTTAGGGATCAGGTTAGGTTAGGGTTTAGGGTTAGGGTTAGGGTTAGGGTTAGGAAGAGGGGAGGGTTAGTGTTTACATTTTAGGGTTAGGGTTTAGGGATAGGGTTAGGGTTAGGGTTAGGGTTAGAGTTAGGGTTAGGGTTAGGGTTAGGGTTAGGGTTAGGTTTTAGGGATAGGGTTAGGGTTAGGGTTACGGTTTAGGTTCAGGGTTAGGGTTAAGGTTAGGGTTTAGGGTTTAGGGTTAGGGTTAGGGTTAGAGTTAGGGTTTAGGCTTTAGGGTTAGGGTAAGTGTTAGGGTTTAGGGTTAGGGGTAGGTTTAGGGTTAGCGTTAGGTTTAGGGTTTGGGTTTAGGGTTTAGTGTTAGGTTTAAGTTTAGGGTTAGGGTTAGGTACACGTTTCGGGTTTGAGACATGGTTAGGTTTAGTGTTAGGGTTATAGTTAAGTTTAGGTTTTGGCTGATGGTTAAGGTTAGGTTTAGGGACAGGGTTAGTTACAGGGTGAGGGTTAGAGTTAAAGATAGAGAGACGGTAAGGGTCAGAGTTAGGTTTAGCGACAGTGTTAGGGTTAGGGTAAGGGTTAGGTTAGGGTTAGGGTTAGAGTTAGGGTTTAGGGTTAGTGTTAGGTTTAGGGTTTAGGATTTAGGGTTAGGGTTATGGTTAGGGTTAGGGTTAGGGTTAGGGGCAGGATTAGGGTTTGGGAAATGGTTAGGTTTAGTGTAGGGTTATAGTTAAGTTTTGGTTTTGGCAGATGGTTAAGGTTAGTTTTAGGGACAGGTTTAGTGACAGGGTGAGGGTTAGAGTTAAGTTTAGAGAGACGGTAAGGGTCAGAGTTAGGTTTAGCGACAGTGTTAGTGTTAGGGATCAGGTTAGGTTAGGGTTTAGGGTTAGGGTTAGGGTTAGGGTTAGGAATAGGGGAGGGGTTGTGTTTACATTTTAGGGTTAGGGTTTAGGGTTAGGGTTAGGGTTAGGGTTAAGAATAGGGGCGTGTTAGTGTTTACATTTTAGGGTTAGGGTTTAGGGATAGGGTTAGGGTTAGGGTTAGGGTTAGAGTTAGGGTTAGGGTTAAGGTTAGGGTTAGGGTTTAGGGATAGGATTAGGGTTAGGGTTACGGTTTAGGTTTAGGGTTAGGGTTAAGGTTAGGGTTTAGGGTTTAGGGTTAGGGTTAGTGTTAGAGTTAGGGTTTAGGCTTTAGGGTTAGGGTTAGTGTTAGGGTTTAGGGTTTAGGTTTAGGGTTAGGGTTAGTGTTAGGGTTCCGGGTTTAGTGTTAGGGTTAAGGTTAGGTTTATGGTTAGGTAAACGTTTCGGGTTTGAGACATGGTTAGGTTTAGTGTTAGGGTTATAGTTAAGTTTAGGTTTTGGCTGATGGTTAAGGTTAGGTTTAGGGACAGGGTTAGTTACAGGGTGAGGGTTAGAGTTAAAGATAGAGAGACGGTAAGGGTCAGAGTTAGGTTTAGCGACAGTGTTAGGGTTAGGGTTAGGGTTAGGTTAGGGTTAGGGTTAGAGTTAGGGTTTAGGGTTAGGGTTAGGGTTAGGGTTTAGGATTTAGGGTTAGGGTTATGGTTATGGTTAGGGTTAGGGTTAGGGGCAGGATTGGGGTTTGGGACATGGTTAGGTTTACTGTTAGGGTTATATTAAGTTTAGGTTTTGTCTGATGCTTAAGTTTAGGTTTAGGGACAGGGTTAGTGACAGGGTGAGGGTTAGAGTTAAGGTTGGAGAGACGGTAAGGGTCAGAGTTAGGTTTAGCGACAGTGTTAGGGTTAGGGATCAGGTTAGGTTAGGGTTTAGGGTTAGGGTTACGGTTAGGGTTAGGAATAGGGGAGGGTTTGTGTTTACATTTTAGGGTTCGGGTTTAGGGATAGGGTTAGGGTTAGGGTTAGGGTTAGGGTTAGAGTTAGGATTTAGGCTTTAGGGTTAGGGTTAGGGTTAGAGTTAGGGCTTACGGTTTAGGGTTAGGGTTAGGGTTAGGGTTTCGGGTTTAGGGTTAGGGTTAGGGTTACGGTTTAGGTTTAGGGTTAGGGTTAAGGTTTGGGTTTAGGGTTTAGGGTTAGGGTTAGTGTTAGAGTTAGGGTTTAGGCTTTAGGGTTAGGGTTAGTGTTAGGGTTTAGGGTTTAGGGTTAGGGTTAGGGTTAGGGTTAGGGTTAGGGTTTAGTGTTTATGGTTAGGGTTAGCGTTAGGGTTAGGGTTTGGGTTTAGTGTTTAGGTTTAGGGTTAGGGTTAGTGTTAGGGTTTTGGGTTTAGTGTTAGGGTTAATGTTAGGGTTAGGGTTAGGTACACGTTTCGGGTTTGAGACATGGTTAGGTTTAGTGTTAGGGTTATAGTTAAGTTTAGGTTTTGGCGGATGGTTAAGGTTAGGTTTAGAGACAGGGTTAGATATAGGGTGAGGGTTAGAGTTAAAGATAGAGAGACGGTAAGGTTCAGAGTTAGGTTTAGCGACAGTGTTAGGGTTAGGGTTAGGGTTAGGTTAGGGTTAGGGACAGGAATAGGGTTTGGGACATGGTTAGGTTTACTGTTAGGGTTATATTAAGTTTAGGTTTTGTCTGATGCTTAAGTTTAGGTTTAGGGACAGGGTTAGTGACAGGGTGAGTGTTAGAGTTAAGGTTGGAGAGACGGTAAGGGTCAGAGTTAGGTTT
>CM063102.1:15617981-15620481 GCA_031876335.1 Hipposideros larvatus
TTTATGGTTAGGGTTAGCGTTAGTGTTAGGGTTTGGGTTTAGTGTTTAGTGTTAGGTTTAAGGTTAGGGTTAGGGTTAGGTACACGTTTCGGGTTTGAGACATGGTTAGGTTTAGTGTTAGGGTTATAGTTAAGTTTAGGTTTTGGCTGATGGTTAAGGTTAGGTTTAGGGACAGGGTTAGTTACAGGGTGAGGGTTAGAGTTAAAGATAGAGAGACGGTCAGGGTCAGAGTTAGGTTTAGCGACAGTGTTAGGGTTAGGGTTAGTGTTAGGTTAGGGTTAGGGTTAGAGTTAGGGTTTAGGGTTAGGGTTAGGTTTAGGGTTTAGGATTTAGGGTTAGGGTTATGGTTAGGGTTAGGGTTAGGGTTAGGGGCAGGATTAGGGTTTGGGAAATGGTTAGGTTTAGTGTAGGGTTATAGTTAAGTTTTGGTTTTGGCAGATGGTTAAGGTTAGTTTTAGGGACAGGTTTAGTGACAGGGTGAGGGTTAGAGTTAAGTTTAGAGAGACGGTAAGGGTCAGAGTTAGGTTTAGCGACAGTGTTAGTGTTAGGGATCAGGTTAGGTTCGGGTTTAGGGTTAGGGTTAGGGTTAGGGTTAGGAATAGGGGAGGGTTAGTGTTTACATTTTAGGGTTAGGGTTTAGGGTTAGGGTTAGGGTTAGGGTTAAAAATAGGGGCGGGTTAGTGTTTACATTTCAGGGTTAGGGTTTAGGGATAGGGTTAGGGTTAGTGTTAGGGTTAGAGTTAGGGTTAGGGTTAAGGTTAGGGTTAGGGTTTATGGATAGGATTAGGGTTAGGGTTACGGTTTAGGTTTAGGGTTAGGGTTAAGGTTAGGGTTTAGGGTTTAGGGTTAGGGTTAGTGTTAGAGTTAGGGTTTAGGCTTTAGGGTTAGGGTTAGTGTTATGGTTTAGGGTTTAGGTTTCGGGTTACGGTTAGTGTTAGGGTTCCGGGTTTAGTGTTAGGGTTAAGGTTAGGTTTATGGTTAGGTAAACGTTTCGGGTTTGAGACATGGTTAGGTTTAGTGTTAGGGTTATAGTTAAGTTTAGGTTTTGGCTGATGGTTAAGGTTAGGTTTAGGGACAGGGTTAGTTACAGGGTGAGGGTTAGAGTTAAAGATAGAGAGACGGTAAGGGTCAGAGTTAGGTTTAGCGACAGTGTTAGGGTTAGGGTTAGGGTTAGGTTAGGGTTAGGGTTAAAGTTAGGGTTTAGGGTTAGGGTTAGGGTTTAGGATTTAGGGTTAGGGTTATGGTTATGGTTAGGGTTAGGGTTAGGGGCAGGATTAGGCTTTGGGACATGGTTAGGTTTACTGTTAGGGTTATATTAAGTTTAGGTTTTGTCTGATGCTTAAGTTTAGGTTTAGGGACAGGGTTAGTGACAGGGTGAGGGTTAGAGTTAAGGTTGGAGAGACGGTAAGGGTCAGAGTTAGGTTCAGCGACAGTGTTAGGGTTAGGGATCAGGTTAGGTTAGGGTTTAGGGTTAGGGTTAGGGTTAGGGTTAGGAATAGGGGAGGGTTAGTGTTTACATTTTAGGGTTAGGGTTTAGGGATAGGGTTAGGGTTAGGGTTAGGGTTAGAGTTAGGGTTAGGGTTAGGGTTAGGGTTAGGGTTAGGGTTACGGTTTAGGTTTAGGGTTAGGGTTAAGGTTAGGGTTTAGGGTTTAGGGTTAGGGTTAGTGTTAGAGTTAGGGTTTAGGCTTTAGGGTTAGGGTTAGTGTTAGGGTTTAGGGTTTAGGGTTAGGGTTAGGGTTAGGGTTTAGTGTTTATTGTTAGGGTTAGCGTTAGGGTTAGGGTTTGGGTTTAGTGTTTAGGTTTAGGGTTAGGGTTAGTGTTAGGGTTTTGGGTTTAGTGTTAGGGTTAATGTTAGGGTTAGGGTTAGGTACACGTTTCCGGTTTTAGACATGGTTAGGTTTAGTGTTAGGGTTATAGTTAAATTTAGGTTTTGGCGGATGGTTAAGGTTAGGTTTAGAGACAGGGTTAGTTATAGGGTGAGGGTTAGAGTTAAAGATAGAGAGACGGTAAGGGTCAGAGTTATGTTTAGCGACAGTGTTAGGGTTAGGGTTAGGGTTAGGTTAGGGTTAGGGACAGGAATAGGGTTTGGGACATGGTTAGGTTTACTGTTAGGGTTATATTAAGTTTAGGTTTTGTCTGATGCTTAAGTTTAGGTTTAGGGACAGGGTTAGTGACAGGGTGAGGGTTAGAGTTAAGGTTGGAGAGACGGTAAGGGTCAGAGTTAGGTTTAGCGACAGTGTTAGGGTTAGGGATCAGGTTAGGTTAGGGTTTAGGGTTAGGGTTAGGGTTAGGGTTAGGAATAGGGGAGGGTTACTGTTTACATTTTAGGGTTAGGGTTTAGGGATAGGGTTAGGGTTAGGGTTAGGGTTAGAGTTAGGGTTAGGGTTAGGGTTAGGGTTAGGGTTAGGTTTTAGGGATAGGGTTAGGGTTAGGGTTACGGTTTAGGTTTAGGGTTAGGGTTAAGGTTAGGGTTTAGGGTTTAGGGTTAGGGTTAGGGTT
>CM063102.1:15622981-15625481 GCA_031876335.1 Hipposideros larvatus
GGGTTAGGTTTTAGGGATAGGGTTAGGGTTAGGGTTACGGTTTAGGTTTAGGGTTAGGGTTAAGGTTAGGGTTTAGGGTTTAGGGTTAGGGTTAGGGTTAGAGTTAGGGTTTAGGCTTTAGGGTTAGGGTAAGTGTTAGGGTTTAGGGTTAGTGGTAGGGTTAGGGTTAGGGTTAGGTTTAGGGTTTAGTGTTTATGGTTAGGGTTAGCGTTAGTGTTAGGGTTTGGGTTTAGTGTTTAGTGTTAGGTTTAAGGTTAGGGTTAGGGTTAGGTACACGTTTCGGGTTTGAGACATGGTTAGGTTTAGTGTTAGGGTTATAGTTAAGTTTAGGTTTTGGCTGATGGTTAAGGTTAGGTTTAGGGACAGGGCTAGTTACAGGGTGAGGGTTAGAGTTAAAGATAGAGAGACGGTCAGGGTCAGAGTTAGGTTTAGCGACAGTGTTAGGGTTAGGGTTAGTGTTAGGTTAGGGTTAGGGTTAGAGTTAGGGTTTAGGGTTAGGGTTAGGTTTACGGTTTAGGATTTAGGGTTAGGGTTATGGTTAGGGTTAGGGTTAGGGTTAGGGGCAGGATTAGGGTTTGGGAAATGGTTAGGTTTAGTGTAGGGTTATAGTTAAGTTTTGGTTTTGGCAGATGGTTAAGGTTAGTTTTAGGGACAGGTTTAGTGACAGGGTGAGGGTTAGAGTTAAGTTTAGAGAGACGGTAAGGGTCAGAGTTAGGTTTAGCGACAGTGTTAGTGTTAGGGATCAGGTTAGGTTAGGGTTTAGGGTTAGGGTTAGGGTTAGGGTTTAGGATTTAGGGTTAGGGTTATGGTTAGGGTTAGGGTTAGGGTTAGGGGCAGGATTGGGGTTTGGGACATGGTTAGGTTTACTGTTAGGGTTATATTAAGTTTAGGTTTTGTCTGATGCTTAAGTTTAGGTTTAGGGACAGGGTTAGTGACAGGTTGAGGGTTAGAGTTAAGGTTGGAGAGACGGTAAGTGTCAGAGTTAGGTTTAGCGACAGTGTTAGCGTTAGGGTTAGGGTTAGGTTAGGGTTAGGGACAGGAATAAGGTTTGGGACATGGTTAGGTTTACTGTTAGGTTTATATTAAGTTTAGGTTTTGTCTGATGCTTAAGTTTAGGTTTAGGGACAGGGTTAGTGACAGGGTGAGGGTTTGAGTTA
This sequence comes from Hipposideros larvatus, assembly GCA_031876335.1. NCBI lineage: Eukaryota > Metazoa > Chordata > Mammalia > Chiroptera > Hipposideridae > Hipposideros > Hipposideros larvatus. The sequence continues at coordinate 15,624,139 of CM063102.1, forward strand.
AGGTTGGAGAGACGGTAAGGGTCAGAGTTAGGTTTAGCGACAGTGTTAGGGTTAGGGATCAGGTTAGGTTAGGGTTTAGGGTTAGGGTTAGGGTTAGGGTTAGGAATAGGGGAGGGTTAGTGTTTACATTTTAGGGTTAGGGTTTAGGGATAGGGTTAGGGTTAGGGTTAGGGTTAGAGTTAGGGTTAGGGTTAGGGTTAGGGTTAGGGTTAGGTTTTAGGGGTAGGGTTAGGGTTAGGGTTACGGTTTAGGTTAAGGGTTAGGGTTAAGGTTAGGGTTTAGTGTTTAGGGTTAGGGTTAGGGTTAGAGTTAGGGTTTAGGCTTTAGGGTTAGGGTTAGGTTTAGGGTTATGGTTTAGTGTTTATGGTTAGGGTTAGCGTTAGGGTTAGGGTTTGGGTTTAGTGTTTAGGTTTAGGGTTAGGTTTAGTGTTAGGTTTTTGGGTTTAGTGTTAGGGTTAATGTTAGGGTTAGGGTTAGGTACACGTTTCGGGTTTGAGACATGGTTAGGTTTAGTGTTAGGGTTATAGTTAAATTTAGGTTTTTGGCGGATGTTAAGTTTAGGTTTAGAGACAGGGTTAGTTATAGGGTGAGGGTTAGAGTTAAAGATAGAGAGACGGTAAGGGTCAGAGTTAGGTTTATCGACAGTGTTAGGGTTAGGGTTAGGGTTAGTTTAGGGTTAGGGACAGGAATAGGGTTTGGGACATGGTTAGGTTTACTGTTAGGGTTATATTAAGTTTAGGTTTTGTCTGATGCTTAAGTTTAGGTTTAGGGACAGGGTTAGTGACAGGGTGAGGGTTAGAGTTAAGGTTGGAGAGACGGTAAGGGTCAGAGTTAGGTTTAGCGACAGTGTTAGGGTTAGGGATCAGGTTAGGTTAGGGTTTAGGGTTAGGGTTAGGGTTAGGGTTAGGAATAGGGGAGGGTTACTGTTTACATTTTAGGGTTAGGGTTTAGGGATAGGGTTAGGTTAGGGTTAGGGTTAGAGTTAGGGTTAGGGTTAGGGTTAGGGTTAGGGTTAGGTTTTAGGGATAGGGTTAGGGTTAGGGTTACGGTTTAGGTTTAGGGTTAGGGTTAAGGTTAGGGTTTAGGGTTTAGGGTTAGGGTTAGGGTTAGAGTTAGGGTTTAGGCTTTAGGGTTAGGGTAAGTGTTAGGGTTTAGGGTTAGGGGTAGGGTTAGGGTTAGGGTTAGGTTTAGGGTTTAGTGTTTATGGTTAGGGTTAGCGTTAGTGTTAGGGTTTGGGTTTAGTGTTTAGTGTTAGGTTTAAGGTTAGGGTTAGGGTTAGGTACACGTTTCGGGTTTGAGACATGGTTAGGTTTAGTGTTAGGGTTATAGTTAAGTTTAGGTTT
>CM063102.1:15635481-15645481 GCA_031876335.1 Hipposideros larvatus
ATAGGGGCGGGATAGTGTTTACATTTTAGGGTTAGGGTTTAGGGATAGGGTTAGGGTTAGGGTTAGGGTTAGAGTTAGGGTTAGGGTTAAGGTTAGGGTTAGGGTTTAGGGATAGGATTAGGGATAGGGTTACGGTTTAGGTTTAGGGTCAGGGTTAAGGTTAGGGTTTAGGGTTTAGGGTTAGGGTTAGTGTTAGAGTTAGGGGTTAGGCTTTAGGGTTAGGGTTAGTGTTAGGGTTTAGGGTTTAGGTTTAGGGTTAGGGTTAGTGTTAGGGTTCCGGGTTTAGAGTTAGGGTTAAGGTTAGGTTTATGGTTAGGTAAACGTTTCGGGTTTGAGACATGGTTAGGTTTAGTGTTAGGGTTATAGTTAAGTTTAGGTTTTGGCTGATGGTTAAGGTTAGGTTTAGGGACAGGGTTAGTTACAGGGTGAGGGTTAGAGTTAAAGATAGAGAGACCGTAAGGGTCAGAGTTAGGTTTAGCGACAGTGTTTGGGTTAGGTTTAGGGTTAGGTTAGGGTTAGGGTTAAAGTTAGGGTTTAGGGTTAGGGTTAGGGTTAGGGTTTAGGATTTAGGGTTAGGGTTATGGTTATGGTTAGAGTTAGGGTTAGGGGCAGGATTAGGGTTTGGGACATGGTTAGGTTTACTGTTAGGGGTATATTAAGTTTAGGTTTTGTCTGATGCTTAAGTTTAGGTTTAGGGACAGGGTTAGTGACAGGGTGAGGGTTAGAGTTAAGGTTGGAGAGACGGTAAGGGTCAGAGTTAGGTTTAGCGACAGTGTTAGGGTTAGGGATCAGGTTAGGTTAGGGTTTAGTGTTAGGGTTAGGGTTAGGAATAGGGGAGGGTTAGTGTTTACATTTTAGGGTTAGGGTTTAGGGATAGGGTTAGGGTTAGTGTTAGGGTTAGGGTTTAGTGTTTATGGTTAGGGTTAGCGTTAGGGTTAGGGTTTGGGTTTAGGGTTTAGTGTTAGGGTTAAGGTTAGGGTTAGGGTTAGGTACACGTTTCGGGTCTGAGACATGGTTAGGTTTAGTGTTAGGGTTATAGTTAAGTTTAGGTTTTGGCTGATGGTTAAGGTTAGGTTTAGGGACAGGGTTAGTTACAGGGTGAGGGTTAGAGTTAAAGATAGAGAGACGGTAAGGGTCAGAGTTAGGTTTAGCGACAGTGTTAGGGTTAGGGTTAGGGTTAGGTTAGGGTTAGGGACAGGAATAGGGTTTGGGACATGGTTAGGTTTACTGTTAGGGTTATATTAAGTTTAGGTTTTGTCTGATGCTTAAGTTTAGGTTTAGGGACAGGGTTAGTGACAGGGTGAGTGTTAGAGTTAAGGTTGGAGAGACGGTAAGGGTCAGAGTTAGGTTTAGCGACAGTGTTAGGGTTAGGGATCAGGTTAGGTTAGGGTTTAGGGTTAGGGTTAGGGTTAGGGTTAGGAATAGGGGAGGGTTAGTGTTTACATTTTAGGGTTAGGGTTTAGGGATAGGGTTAGGGTTAGGGTTAGGGTTAGAGTTAGGGTTAGGGTTAGGGTTAGGGTTAGGGTTAGGTTTTAGGGATAGGGTTAGGGTTAGGGTTACGGTTTAGGTTCAGGGTTAGGGTTAAAGTTAGGGTTTAGGGTTTAGGGTTAGGGTTAGGGTTAGAGTTAGGGTTTAGGCTTTAGGGTTAGGGTAAGTGTTAGGGTTTAGGGTTAGGGGTAGGTTTAGGGTTAGGGTTAGGTTTAGGGTTTAGTGTTTATGGTTAGGGTTAGCGTTAGGGTTAGGGTTTGGGTTTAGGGTTTAGTGTTAGGTTTAAGTTTAGGGTTAGGGTTAGGTACACGTTTCGGGTTTGAGACATGGTTAGGTTTAGTGTTAGGGTTATAGTTAAGTTTAGGTTTAGGGACAGGGTTAGTTACAGGGTGAGGGTTAGAGTTAAAGATAGAGAGACGGTAAGGGTCAGAGTTAGGTTTAGCGACAGTGTTAGGGTTAGGGTTAGGGTTAGGTTAGGGTTAGGGTTAGAGTTAGGGTTTAGGGTTAGGGTTAGGTTTAGGGTTTAGGATTTAGGGTTAGGGTTATGGTTAGGGTTAGGGTTAGGGTTAGGGGCAGGATTAGGGTTTGGGAAATGGTTAGGTTTAGTGTAGGTTTATAGTTAAGTTTTGGTTTTGGCAGATGGTTAAGGTTAGTTTTAGGGACAGGTTTAGTGACAGGGTGAGGGTTAGAGTTAAGTTTAGAGAGACGGTAAGGGTCAGAGTTATGTTTAGCGACAGTGTTAGTGTTAGGGATCAGGTTAGGTTAGGGTTTAGGGTTAGGGTTAGGGTTAGGGTTAGGAATAGGGGAGGGTTGGTGTTTACATTTTAGGGTTAGGGTTTAGGGTTAGGGTTAGGGTTAAGAATAGGGGCGGGTTAGTGTTTACATTTTAGGGTTAGGGTTTAGGGATAGGGTTAGGGTTAGGGTTAGGGTTAGAGTTAGGGTTAGGGTTAAGGTTAGGGTTAGGGTTTAGGGATAGGATTAGGGTTAGGGTTACGGTTTAGGTTTAGGGTCAGGGTTAATGTTAGGGTTTAGGGTTTAGGGTTAGGGTTAGTGTTAGTGTTAGGGGTTAGGCTTTAGGGTTAGGGTTAGTGTTAGGGTTTAGGGTTTAGGTTTAGGGTTAGGGTTAGTGTTAGGGTTCCGGGTTTAGAGTTAGGGTTAAGGTTAGGTTTATGGTTAGGTAAACGTTTCGGGTTTGAGACATGGTTAGGTTTAGTGTTAGGGTTATAGTTAAGTTTAGGTTTTGGCTGATGGTTAAGGTTAGGTTTAGGGACAGGGTTAGTTACAGGGTGAGGGTTAGAGTTAAAGATAGAGAGACCGTAAGGGTCAGAGTTAGGTTTAGCGACAGTGTTTGGGTTAGGGTTAGGGTTAGGTTAGGGTTAGGGTTAAAGTTAGGGTTTAGGGTTAGGGTTAGGGTTAGGGTTTAGGATTTAGGGTTAGGGTTATGGTTATGGTTAGAGTTAGGGTTAGGGGCAGGATTAGGGTTTGGGACATGGTTAGGTTTACTGTTAGGGGTATATTAAGTTTAGGTTTTGTCTGATGCTTAAGTTTAGGTTTAGGGACAGGGTTAGTGAAAGGGTGAGGGTTAGAGTTAAGGTTGGAGAGACGGTAAGGGTCAGAGTTAGGTTTAGCGACAGTGTTAGGGTTAGGGATCAGGTTAGGTTAGGGTTTAGGGTTAGGGTTAGGGTTAGGGTTAGGAATAGGGGAGGGTTAGTGTTTACATTTTAGGGTTAGGGTTTAGGGACAGGGTTAGGGTTAGTGTTAGGGTTAGGGTTTAGTGTTTATGGTTAGGGTTAGCGTTAGGGTTAGGGTTTGGGTTTAGGGTTTAGTGTTAGGGTTAAGGTTAGGGTTAGGGTTAGGTACACGTTTCGGGTCTGAGACATGGTTAGGTTTAGTGTTAGGGTTATAGTTAAGTTTAGGTTTTGGCTGATGGTTAAGGTTAGGTTTAGGGACAGGGTTAGTTACAGGGTGAGGGTTAGAGTTAAAGATAGAGAGACGGTAAGGGTCAGAGTTAGGTTTAGCGACAGTGTTAGGGTTAGGGTTAGGGTTAGGTTAGGGTTTAAGATTTAGGGTTAGGGTTATGGTTATGGTTAGGGTTAGGGTTAGGGGCAGGATTAGGGTTTGGGAAATGGTTAGGTTTAGTGTAGGGTTATAGTTAAGTTTTGGTTTTGGCAGATGGTTAAGGTTAGTTTTAGGGACAGGTTTAGTGACAGGGTGAGGGTTAGAGTTAAGTTTAGAGAGACGGTAAGGGTCAGAGTTAGGTTTAGCGACAGTGTTAGTGTTAGTGATCAGGTTAGGTTAGGGTTTAGGGTTAGGGTTAGGGTTAGGGTTAGGAATAGGGGAGGGTTAGTGTTTACATTTTAGGGTTAGGGTTTAGGGATAGGGTTAGGGTTAGGGTTACGGTTTAGGGTTAGGGTTAAGGTTAGGGTTTAGGGTTTAGGGTTAAGGTTAGGGTTAGAGTTAGGGTTAGGGTTAAGGTTAGGGTTAGGTTTTAGGGATAGGTTAGGTTTAGGGTTATGGTTTAGGTTTAGGGTTAGGGTTAAGGTTAGGGGTTAGGGTTTAGGGTTAGGGTTAGGGTTAGAGTTAGGGTTTAGGCTTTAGGGTTAGGGTTAGTGTTAGGGTTAGGGTTTAGTGTTTATGGTTAGGGTTAGCGTTAGGGTTAGGGTTTGGGTTTAGGGTTTAGGTTTAGGGTTAGGGTTAGTGTTAGTGTTTCGGGTTTAGTGTTAGGGTTAAGGTTAGGGTTAGGGTTAGGTACACGTTTCGGGTTTGAGACATGGTTAGGTTTAGTGTTAGGGTTATAGTTAAGTTTAGGTTTTGGCTGATGGTTAAGGTTAGGTTTAGGGACAGGGTTAGTTACAGGGTGAGGGTTAGAGTTAAAGATAGAGAGACGGTAAGGGTCAGAGTTAGGTTTAGCGACAGTGTTAGGGTTAGGGTTAGGGTTAGGTTAGGGTTAGGGTTAAAGTTAGGGTTTAGGGTTAGGGTTAGGGTTAGGGTTTAGGATTTAGGGTTAGGGTTATAGTTATGGTTATGGTTAGGGTTAGTGTTAGGGGCAGGATTGGGGTTTTGGACATGGTTAGGTTTAGTGTTAGGGTATAGTTAAGTTCAGGTTTTGTCTGATGCTTAAGTTTAGGTTTAGGGACAGGGTTAGTGACAGGGTGAGGGTTAGAGTTAAGGTTGGAGAGACGGTAAAGTTCAGATTTAGGTTTAGCGACAGTGTTAGGGTTAGGGATCAGGTTAGGTTAGGGTTTAGGGTTAGGGTTAGGGTTAGGGTTAGGAATAGGGGAGGGTTAGTGTTTACATTTTAGGGTTAGGGTTTAGGGATAGGGTTAGGGTTAGGGTTAGGGTTAGAGTTAGGGTTAGGGTTAGGGTTAGGGTTAGGGTTAGGGTTAGGGTTACGGTTTAGGGTTAGGGTTAGGGTTAAGGTTAGGGTTTAGGGTTTAGGGTTAGGGTTAGGGTTAGAGTTAGGGTTTAGGCTTTAGGGTTAGGGTTAGTGTTAGGGTTTAGGGTTTAGGGTTAGGGTTAGGGTTAGGGTTAGGGTTAGGGTTTAGTGTTTATGGTTAGGGTTAGCGTTAGGGTTAGGGTTTGGGTTTAGTGTTTAGGTTTAGGGTTAGGGTTAGTGTTAGGGTTTTGGGTTTAGTGTTAGGGTTAATGTTAGGGTTAGGGTTAGTACACGTTTCGGGTTTGAGACATGGTTAGGTTTAGTGTTAGGGTTATAGTTAAATTTAGGTTTTGGCGGATGTTAAGTTTAGGTTTATAGACAGGGTGAGTTATAGGGTGAGGGTTAGAGTTAAAGATAGAGAGACGGTAAGGGTCAGAGTTAGGTTTAGCGACAGTGTTAGGGTTAGGGTTAGGGTTAGGTTAGGGTTAGGGACAGGAATAGGGTTTGGGACATGGTTAGGTTTACTGTTAGGGTTATATTAAGTTTAGGTTTTGTCTGATGCTTAAGTTTAGGTTTAGGGACAGGGTTAGTGACAGGGTGAGGGTTAGAGTTAAGGTTGGAGAGACGGTAAGGGTCAGAGTTAGGTTTAGCGACAGTGTTAGGGTTAGGGATCAGGTTAGGTTAGGGTTTAGGGTTAGGGTTAGGGTTAGGGTTAGGAATAGGGGAGGGTTAGTGTTTACATTTTAGGGTTAGGGTTTAGGGATAGGGTTAGGGTTAGGGTTAGGGTTAGAGTTAGGGTTAGGGTTAGGGTTAGGGTTAGGGTTAGGTTTTAGGGATAGGGTTAGGGTTACGGTTTAGGTTCAGGGTTAGGGTTAAGGTTAGGGTTTAGGGTTTAGCGTTAGGGTTAGGGTTAGAGTTAGGGTTTAGGCTTTAGGGTTAGGGTAAGTGTTAGGGTTTAGGGTTAGGGGTAGGGTTAGGGTTAGGGTTAGGTTTAGGGTTTAGTGTTTATGGTTAGGGTTAGCGTTAGGGTTAGGGTTTGGGTTTAGGGTTTAGTGTTAGGTTTAAGTTTAGGGTTAGGGTTAGGTACACGTTTCGGGTTTGAGACATGGTTAGGTTTAGTGTTAGGGTTTTAGTTAAGTTTAGGTTTTGGCTGATGGTTAAGGTTAGGTTTAGGGACAGGGTTAGTTACAGGGTGATGGTTAGAGTTAAAGATAGAGAGACGGTAAGGGTCAGAGTTAGGTTTAGCGACAGTGTTAGGGTTAGGGTAAGGGTTAGGTTAGGGTTAGGGTTAGAGTTAGGGTTTAGGGTTAGTGTTAGGTTTAGGGTTTAGGATTTAGGGTTAGGGTTATGGTTAGGGTTAGGGTTAGGGTTAGGGGCAGGATTAGGGTTTGGGAAATGGTTAGGTTTAGTGTAGGGTTATAGTTAAGTTTTGGTTTTGGCAGATGGTTAAGGTTAGTTTTAGGGACAGGTTTAGTGACAGGGTGAGGGTTAGAGTTAAGTTTAGAGAGACGGTAAGGGTCAGAGTTAGGTTTAGCGACAGTGTTAGTGTTAGGGATCAGGTTAGGTTAGGGTTTAGTGTTAGGGTTAGGGTTAGGGTTAGGAATAGGGGAGGGTTAGTGTTTACATTTTAGGGTTAGGGTTTAGGGATAGGGTTAGGGTTAGGGTTAGGGTTAGAGTTAGGGTTAGGGTTAAGGTTAGGGTTAGGGTTTAGGGATAGGATTAGGGTTAGGGTTACGGTTTAGGTTTAGGGTTAGGGTTAAGGTTAGGGTTTAGGGTTTAGGGTTAGGGTTAGTGTTAGAGTTAGGGTTTAGGCTTTAGGGTTAGGGTTAGTGTTAGGGTTTAGGGTTTAGGTTTAGGGTTAGGGTTAGTGTTAGGGTTCCGGGTTTAGTGTTAGGGTTAAGGTTAGGTTTATGGTTAGGTAAACGTTTCGGGTTTGAGACATGGTTAGGTTTAGTGTTAGGGTTATAGTTAAGTTTAGGTTTTGGCTGATGGTTAAGGTTAGGTTTAGGGACAGGGTTAGTTACAGGGTGAGGGTTAGAGTTAAAGATAGAGAGACGGTAAGGGTCAGAGTTAGGTTTAGCGACAGTGTTAGGGTTAGGGTTAGGGTTAGGTTAGGGTTAGGGTTAGAGTTAGGGTTTAGGGTTAGGGTTAGGGTTAGGGTTTAGGATTTAGGGTTAGGGTTATGGTTATGGTTAGGGTTAGGGTTAGGGGCAGGATTGGGGTTTGGGACATGGTTAGGTTTACTGTTAGGGTTATATTAAGTTTAGGTTTTGTCTGATGCTTAAGTTTAGGTTTAGGGACAGGGTTAGTGACAGGGTGAGGGTTAGAGTTAAGGTTGGAGAGACGGTAAGGGTCAGAGTTAGGTTTAGCGACAGTGTTAGGGTTAGGGATCAGGTTAGGTTAGGGTTTAGGGTTAGGGTTACGGTTAGGGTTAGGAATAGGGGGAGGGTTTGTGTTTACATTTTAGGGTTCGGGTTTAGGGATAGGGTTAGGGTTAGGGTTAGGGTTAGGGTTAGAGTTAGGATTTAGGCTTTAGGGTTAGGGTTAGGGTTAGAGTTAGGGCTTACGGTTTAGGGTTAGGGTTAGGGTTAGGGTTTCGGGTTTAGGGTTAGGGTTAGGGTTACGGTTTAGGTTTAGGGTTAGGGTTAAGGTTTGGGTTTAGGGTTTAGGGTTAGGGTTAGTGTTAGAGTTAGGGTTTAGGCTTTAGGGTTAGGGTTAGTGTTAGGGTTTAGGGTTTAGGGTTAGGGTTAGGGTTAGGGTTAGGGTTAGGGTTTAGTGTTTATGGTTAGGGTTAGCGTTAGGTTTAGGGTTTGGGTTTAGTGTTTAGGTTTAGGGTTAGGGTTAGTGTTAGGGTTTTGGGTTTAGTGTTAGGGTTAATGTTAGGGTTAGGGTTAGGTACACGTTTCGGGTTTGAGACATGGTTAGGTTTAGTGTTAGGGTTATAGTTAAGTTTAGGTTTTGGCGGATGGTTAAGGTTAGGTTTAGAGACAGGGTTAGATATAGGGTGAGGGTTAGAGTTAAAGATAGAGAGACGGTAAGGGTCAGAGTTAGGTTTAGCGACAGTGTTAGGGTTAGGGTTAGGGTTAGGTTAGGGTTAGGGACAGGAATAGGGTTTGGGACATGGTTAGGTTTACTGTTAGGGTTATATTAAGTTTAGGTTTTGTCTGATGCTTAAGTTTAGGTTTAGGGACAGGGTTAGTGACAGGGTGAGGTTTAGAGTTAAGGTTGGAGAGACGGTAAGGGTCAGAGTTAGGTTTAGCGACAGTGTTAGGGTTAGGGATCAGGTTAGGTTAGGGTTTAGGGTTAGGGTTAGGGTTAGGGTTAGGAATAGGGGAGGGTTAGTGTTTACATTTTAGGGTTAGGGTTTAGGGATAGGGTTAGGGTTAGGGTTAGGGTTAGAGTTAGGGTTAGGGTTAGGGTTAGGGTTAGGGTTAGGTTTTAGGGATAGGGTTAGGGTTAGGGTTACGGTTTAGGTTTAGGGTTAGGGTTAAGGTTAGGGTTTAGGGTTTAGGGTTAGGGTTAGGGTTAGAGTTAGGGTTTAGGCTTTAGGGTTAGGGTTAGTGTTAGGGTTTAGGGTTAGGGCTAGGGTTAGGGTTAGGGTTAGGTTTAGGGTTTAGTGTTTATGGTTAGGGTTAGCGTTAGGGTTAGGGTTTGGGTTTAGGGTTTAGTGTTAGGGTTAAGGTTAGGGTTAGGGTTAGGTACACGTTTCGGGTCTGAGACATGGTTAGGTTTAGTGTTAGGGTTATAGTTAAGTTTAGGTTTTGGCTGATGGTTAAGGTTAGGTTTAGGGACAGGGTTAGTTACAGGGTGAGGGTTAGAGTTAAAGATAGAGAGACGGTAAGGGTCAGAGTTAGGTTTAGCGACAGTGTTAGGGTTAGGGTTAGGGTTAGGTTAGGGTTAGGGTTAGAGTTAGGGTTTAGGGTTAGGGTTAGGGTTAGGGTTTAGGATTTAGGGTTAGGGTTATGGTTATGGTTAGGGTTAGGGTTAGGGGCAGGATTGGGGTTTGGGACATGGTTAGGTTTAGTGTTAGGGTATAGTTAAGTTTAGGTTTTGTCTGATGCTTAAGTTTAGGTTTAGGGACAGGGTTAGTGACAGGGTGAGGGTTAGAGTTAAGGTTGGAGAGACGGTAAGGGTCAGAGTTAGGTTTAGCGACAGTGTTAGGGTTAGGGATCAGGTTAGGTTAGGGTTTAGGGTTAGGGTTAGGGTTAGGGTTAGGAATAGGGGAGGGTTAGTGTTTACATTTTAGGGTTAGGGTTTAGGGATAGGGTTAGGGTTAGGGTTAGGGTTAGAGTTAGGGTTAGGGTTAGGGTTAGGGTTAGGGTTAGGGTAACGGTTTAGGGTTAGGGTTAGGGTTAAGGTTAGGGTTTAGGGTTTAGGGTTAGGGTTAGGGTTAGAGTTAGGGTTTAGGCTTTAGGGTTAGGGTTAGTGTTAGGGTTTAGGGTTTAGGGTTAGGGTTAGGGTTAGGGTTAGGGTTATGGTTTAGTGTTTATGGTTAGGGTTAGCGTTAGGGTGAGGGTTTGGGTTTAGTGTTTAGGTTTAGGGTTAGGGTTAGTGTTAGGGTTTTTGGTTTAGTGTTAGGGTTAATGTTAGGGTTAGGGTTAGGTACACGTTTCGGGTTTGAGACATGGTTAGGTTTAGTGTTAGGGTTATAGTTAAATTTAGGTTTTGGCGGATGTTAAGTTTAGGTTTAGAGACAGGGTTAGTTATAGGGTGAGGGTTAGAGTTAAAGATAGAGAGACGGTAAGGGTCAGATTTAGGTTTATCGACAGTGTTAGGGTTAGGGTTAGGGTTAGGTTAGGGTTAGGGACAGGAATAGGGTTTGGGACATGGTTAGGTTTACTGCTAGGGTTATATTAAGTTTAGGTTTTGTCTGATGCTTAAGTTTAGGTTTAGGGACAGGGTTAGTGACAGGGTGAGGGTTAGAGTTAAGGTTGGAGAGACGGTAAGGGTCAGAGTTAGGTTTAGCGACAGTGTTAGGGTTAGGGATCAGGTTAGGTTAGGGTTTAGGGTTAGGGTTACGGTTAGGGTTAGGAATAGGGGAGGGTTTGTGTTTACATTTTAGGGTTCGGGTTTAGGGATAGGGTTAGGGTTAGGGTTAGGGTTAGGGCTAGAGTTAGGATTTAGGCTTTAGGGTTA
>CM063102.1:15670481-15675481 GCA_031876335.1 Hipposideros larvatus
TTAGGTTTTGGCTGATGGTTAAGGTTAGGTTTAGGGACAGGGTTAGTTACAGGGTGAGGGTTAGAGTTAAAGATAGAGAGACGGTAAGGGTCAGAGTTAGGTTTAGCGACAGTGTTAGGGTTAGGGTTAGGGTTAGGTTAGGGTTAGGGACAGGAATAGGGTTTGGGACATGGTTAGGTTTACTGTTAGGGTTATATTAAGTTTAGGTTTTGTCTGATGCTTAAGTTTAGGTTTAGGGACAGGGTTAGTGACAGGGTGAGTGTTAGAGTTAAGGTTGGAGAGACGGTAAGGGTCAGAGTTAGGTTTAGCGACAGTGTTAGGGTTAGGGATCAGGTTAGGTTAGGGTTTAGGGTTAGGGTTAGGGTTAGGGTTAGGAATAGGGGAGGGTTAGTGTTTACATTTTAGGGTTAGGGTTTAGGGATAGGGTTAGGGTTAGGGTTAGGGTTAGAGTTAGGGTTAGGGTTAGGGTTAGGGTTAGGGTTAGGGTTAGGTTTTAGGGATAGGGTTAGGGTTAGGGTTACGGTTTAGGTTCAGGGTTAGGGTTAAGGTTAGGGTTTAGGGTTTAGGGTTAGGGTTAGGGTTAGAGTTAGGGTTTAGGCTTTAGGGTTAGGGTAAGTGTTAGGGTTTAGGGTTAGGGGTAGGTTTAGGGTTAGGGTTAGGTTTAGGGTTTAGTGTTTATGGTTAGGGTTAGCGTTAGGGTTAGTGTTTGGGTTTAGGGTTTAGTGTTAGGTTTAAGTTTAGGGTTAGGGTTAGGTACACGTTTCGGGTTTGAGACATGGTTAGGTTTAGTGTTAGGGTTATAGTTAAGTTTAGGTTTTGGCTGATGGTTAAGGTTAGGTTTAGGGACAGGGTTAGTTACAGGGTGAGGGTTAGAGTTAAAGATAGAGAGACGGTAAGGGTCAGAGTTAGGTTTAGCGACAGTGTTAGGGTTAGGGTTAGGGTTAGGTTAGGGTTAGGGTTAGAGTTAGGGTTTAGGGTTAGTGTTAGGTTTAGGGTTTAGGATTTAGGGTTAGGGTTATGGTTAGGGTTAGGGTTAGGGTTAGGGGCAGGATTAGGGTTTGGGAAATGGTTAGGTTTAGTGTAGGTTTATAGTTAAGTTTTGGTTTTGGCAGATGGTTAAGGTTAGTTTTAGGGACAGGTTTAGTGACAGGGTGAGGGTTAGAGTTAAGTTTAGAGAGACGGTAAGGGTCAGAGTTAGGTTTAGCGACAGTGTTAGTGTTAGGGATCAGGTTAGGTTAGGGTTTAGGGTTAGGGTTAGGGTTAGGGTTAGGAATAGGGGAGGGTTGGTGTTTACATTTTAGGGTTAGGGTTTAGGGTTAGGGTTAGGGTTAAGAATAGGGGCGGGTTAGTGTTTACATTTTAGGGTTAGGGTTTAGGGATAGGGTTAGGGTTAGGGTTAGGGTTAGGGTTAGGGTTAGGGTTAGGAATAGGGGAGGGTTAGTGTTTACATTTTAGGGTTAGGGTTTAGGGTTAGGGTTAGGGTTAAGAATAGGGGCGGGTTAGTGTTTACATTTTAGGGTTAGGGTTTAGGGATAGGGTTAGGGTTAGGGTTAGAGTTAGGGTTAGGGTTAGGGTTAGGGTTAGGGTTAGGTTTTAGGGATAGGGTTAGGGTTACGGTTTAGGTTCAGGGTTAGGGTTAAGGTTAGGGTTTAGGGTTTAGCGTTAGGGTTAGGGTTAGAGTTAGGGTTTAGGCTTTAGGGTTAGGGTAAGTGTTAGGGTTTAGGGTTAGGGGTAGGGTTAGGGTTAGGGTTAGGTTTAGGGTTTAGTGTTTATGGTTAGGGTTAGCGTTAGGGTTAGGGTTTGGGTTTAGGGTTTAGTGTTAGGTTTAAGTTTAGGGTTAGGGTTAGGTACACGTTTCGGGTTTGAGACATGGTTAGGTTTAGTGTTAGGGTTATAGTTAAGTTTAGGTTTTGGCTGATGGTTAAGGTTAGGTTTAGGGACAGGGTTAGTTACAGGGTGAGGGTTAGAGTTAAAGATAGAGAGACGGTAAGGGTCAGAGTTAGGTTTAGCGACAGTGTTAGGGTTAGGGTAAGGGTTAGGTTAGGGTTAGGGTTAGAGTTAGGGTTTAGGGTTAGTGTTAGGTTTAGGGTTTAGGATTTAGGGTTAGGGTTATGGTTAGGGTTAGGGTTAGGGTTAGGGGTAGGTTTAGGGTTTGGGAAATGGTTAGGTTTAGTGTAGGGTTATAGTTAAGTTTTGGTTTTGGCAGATGGTTAAGGTTAGTTTTAGGGACAGGTTTAGTGACAGGGTGAGGGTTAGAGTTAAGTTTAGAGAGACGGTAAGGGTCAGAGTTAGGTTTAGCGACAGTGTTAGTGTTAGGGATCAGGTTAGGTTAGGGTTTAGGGTTAGGGTTAGGGTTAGGGTTAGGAATAGGGGAGGGTTAGTGTTTACATTTTAGGGTTAGGGTTTAGGGATAGGGTTAGGGTTAGGGTTAGGGTTAGAGTTAGGGTTAGGGTTAAGGTTAGGGTTAGGGTTTAGGGATAGGATTAGGGTTAGGGTTACGGTTTAGGTTTAGGGTTAGGGTTAAGGTTAGGGTTTAGGGTTTAGGGTTAGGGTTAGTGTTAGAGTTAGGGTTTAGGCTTTAGGGTTAGGGTTAGTGTTAGGGTTTAGGGTTTAGGTTTAGGGTTAGGGTTAGTGTTAGGGTTCCGGGTTTAGTGTTAGGGTTAAGGTTAGGTTTATGGTTAGGTAAACGTTTCGGGTTTGAGACATGGTTAGGTTTAGTGTTAGGGTTATAGTTAAGTTTAGGTTTTGGCTGATGGTTAAGGTTAGGTTTAGGGACAGTGTTAGTTACAGGGTGAGGGTTAGAGTTAAAGATAGAGAGACGGTAAGGGTCAGAGTTAGGTTTAGCGACATTGTTAGGGTTAGGGTTAGGGTTAGGTTAGGGTTAGGGTTAGAGTTAGGGTTTAGGGTTAGGGTTAGGGTTAGGGTTTAGGATTTAGGGTTAGGGTTATGGTTATGGTTAGGGTTAGGGTTAGGGGCAGGATTGGGGTTTGGGACATGGTTAGGTTTACTGTTAGGGTTATATTAAGTTTAGGTTTTGTCTGATGCTTAAGTTTAGGTTTAGGGACAGGGTTAGTGACAGGGTGAGGGTTAGAGTTAAGGTTGGAGAGACGGTAAGGGTCAGAGTTAGGTTTAGCGACAGTGTTAGGGTTAGGGATCAGGTTAGGTTAGGGTTTAGGGTTAGGGTTACGGTTAGGGTTAGGAATAGGGGAGGGTTTGTGTTTACATTTTAGGGTTCGGGTTTAGGGATAGGGTTAGGGTTAGGGTTAGGGTTAGGGTTAGAGTTAGGATTTAGGCTTTAGGGTTAGGGTTAGGGTTAGAGTTAGGGCTTACGGTTTAGGGTTAGGGTTAGGGTTAGGGTTTCGGGTTTAGGGTTAGGGTTAGGGTTACGGTTTAGGTTTAGGGTTAGGGTTAAGGTTTGGGTTTAGGGTTTAGGGTTAGGGTTAGTGTTAGAGTTAGGGTTTAGGCTTTAGGGTTAGGGTTAGTGTTAGGGTTTAGGGTTTAGGGTTAGGGTTAGGGTTAGGGTTAGGGTTTAGTGTTTATGGTTAGGGTTAGCGTTAGGGTTAGGGTTTGGGTTTAGTGTTTAGGTTTAGGGTTAGGGTTAGGGTTAGGGTTTTGGGTTTAGTGTTAGGGTTAATGTTAGTGTTAGGGTTAGGTACACGTTTCGGGTTTGAGACATGGTTAGGTTTAGTGTTAGGGTTATAGTTAAGTTTAGGTTTTGGCGGATGGTTAAGGTTAGGTTTAGAGACAGGGTTAGATATAGGGTGAGGGTTAGAATTAAAGATAGAGAGACGGTAAGGGTCAGAGTTAGGTTTAGCGACAGTGTTAGGGTTAGGGTTAGGGTTAGGTTAGGGTTAGGGACAGGAATAGGGTTTGGGACATGGTTAGGTTTACTGTTAGGGTTATATTAAGTTTAGGTTTTGTCTGATGCTTAAGTTTAGGTTTAGGGACAGGGTTAGTGACAGGGTGAGGGTTTGAGTTAAGGTTGGAAAGACGGTAAGGGTCAGAGTTAGGTTTAGCGACAGTGTTAGAGTTAGGGATCAGGTTAGGTTAGGGTTTAGGGTTAGGGTTAGTGTTAGGGTTAGGGATAGGGGAGGGTTAGTGTTTACATTTTAGGGTTAGGGTTTAGGGATAGGGTTAGGGTTAGGGTTAGGGTTAGAGTTAGGGTTAGGGTTAGGGTTAGGGTTAGGGTTAGGGTTAGGGTTACGGTTTAGGGTTAGGGTTAGGGTTAAGGTTAGGGTTTAGGGTTTAGGGTTAGGGTTAGGGTTAGAGTTAGGGTTTAGGCTTTAGGGTTAGGGTTAGTGTTAGGGTTTAGGGTTTAGGGTTAGGGTTAGGGTTAGGGTTAGGGTTAGGGTTTAGTGTTTATGGTTAGGGTTAGCGTTAGGGTTAGGGTTTGGGTTTAGTGTTTAGGTTTAGGGTTAGGGTTAGTGTTAGGGTTTTGGGTTTAGTGTTAGGGTTAATGTTAGGGTTAGGGTTAGGTACACGTTTCGGGTTTGAGACATGGTTAGGTTTAGTGTTAGGGTTATAGTTAAATTTAGGTTTTGGCGGATGTTAAGTTTAGGTTTAGAGACAGGGTTAGTTATAGGGTGAGGGTTAGAGTTAAAGATAGAGAGACGGTAAGGGTCAGAGTTAGGTTTATCGACAGTGTTAGGGTTAGGGTTAGGGTTAGGTTAGGGTTAGGGACAGGAATAGGGTTTGGGACATGGTTAGGTTTACTGTTAGGGTTATATTAAGTTTAGGTTTTGTCTGATGCTTAAGTTTAGGTTTAGGGACAGGGTTAGTGACAGGGTGAGTGTTAGAGTTAAGGTTGGAGAGACGGTAAGGGTCAGAGTTAGGTTTAGCGACAGTGTTAGGGTTAGGGTTCAGGTTAGGTTAGGGTTTAGGGTTAGGGTTAGGGTTAGGGTTAGGAAGAGGGGAGGGTTAGTGTTTACATTTTAGGGTTAGGGTTTAGGGATAGGGTTAGGGTTAGGGTTAGGGTTAGAGTTAGGGTTAGGGTTAGGGTT
>CM063102.1:15680481-15702981 GCA_031876335.1 Hipposideros larvatus
ATATTAAGTTTAGGTTTTGTCTGATGCTTAAGTTTAGGTTTAGGGACAGGGTTAGTGACAGGGTGAGGTTTAGAGTTAAGGTTGGAGAGACGGTAAGGGTCAGAGTTAGGTTTAGCGACAGTGTTAGGGTTAGGGATCAGGTTAGGTTAGGGTTTAGGGTTAGGGTTAGGGTTAGGGTTAGGAATAGGGGAGGGTTAGTGTTTACATTTTAGGGTTAGGGTTTAGGGATAGGGTTAGGGTTAGGGTTAGGGTTAGAGTTAGTGTTAGGGTTCGGGTTAGGGTTAGGGTTAGGTTTTAGGGATAGGGTTAGGGTTAGGGTTACGGTTTAGGTTTAGGGTTAGGGTTAAGGTTAGGGTTTAGGGTTTAGAGTTAGGGTTAGGGTTAGAGTTAGGGTTTAGGCTTTAGGGTTAGGGTTAGTGTTAGGGTTTAGGGTTAGGGATAGGGTTAGGGTTAGGGTTAGGTTTAGGGTTTAGTGTTTATGGTTAGGGTTAGCGTTAGGGTTAGGGTTTGGGTTTAGGGTTTAGTGTTAGGGTTACGGTTAGGGTTAGGGTTAGGTACACGTTTCGGGTCTGAGACATGGTTAGGTTTAGTGTTAGGGTTATAGTTAAGTTTAGGTTTTGGCTGATGGTTAAGGTTAGGTTTAGGGACAGGGTTAGTTACAGGGTGAGGGTTAGAGTTAAAGATAGAGAGACGGTAAGGGTCAGAGTTAGGTTTAGCGACAGTGTTAGGGTTAGGGTTAGGGTTAGGTTAGGGTTAGGGTTAGAGTTAGGGTTTAGGGTTAGGGTTAGGGTTAGGGTTTAGGATTTAGGGTTAGGGTTATGGTTATGGTTAGGGTTAGGGTTAGGGGCAGGATTGGGGTTTGGGACATGGTTAGGTTTAGTGTTAGGGTATAGTTAAGTTTAGGTTTTGTCTGATGCTTAAGTTTAGGTTTAGGGACAGGGTTAGTGACAGGGTGAGGGTTAGAGTTAAGGTTGGAGAGACGGTAAGGGTCAGAGTTAGGTTTAGCGACAGTGTTAGGGTTAGGGATCAGGTTAGGTTAGGGTTTAGGGTTAGGGTTAGGGTTAGGGTTAGGAATAGGGGAGGGTTAGTGTTTACATTTTAGGGTTAGGGTTTAGGGATAGGGTTAGGGTTAGGGTTAGGGTTAGAGTTAGGGTTAGGGTTAGGGTTAGGGTTAGGGTTAGGGTAACGGTTTAGGGTTAGGGTTAGGGTTAAGGTTAGGGTTTAGGGTTTAGGGTTAGGGTTAGGGTTAGAGTTAGGGTTTAGGCTTTAGGGTTAGGGTTAGTGTTAGGGTTTAGGGTTTAGGGTTAGGGTTAGGGTTAGGGTTAGGGTTATGGTTTAGTGTTTATGGTTAGGGTTAGCGTTAGGGTGAGGGTTTGGGTTTAGTGTTTAGGTTTAGGGTTAGGGTTAGTGTTAGGGTTTTGGGTTTAGTGTTAGGGTTAATGTTAGGGTTAGGGTTAGGTACACGTTTCGGGTTTGAGACATGGTTAGGTTTAGTGTTAGGGTTATAGTTAAATTTAGGTTTTGGCGGATGTTAAGTTTAGGTTTAGAGACAGGGTTAGTTATAGGGTGAGGGTTAGAGTTAAAGATAGAGAGACGGTAAGGGTCAGAGTTAGGTTTATCGACAGTGTTAGGGTTAGGGTTAGGGTTAGGTTAGGGTTAGGGACAGGAATAGGGTTTGGGACATGGTTAGGTTTACTGCTAGGGTTATATTAAGTTTAGGTTTTGTCTGATGCTTAAGTTTAGGTTTAGGGACAGGGTTAGTGACAGGGTGAGGGTTAGAGTTAAGGTTGGAGAGACGGTAAGGGTCAGAGTTAGGTTTAGCGACAGTGTTAGGGTTAGGGATCAGGTTAGGTTAGGGTTTAGGGTTAGGGTTACGGTTAGGGTTAGGAATAGGGGAGGGTTTGTGTTTACATTTTAGGGTTCGGGTTTAGGGATAGGGTTAGGGTTAGGGTTAGGGTTAGGGTTAGAGTTAGGATTTAGGCTTTAGGGTTAGGGTTAGGGTTAGAGTTAGGGCTTACGGTTTAGGGTTAGGGTTAGGGTTAGGGTTTCGGGTTTAGGGTTAGGGTTAGGGTTACGGTTTAGGTTTAGGGTTAGGGTTAAGGTTTGGGTTTAGGGTTTAGGGTTAGGGTTAGTGTTAGAGTTAGGGTTTAGGCTTTAGGGTTAGGGTTAGTGTTAGGGTTTAGGGTTTAGGTTTAGGGTTAGGGTTAGGGTTAGGGTTAGGGTTTAGTGTTTATGGTTAGGGTTAGCGTTAGGGTTAGGGTTTGGGTTTAGTGTTTAGGTTTAGGGTTAGGGTTAGTGTTAGGGTTTTGGGTTTAGTGTTAGGGTTAATGTTAGGGTTAGGGTTAGGTACACGTTTCGGGTTTGAGACATGGTTAGGTTTAGTGTTAGGGTTATAGTTAAGTTTAGGTTTTGGCGGATGGTTAAGGTTAGGTTTAGAGACAGGGTTAGATATAGGGTGAGGGTTAGAGTTAAAGATAGAGAGACGGTAAGGGTCAGAGTTATGTTTAGCGACAGTGTTAGGGTTAGGGTTGGGGTTAGGTTAGGGTTAGGGACAGGAATAGGGTTTGGGACATGGTTAGGTTTACTGTTAGGGTTATATTAAGTTTAGGTTTTGTCTGATGCTTAAGTTTAGGTTTAGGGACAGGGTTAGTGACAGGGTGAGGTTTAGAGTTAAGGTTGGAGAGACGGTAAGGGTCAGAGTTAGGTTTAGCGACAGTGTTAGGGTTAGTGATCAGGTTAGGTTAGGGTTTAGGGTTAGGGTTAGGGTTAGGGTTAGGAATAGGGGAGGGTTAGTGTTTACATTTTAGGGTTAGGGTTTAGGGATAGGGTTAGGGTTAGGGTTAGGGTTAGAGTTAGTGTTAGGGTTCGGGTTAGGGTTAGGGTTAGGTTTTAGGGATAGGGTTAGGGTTAGGGTTACGGTTTAGGTTTAGGGTTAGGGTTAAGGTTAGGGTTTAGGGTTTAGAGTTAGGGTTAGGGTTAGAGTTAGGGTTTAGGCTTTAGGGTTAGGGTTAGTGTTAGGGTTTAGGGTTAGGGATAGGGTTAGGGTTAGGGTTAGGTTTAGGGTTTAGTGTTTATGGTTAGGGTTAGCGTTAGGGTTAGGGTTTGGGTTTAGGGTTTAGTGTTAGGGTTAAGGTTAGGGTTAGGGTTAGGTACACGTTTCGGGTCTGAGACATGGTTAGGTTTAGTGTTAGGGTTATAGTTAAGTTTAGGTTTTGGCTGATGGTTAAGGTTAGGTTTAGGGACAGGGTTAGTTACAGGGTGAGGGTTAGAGTTAAAGATAGAGAGACGGTAAGGGTCAGAGTTAGGTTTAGCGACAGTGTTAGGGTTAGGGTTAGGGTTAGGTTAGGGTTAGGGTTAGAGTTAGGGTTTAGGGTTAGGGTTAGGGTTAGGGTTTAGGATTTAGGGTTAGGGTTATGGTTATGGTTAGGGTTAGGGTTAGGGGCAGGATTGGGGTTTGGGACATGGTTAGGTTTAGTGTTAGGGTATAGTTAAGTTTAGGTTTTGTCTGATGCTTAAGTTTAGGTTTAGGGACAGGGTTAGTGACAGGGTGAGGGTTAGAGTTAAGGTTGGAGAGACGGTAAGGGTCAGAGTTAGGTTTAGCGACAGTGTTAGGGTTAGGGATCAGGTTAGGTTAGGGTTTAGGGTTAGGGTTAGGGTTAGGGTTAGGAATAGGGGAGGGTTAGTGTTTACATTTTAGGGTTAGGGTTTAGGGATAGGGTTAGGGTTAGGGTTAGGGTTAGAGTTAGGGTTAGGGTTAGGGTTAGGGTTAGGGTTAGGGTAACGGTTTAGGGTTAGGGTTAGGGTTAAGGTTAGGGTTTAGGGTTTAGGGTTAGGGTTAGGGTTAGAGTTAGGGTTTAGGCTTTAGGGTTAGGGTTAGTGTTAGGGTTTAGGGTTTAGGGTTAGGGTTAGGGTTAGGGTTAGGGTTATGGTTTAGTGTTTATGGTTAGGGTTAGCGTTAGGGTGAGGGTTTGGGTTTAGTGTTTAGGTTTAGGGTTAGGGTTAGTGTTAGGGTTTTGGGTTTAGTGTTAGGGTTAATGTTAGGGTTAGGGTTAGGTACACGTTTCGGGTTTGAGACATGGTTAGGTTTAGTGTTAGGGTTATAGTTAAATTTAGGTTTTGGCGGATGTTAAGTTTAGGTTTAGAGACAGGGTTAGTTATAGGGTGAGGGTTAGAGTTAAAGATAGAGAGACGGTAAGGGTCAGAGTTAGGTTTATCGACAGTGTTAGGGTTAGGGTTAGGGTTAGGTTAGGGTTAGGGACAGGAATAGGGTTTGGGACATGGTTAGGTTTACTGCTAGGGTTATATTAAGTTTAGGTTTTGTCTGATGCTTAAGTTTAGGTTTAGGGACAGGGTTAGTGACAGGGTGAGGGTTAGAGTTAAGGTTGGAGAGACGGTAAGGGTCAGAGTTAGGTTTAGCGACAGTGTTAGGGTTAGGGATCAGGTTAGGTTAGGGTTTAGGGTTAGGGTTACGGTTAGGGTTAGGAATAGGGGAGGGTTTGTGTTTACATTTTAGGGTTCGGGTTTAGGGATAGGGTTAGGGTTAGGGTTAGGGTTAGGGTTAGAGTTAGGATTTAGGCTTTAGGGTTAGGGTTAGGGTTAGAGTTAGGGCTTACGGTTTAGGGTTAGGGTTAGGGTTAGGGTTTCGGGTTTAGGGTTAGGGTTAGGGTTACGGTTTAGGTTTAGGGTTAGGGTTAAGGTTTGGGTTTAGGGTTTAGGGTTAGGGTTAGTGTTAGAGTTAGGGTTTAGGCTTTAGGGTTAGGGTTAGTGTTAGGGTTTAGGGTTTAGGGTTAGGGTTAGGGTTAGGGTTAGGGTTAGGGTTTAGTGTTTATGGTTAGGGTTAGCGTTAGGGTTAGGGTTTGGGTTTAGTGTTTAGGTTTAGGGTTAGGGTTAGTGTTAGGGTTTTGGGTTTAGTGTTAGGGTTAATGTTAGGGTTAGGGTTAGGTACACGTTTCGGGTTTGAGACATGGTTAGGTTTAGTGTTAGGGTTATAGTTAAGTTTAGGTTTTGGCGGATGGTTAAGGTTAGGTTTAGAGACAGGGTTAGATATAGGGTGAGGGTTAGAGTTAAAGATAGAGAGACGGTAAGGGTCAGAGTTATGTTTAGCGACAGTGTTAGGGTTAGGGTTGGGGTTAGGTTAGGGTTAGGGACAGGAATAGGGTTTGGGACATGGTTAGGTTTACTGTTAGGGTTATATTAAGTTTAGGTTTTGTCTGATGCTTAAGTTTAGGTTTAGGGACAGGGTTAGTGACAGGGTGAGGTTTAGAGTTAAGGTTGGAGAGACGGTAAGGGTCAGAGTTAGGTTTAGCGACAGTGTTAGGGTTAGTGATCAGGTTAGGTTAGGGTTTAGGGTTAGGGTTAGGGTTAGGGTTAGGAATAGGGGAGGGTTAGTGTTTACATTTTAGGGTTAGGGTTTAGGGATAGGGTTAGGGTTAGGGTTAGGGTTAGAGTTAGTGTTAGGGTTCGGGTTAGGGTTAGGGTTAGGTTTTAGGGATAGGGTTAGGGTTAGGGTTACGGTTTAGGTTTAGGGTTAGGGTTAAGGTTAGGGTTTAGGGTTTAGAGTTAGGGTTAGGGTTAGAGTTAGGGTTTAGGCTTTAGGGTTAGGGTTAGTGTTAGGGTTTAGGGTTAGGGATAGGGTTAGGGTTAGGGTTAGGTTTAGGGTTTAGTGTTTATGGTTAGGGTTAGCGTTAGGGTTAGGGTTTGGGTTTAGGGTTTAGTGTTAGGGTTAAGGTTAGGGTTAGGGTTAGGTACACGTTTCGGGTCTGAGACATGGTTAGGTTTAGTGTTAGGGTTATAGTTAAGTTTAGGTTTTGGCTGATGGTTAAGGTTAGGTTTAGGGACAGGGTTAGTTACAGGGTGAGGGTTAGAGTTAAAGATAGAGAGACGGTAAGGGTCAGAGTTAGGTTTAGCGACATTGTTAGGGTTAGGGTTAGGGTTAGGTTAGGGTTAGGGTTAGAGTTAGGGTTTAGGGTTAGGGTTAGGGTTAGGGTTTAGGATTTAGGGTTAGGGTTATGGTTATGGTTAGGGTTAGGGTTAGGGGCAGGATTGGGGTTTGGGACATGGTTAGGTTTAGTGTTAGGGTATAGTTAAGTTTAGGTTTTGTCTGATGCTTAAGTTTAGGTTTAGGGACAGGGTTAGTGACAGGGTGAGGGTTAGAGTTAAGGTTGGAGAGACGGTAAGGGTCAGAGTTAGGTTTAGCGACAGTGTTAGGGTTAGGGATCAGGTTAGGTTAGGGTTTAGGGTTAGGGTTAGGGTTAGGGTTAGGAATAGGGGAGGGTTAGTGTTTACATTTTAGGGTTAGGGTTTAGGGATAGGGTTAGGGTTAGGGTTAGGGTTAGAGTTAGGGTTAGGGTTAGGGTTAGGGTTAGGGTTAGGGTAACGGTTTAGGGTTAGGGTTAGGGTTAAGGTTAGGGTTTAGGGTTTAGGGTTAGGGTTAGGGTTAGAGTTAGGGTTTAGGCTTTAGGGTTAGGGTTAGCGTTAGGGTTTAGGGTTTAGGGTTAGGGTTAGGGTTAGGGTTAGGGTTATGGTTTAGTGTTTATGGTTAGGGTTAGCGTTAGGGTGAGGGTTTGGGTTTAGTGTTTAGGTTTAGGGTTAGGGTTAGTGTTAGGGTTTAGGGTTTAGTGTTAGGGTTAATGTTAGGGTTAGGGTTAGGTACACGTTTCGGGTTTGAGACATGGTTAGGTTTAGTGTTAGGGTTATAGTTAAATTTAGGTTTTGGCGGATGTTAAGTTTAGGTTTAGAGACAGGGTTAGTTATAGGGTGAGGGTTAGAGTTAAAGATAGAGAGACGGTAAGGGTCAGAGTTAGGTTTATCGACAGTGTTAGGGTTAGGGTTAGGGTTAGGTTAGGGTTAGGGACAGGAATAGGGTTTGGGACATGGTTAGGTTTACTGCTAGGGTTATATTAAGTTTAGGTTTTGTCTGATGCTTAAGTTTAGGTTTAGGGACAGGGTTAGTGACAGGGTGAGTGTTAGAGTTAAGGTTGGAGAGACGGTAAGGGTCAGAGTTAGGTTTAGCGACAGTGTTAGGGTTAGGGATCAGGTTAGGTTAGGGTTTAGGGTTAGGGTTAGGGTTAGGGTTAGGAATAGGGGAGGGTTAGTGTTTACATTTTAGGGTTAGGGTTTAGGGATAGGGTTAGGGTTAGGGTTAGGGTTAGAGTTAGGGTTAGGGTTAGGGTTAGGGTTAGGGTTAGGTTTTAGGGATAGGGTTAGGGTTAGGGTTACGGTTTAGGTTCAGGGTTAGGGTTAAGGTTAGGGTTTAGGGTTTAGGGTTAGGGTTAGGGTTAGAGTTAGGGTTTAGGCTTTAGGGTTAGGGTAAGTGTTAGGGTTTAGGGTTAGGGGTAGGTTTAGGGTTAGGGTTAGGTTTAGGGTTTAGTGTTTATCGTTAGGGTTAGCGTTAGGGTTAGGGTTTGGGTTTAGGGTTTAGTGTTAGGTTTAAGTTTAGGGTTAGGGTTAGGTACACGTTTCGGGTTTGAGACATGGTTAGGTTTAGTGTTAGGGTTATAGTTAAGTTTAGGTTTTGGCTGATGGTTAAGGTTAGGTTTAGGGACAGGGTTAGTTACAGGGTGAGTGTTAGAGTTAAAGATAGAGAGACGGTAAGGGTCAGAGTTAGGTTTAGCGACAGTGTTAGGGTTAGGGTAAGGGTTAGGTTAGGGTTAGGGTTAGAGTTAGGGTTTAGGGTTAGGGTTAGGTTTAGGGTTTAGGATTTAGGGTTAGGGTTATGGTTAGGGTTAGGGTTAGGGTTAGGGGCAGGATTAGGGTTTGGGAAATGGTTAGGTTTAGTGTAGGGTTATAGTTAAGTTTTGGTTTTGGCAGATGGTTAAGGTTAGTTTTAGGGACAGGTTTAGTGACAGGGTGAGGGTTAGAGTTAAGTTTAGAGAGACGGTAAGGGTCAGAGTTAGGTTTAGCGACAGTGTTAGTGTTAGGGATCAGGTTAGGTTAGGGTTTAGGGTTAGGGTTAGGGTTAGGGTTAGGAATAGGGGAGGGTTAGTGTTTACATTTTAGGGTTAGGGTTTAGGGTTAGGGTTAGGGTTACGGTTAAGAATAGGGGCGGGTTAGTGTTTACATTTTAGGGTTAGGGTTTAGGGATTGGGTTAGGGTTAGGGTTAGGGTTAGAGTTAGGGTTAGGGTTAAGGTTAGGGTTAGGGTTTAGGGATAGGATTAGGGTTAGGGTTACGGTTTAGGTTTAGGGTTAGTGTTAAAGTTAGGGTTTAGGGTTTAGGGTTAGGGTTAGTGTTAGAGTTAGGGTTTAGGCTTTAGGGTTAGGGTTAGTGTTAGGGTTTAGGGTTTAGGTTTAGGGTTAGGGTTAGTGTTAGGGTTCCGGGTTTAGTGTTAGGGTTAAGGTTAGGTTTATGGTTAGGTAAACGTTTCGGGTTTGAGACATGGTTAAGTTTAGTGTTAGGGTTATAGTTAAGTTTAGGTTTTGGCTGATGGTTAAGGTTAGGTTTAGGGACAGGGTTAGTTACAGGGTGAGGGTTAGAGTTAAAGATAGAGAGACGGTAAGGGTCAGAGTTAGGTTTAGCGACAGTGTTAGGGTTAGGGTTAGGGTTAGGTTAGGATTAGGGTTAGAGTTAGGGTTTAGGGTTAGGGTTAGGGTTAGGGTTTAGGATTTAGGGTTAGGGTTATGGTTAGGGTTAGGGTTAGGGTTAGGGGCAGGATTGGGGTTTGGGACATGGTTAGGTTTACTGTTAGGGTTATATTAAGTTTAGGTTTTGTCTGATGCTTAAGTTTAGGTTTAGGGACAGGGTTAGTGACAGGTTGAGGGTTAGAGTTAAGGTTGGAGAGACGGTAAGGGTCAGAGTTAGGTTTAGCGACAGTGTTAGCGTTAGGGTTAGGGTTAGGTTAGGGTTAGGGACAGGAATAAGGTTTGGGACATGGTTAGGTTTACTGTTAGGGTTATATTAAGTTTAGGTTTTGTCTGATGCTTAAGTTTAGGTTTAGGGACAGGGTTAGTGACAGGGTGAGGGTTTGAGTTAAGGTTGGAGAGACGGTAAGGGTCAGAGTTAGGTTTAGCGACAGTGTTAGGGTTAGGGATCAGGTTAGGTTAGGGTTTAGGGTTAGGGTTAGGGTTAGGGTTAGGAATAGGGGAGGGTTAGTGTTTACATTTTAGGGTTAGGGTTTAGGGATAGGGTTAGGGTTAGGGTTAGGGTTAGAGTTAGGGTTAGGGTTAGGGTTAGGGTTAGGGTTAGGTTTTAGGGATAGGGTTAGGGTTAGGGTTACGGTTTAGGTTAAGGGTTAGGGTTAAGGTTAGGGTTTAGGGTTTAGGGTTAGGGTTAGGGTTAGAGTTAGGGTTTAGGCTTTAGGGTTAGGGTTAGGGTTAGGGTTATGGTTTAGTGTTTATGGTTAGGGTTAGCGTTAGGGTTAGGGTTTGGGTTTAGTGTTTAGGTTTAGGGTTAGGTTTAGTGTTAGGGTTTTGGGTTTAGTGTTAGGGTTAATGTTAGGGTTAGGGTTAGGTACACGTTTCGGGTTTGAGACATGGTTAGGTTTAGTGTTAGGGTTATAGTTAAATTTAGGTTTTTGGCGGATGTTAAGTTTAGGTTTAGAGACAGGGTTAGTTATAGGGTGAGGGTTAGAGTTAAAGATAGAGAGACGGTAAGGGTCAGAGTTAGGTTTATCGACAGTGTTAGGGTTAGGGTTAGGGTTAGGTTAGGGTTAGGGACAGGAATAGGGTTTGGGACATGGTTAGGTTTACTGTTAGGGTTATATTAAGTTTAGGTTTTGTCTGATGCTTAAGTTTAGGTTTAGGGACAGGGTTAGTGACAGGGTGAGGGTTAGAGTTAAGGTTGGAGAGACGGTAAGGGTCAGAGTTAGGTTTAGCGACAGTGTTAGGGTTAGGGATCAGGTTAGGTTAGGGTTTAGGGTTAGGGTTAGGGTTAGGGTTAGGAATAGGGGAGGGTTACTGTTTACATTTTAGGGTTAGGGTTTAGGGATAGGGTTAGGGTTAGGGTTAGGGTTAGAGTTAGGGTTAGGGTTAGGGTTAGGGTTAGGGTTAGGTTTTAGGGATAGGGTTAGGGTTAGGGTTACGGTTTAGGTTTAGGGTTAGGGTTAAGGTTAGGGTTTAGGGTTTAGGGTTAGGGTTAGGGTTAGAGTTAGGGTTTAGGCTTTAGGGTTAGGGTAAGTGTTAGGGTTTAGGGTTAGGGGTAGGGTTAGGGTTAGGGTTAGGTTTAGGGTTTAGTGTTTATGGTTAGGGTTAGCGTTAGTGTTAGAGTTTGGGTTTAGTGTTTAGTGTTAGGTTTAAGGTTAGGGTTAGGGTTAGGTACACGTTTCGGGTTTGAGACATGGTTAGGTTTAGTGTTAGGGTTATAGTTAAGTTTAGGTTTTGGCTGATGGTTAAGGTTAGGTTTAGGGACAGGGTTAGTTACAGGGTGAGGGTTAGAGTTAAAGATAGAGAGACGGTCAGGGTCAGAGTTAGGTTTAGTGACAGTGTTAGGGTTAGGGTTAGTGTTAGGTTAGGGTTAGGGTTAGAGTTAGGGTTTAGGATTAGGGTTAGGTTTAGGGTTTAGGATTTAGGGTTAGGGTTATGGTTAGGGTTAGGGTTAGGGTTAGGGGCAGGATTAGGGTTTGGGAAATGGTTAGGTTTAGTGTAGGGTTATAGTTAAGTTTTGGTTTTGGCAGATGGTTAAGGTTAGTTTTAGGGACAGGTTTAGTGACAGGGTGAGGGTTAGAGTTAAGTTTAGAGAGACGGTAAGGGTCAGAGTTAGGTTTAGCGACAGTGTCAGTGTTAGGGATCAGGTTAGGTTAGGGTTTAGGGTTAGGGTTAGGGTTAGGGTTAGGAATAGGGGAGGGGTTGTGTTTACATTTTAGGGTTAGGGTTTAGGGTTAGGGTTAGGGTTAGGGTTAAGAATAGGGGCGGGTTAGTGTTTACATTTTAGGGTTAGGGTTTAGGGATAGGGTTAGGGTTAGGGTTAGGGTTAGAGTTAGGGTTAGGGTTAAGGTTAGGGTTAGGGTTTAGGGATAGGATTAGGGTTAGGGTTACGGTTTAGGTTTAGGGTTAGGGTTAAGGTTAGGGTTTAGGGTTTAGGGTTAGGGTTAGTGTTAGAGTTAGGGTTTAGGCTTTAGGGTTAGGGTTAGTGTTAGGGTTTAGGGTTTAGGTTTAGGGTTAGGGTTAGTGTTAGGGTTCCGGGTTTAGTGTTAGGGTTAAGGTTAGGTTTATGGTTAGGTAAACGTTTCGGGTTTGAGACATGGTTAGGTTTAGTGTTAGGGTTATAGTTAAGTTTAGGTTTTGGCTGATGGTTAAGGTTAGGTTTAGGGACAGGGTTAGTTACAGGGTGAGGGTTAGAGTTAAAGATAGAGAGACGGTAAGGGTCAGAGTTAGGTTTAGCGACAGTGTTAGGGTTAGGGTTAGGGTTAGGTTAGGATTAGGGTTAGAGTTAGGGTTTAGGGTTAGGGTTAGGGTTAGGGTTTAGGATTTAGGGTTAGGGTTATGGTTAGGGTTAGGGTTAGGGTTAGGGGCAGGATTGGGGTTTGGGACATGGTTAGGTTTACTGTTAGGGTTATATTAAGTTTAGGTTTTGTCTGATGCTTAAGTTTAGGTTTAGGGACAGGGTTAGTGACAGGTTGAGGGTTAGAGTTAAGGTTGGAGAGACGGTAAGGGTCAGAGTTAGGTTTAGCGACAGTGTTAGCGTTAGGGTTAGGGTTAGGTTAGGGTTAGGGACAGGAATAAGGTTTGGGACATGGTTAGGTTTACTGTTAGGGTTATATTAAGTTTAGGTTTTGTCTGATGCTTAAGTTTAGGTTTAGGGACAGGGTTAGTGACAGGGTGAGGGTTTGAGTTAAGGTTGGAGAGACGGTAAGGGTCAGAGTTAGGTTTAGCGACAGTGTTAGGGTTAGGGATCAGGTTAGGTTAGGGTTTAGGGTTAGGGTTAGGGTTAGGGTTAGGAATAGGGGAGGGTTAGTGTTTACATTTTAGGGTTAGGGTTTAGGGATAGGGTTAGGGTTAGGGTTAGGGTTAGAGTTAGGGTTAGGGTTAGGGTTAGGGTTAGGGTTAGGTTTTAGGGATAGGGTTAGGGTTAGGGTTACGGTTTAGGTTAAGGGTTAGGGTTAAGGTTAGGGTTTAGGGTTTAGGGTTAGGGTTAGGGTTAGAGTTAGGGTTTAGGCTTTAGGGTTAGGGTTAGGGTTAGGGTTATGGTTTAGTGTTTATGGTTAGGGTTAGCGTTAGGGTTAGGGTTTGGGTTTAGTGTTTAGGTTTAGGGTTAGGTTTAGTGTTAGGGTTTTGGGTTTAGTGTTAGGGTTAATGTTAGGGTTAGGGTTAGGTACACGTTTCGGGTTTGAGACATGGTTAGGTTTAGTGTTAGGGTTATAGTTAAATTTAGGTTTTTGGCGGATGTTAAGTTTAGGTTTAGAGACAGGGTTAGTTATAGGGTGAGGGTTAGAGTTAAAGATAGAGAGACGGTAAGGGTCAGAGTTAGGTTTATCGACAGTGTTAGGGTTAGGGTTAGGGTTAGGTTAGGGTTAGGGACAGGAATAGGGTTTGGGACATGGTTAGGTTTACTGTTAGGGTTATATTAAGTTTAGGTTTTGTCTGATGCTTAAGTTTAGGTTTAGGGACAGGGTTAGTGACAGGGTGAGGGTTAGAGTTAAGGTTGGAGAGACGGTAAGGGTCAGAGTTAGGTTTAGCGACAGTGTTAGGGTTAGGGATCAGGTTAGGTTAGGGTTTAGGGTTAGGGTTAGGGTTAGGGTTAGGAATAGGGGAGGGTTACTGTTTACATTTTAGGGTTAGGGTTTAGGGATAGGGTTAGGGTTAGGGTTAGGGTTAGAGTTAGGGTTAGGGTTAGGGTTAGGGTTAGGGTTAGGTTTTAGGGATAGGGTTAGGGTTAGGGTTACGGTTTAGGTTTAGGGTTAGGGTTAAGGTTAGGGTTTAGGGTTTAGGGTTAGGGTTAGGGTTAGAGTTAGGGTTTAGGCTTTAGGGTTAGGGTAAGTGTTAGGGTTTAGGGTTAGGGGTAGGGTTAGGGTTAGGGTTAGGTTTAGGGTTTAGTGTTTATGGTTAGGGTTAGCGTTAGTGTTAGAGTTTGGGTTTAGTGTTTAGTGTTAGGTTTAAGGTTAGGGTTAGGGTTAGGTACACGTTTCGGGTTTGAGACATGGTTAGGTTTAGTGTTAGGGTTATAGTTAAGTTTAGGTTTTGGCTGATGGTTAAGGTTAGGTTTAGGGACAGGGTTAGTTACAGGGTGAGGGTTAGAGTTAAAGATAGAGAGACGGTCAGGGTCAGAGTTAGGTTTAGCGACAGTGTTAGGGTTAGGGTTAGTGTTAGGTTAGGGTTAGGGTTAGAGTTAGGGTTTAGGATTAGGGTTAGGTTTAGGGTTTAGGATTTAGGGTTAGGGTTATGGTTAGGGTTAGGGTTAGGGTTAGGGGCAGGATTAGGGTTTGGGAAATGGTTAGGTTTAGTGTAGGGTTATAGTTAAGTTTTGGTTTTGGCAGATGGTTAAGGTTAGTTTTAGGGACAGGTTTAGTGACAGGGTGAGGGTTAGAGTTAAGTTTAGAGAGACGGTAAGGGTCAGAGTTAGGTTTAGCGACAGTGTCAGTGTTAGGGATCAGGTTAGGTTAGGGTTTAGGGTTAGGGTTAGGGTTAGGGTTAGGAATAGGGGAGGGGTTGTGTTTACATTTTAGGGTTAGGGTTTAGGGTTAGGGTTAGGGTTAGGGTTAAGAATAGGGGCGGGTTAGTGTTTACATTTTAGGGTTAGGGTTTAGGGATAGGGTTAGGGTTAGGGTTAGGGTTAGAGTTAGGGTTAGGGTTAAGGTTAGGGTTAGGGTTTAGGGATAGGATTAGGGTTAGGGTTACGGTTTAGGTTTAGGGTTAGGGTTAAGGTTAGGGTTTAGGGTTTAGGGTTAGGGTTAGTGTTAGAGTTAGGGTTTAGGCTTTAGGGTTAGGGTTAGTGTTAGGGTTTAGGGTTTAGGTTTAGGGTTAGGGTTAGTGTTAGGGTTCCGGGTTTAGTGTTAGGGTTAAGGTTAGGTTTATGGTTAGGTAAACGTTTCGGGTTTGAGACATGGTTAGGTTTAGTGTTAGGGTTATAGTTAAGTTTAGGTTTTGGCTGATGGTTAAGGTTAGGTTTAGGGACAGGGTTAGTTACAGGGTGAGGGTTAGAGTTAAAGATAGAGAGACGGTAAGGGTCAGAGTTAGGTTTAGCGACAGTGTTAGGGTTAGGGTTAGGGTTAGGTTAGGGTTAGGGTTAGAGTTAGGGTTTAGGGTTAGGGTTAGGGTTAGGGTTTAGGATTTAGGGTTAGGGTTATGGTTATGGTTCGTGTTAGGGTTAGGGGCAGGATTGGGGTTTGGGACATGGTTAGGTTTACTGTTAGGGTTATATTAAGTTTAGGTTTTGTCTGATGCTTAAGTTTAGGTTTAGGGACAGGGTTAGTGACAGGGTGAGGGTTAGAGTTAAGGTTGGAGAGACGGTAAGGGTCAGAGTTAGGTTTAGCGACAGTGTTAGGGTTAGGGATCAGGTTAGGTTAGGGTTTAGGGTTAGGGTTACGGTTAGGGTTAGGAATAGGGGAGGGTTTGTGTTTACATTTTAGGGTTCGGGTTTAGGGATAGGGTTAGGGTTAGGGTTAGGGTTAGGGTTAGAGTTAGGATTTAGGCTTTAGGGTTAGGGTTAGGGTTAGAGTTAGGGCTTACGGTTTAGGGTTAGGGTTAGGGTTAGGGTTTCGGGTTTAGGGTTAGGGTTAGGGTTACGGTTTAGGTTTAGGGTTAGGGTTAAGGTTTGGGTTTAGGGTTTAGGGTTAGGGTTAGTGTTAGAGTTAGGGTTTAGGCTTTAGGGTTAGGGTTAGTGTTAGGGTTTAGGGTTTAGGGTTAGGGTTAGGGTTAGGGTTAGGGTTAGGGTTTAGTGTTTATGGTTAGGGTTAGCGTTAGGGTTAGGGTTTGGGTTTAGTGTTTAGGTTTAGGGTTAGAGTTAGTGTTAGGGTTTTGGGTTTAGTGTTAGGGTTAATGTTAGTGTTAGGGTTAGGTACACGTTTCGGGTTTGAGACATGGTTAGGTTTAGTGTTAGGGTTATAGTTAAGTTTAGGTTTTGGCGGATGGTTAAGGTTAGGTTTAGAGACAGGGTTAGATATAGGGTGAGGGTTAGAGTTAAAGATAGAGAGACGGTAAGGGTCAGAGTTAGGTTTAGCGACAGTGTTAGGGTTAGGGTTAGGGTTAGGTTAGGGTTAGGGACAGGAATAGGGTTTGGGACATGGTTAGGTTTACTGTTAGGGTTATATTAAGTTTAGGTTTTGTCTGATGCTTAAGTTTAGGTTTAGGGACAGGGTTAGTGACAGGGTGAGGTTTAGAGTTAAGGTTGGAGAGACGGTAAGGGTCAGAGTTAGGTTTAGCGACAGTGTTAGGGTTAGGGATCAGGTTAGGTTAGGGTTTAGGGTTAGGGTTAGGGTTAGGGTTAGGAATAGGGGAGGGTTAGTGTTTACATTTTAGGGTTAGGGTTTAGGGATAGGGTTAGGGTTATGGTTAGGGTTAGAGTTAGGGTTAGGGTTAGGGTTAGGGTTAGGGTTAGGTTTTAGGGATAGGGTTAGGGTTAGGGTTACGGTTTAGGTTTAGGGTTAGGGTTAAGGTTAGGGTTTAGGGTTTAGGGTTAGGGTTAGGGTTAGAGTTAGGGTTTAGGCTTTAGGGTTAGGGTTAGTGTTAGGGTTTAGGGTTAGGGCTAGGGTTAGGGTTAGGGTTAGGTTTAGGGTTTAGTGTTTATGGTTAGGGTTAGCGTTAGGGTTAGGGTTTGGGTTTAGGGTTTAGTGTTAGGGTTACGGTTAGGGTTAGGGTTAGGTACACGTTTCGGGTCTGAGACATGGTTAGGTTTAGTGTTAGGGTTATAGTTAAGTTTAGGTTTTGGCTGATGGTTAAGGTTAGGTTTAGGGACAGGGTTAGTTACAGGGTGAGGGTTAGAGTTAAAGATAGAGAGACGGTAAGGGTCAGAGTTAGGTTTAGCGACAGTGTTAGGGTTAGGGTTAGGGTTAGGTTAGGGTTAGGGTTAGAGTTAGG
The DNA here is from genome assembly GCA_031876335.1 of Hipposideros larvatus. Classification (NCBI taxonomy): domain Eukaryota; kingdom Metazoa; phylum Chordata; class Mammalia; order Chiroptera; family Hipposideridae; genus Hipposideros; species Hipposideros larvatus. The sequence continues at coordinate 15,696,428 of CM063102.1, forward strand.
GTTTAGGGTTAGGGTTAGGGTTAGGGTTTAGGATTTAGGGTTAGGGTTATGGTTATGGTTAGGGTTAGGGTTAGGGGCAGGATTGGGGTTTGGGACATGGTTAGGTTTAGTGTTAGGGTATAGTTAAGTTTAGGTTTTGTCTGATGCTTAAGTTTAGGTTTAGGGACAGGGTTAGTGACAGGGTGAGGGTTAGAGTTAAGGTTGGAGAGACGGTAAGGGTCAGAGTTAGGTTTAGCGACAGTGTTAGGGTTAGGGATCAGGTTAGGTTAGGGTTTAGGGTTAGGGTTAGGGTTAGGGTTAGGAATAGGGGAGGGTTAGTGTTTACATTTTAGGGTTAGGGTTTAGGGATAGGGTTAGGGTTAGGGTTAGGGTTAGAGTTAGGGTTAGGGTTAGGGTTAGGGTTAGGGTTAGGGTAACGGTTTAGGGTTAGGGTTAGGGTTAAGGTTAGGGTTTAGGGTTTAGGGTTAGGGTTAGGGTTATAGTTAGGGTTTAGGCTTTAGGGTTAGGGTTAGTGTTAGGGTTTAGGGTTTAGGGTTAGGGTTAGGGTTAGGGTTAGGGTTATGGTTTAGTGTTTATGGTTAGGGTTAGCGTTAGGGTGAGGATTTGGGTTTAGTGTTTAGGTTTAGGGTTAGGGTTAGTGTTAGGGTTTTGGGTTTAGTGTTAGGGTTAATGTTAGGGTTAGGGTTAGGTACACGTTTCGGGTTTGAGACATGGTTAGGTTTAGTGTTAGGGTTATAGTTAAATTTAGGTTTTGGCGGATGTTAAGTTTAGGTTTAGAGACAGGGTTAGTTATAGGGTGAGGGTTAGAGTTAAAGATAGAGAGACGGTAAGGGTCAGAGTTAGGTTTATCGACAGTGTTAGGGTTAGGGTTAGGGTTAGGTTAGGGTTAGGGACAGGAATAGGGTTTGGGACATGGTTAGGTTTACTGCTAGGGTTATATTAAGTTTAGGTTTTGTCTGATGCTTAAGTTTAGGTTTAGGGACAGGGTTAGTGACAGGGTGAGGGTTAGAGTTAAGGTTGGAGAGACGGTAAGGGTCAGAGTTAGGTTTAGCGACAGTGTTAGGGTTAGGGATCAGGTTAGGTTAGGGTTTAGGGTTAGGGTTACGGTTAGGGTTAGGAATAGGGGAGGGTTTGTGTTTACATTTTAGGGTTCGGGTTTAGGGATAGGGTTAGGGTTAGGGTTAGGGTTAGGGTTAGAGTTAGGATTTAGGCTTTAGGGTTAGGGTTAGGGTTAGAGTTAGGGCTTACGGTTTAGGGTTAGGGTTGGGGTTAGGGTTTCGGGTTTAGGGTTAGGGTTAGGGTTACGGTTTAGGTTTAGGGTTAGGGTTAAGGTTTGGGTTTAGGGTTTAGGCTTAGGGTTAGTGTTAGAGTTAGGGTTTAGGCTTTAGGGTTAGGGTTAGTGTTAGGGTTTAGGGTTTAGGGTTAGGGTTAGGGTTAGGGTTAGGGTTAGGGTTTAGTGTTTATGGTTAGGGTTAGCGTTAGGGTTAGGGTTTGGGTTTAGTGTTTAGGTTTAGGGTTAGGGTTAGTGTTAGGGTTTTGGGTTTAGTGTTAGGGTTAATGTTAGGGTTAGGGTTAGGTACACGTTTCGGGTTTGAGACATGGTTAGGTTTAGTGTTAGGGTTATAGTTAAGTTTAGGTTTTGGCGGATGGTTAAGGTTAGGTTTAGAGACAGGGTTAGATATAGGGTGAGGGTTAGAGTTAAAGATAGAGAGACGGTAAGGGTCAGAGTTATGTTTAGTGACAGTGTTAGGGTTAGGGTTGGGGTTAGGTTAGGGTTAGGGACAGGAATAGGGTTTGGGACATGGTTAGGTTTACTGTTAGGGTTATATTAAGTTTAGGTTTTGTCTGATGCTTAAGTTTAGGTTTAGGGACAGGGTTAGTGACAGGGTGAGGTTTAGAGTTAAGGTTGGAGAGACGGTAAGGGTCAGAGTTAGGTTTAGCGACAGTGTTAGGGTTAGGGATCAGGTTAGGTTAGGGTTTAGGGTTAGGGTTAGGGTTAGGGTTAGGAATAGGGGAGGGTTAGTGTTTACATTTTAGGGTTAGGGTTTAGGGATAGGGTTAGGGTTAGGGTTAGGGTTAGAGTTAGTGTTAGGGTTCGGGTTAGGGTTAGGGTTAGGTTTTAGGGATAGGGTTAGGGTTAGGGTTACGGTTTAGGTTTAGGGTTAGGGTTAAGGTTAGGGTTTAGGGTTTAGAGTTAGGGTTAGGGTTAGAGTTAGGGTTTAGGCTTTAGGGTTAGGGTTAGTGTTAGGGTTTAGGGTTAGGGATAGGGTTAGGGTTAGGGTTAGGTTTAGGGTTTAGTGTTTATGGTTAGGGTTAGCGTTAGGGTTAGGGTTTGGGTTTAGGGTTTAGTGTTAGGGTTAAGGTTAGGGTTAGGGTTAGGTACACGTTTCGGGTCTGAGACATGGTTAGGTTTAGTGTTAGGGTTATAGTTAAGTTTAGGTTTTGGCTGATGGTTAAGGTTAGGTTTAGGGACAGGGTTAGTTACAGGGTGAGGGTTAGAGTTAAAGATAGAGAGACGGTAAGGGTCAGAGTTAGGTTTAGCGACATTGTTAGGGTTAGGGTTAGGGTTAGGTTAGGGTTAGGGTTAGAGTTAGGGTTTAGGGTTAGGGTTAGGGTTAGGGTTTAGGATTTAGGGTTAGGGTTATGGTTATGGTTAGGGTTAGGGTTAGGGGCAGGATTGGGGTTTGGGACATGGTTAGGTTTAGTGTTAGGGTATAGTTAAGTTTAGGTTTTGTCTGATGCTTAAGTTTAGGTTTAGGGACAGGGTTAGTGACAGGGTGAGGGTTAGAGTTAAGGTTGGAGAGACGGTAAGGGTCAGAGTTAGGTTTAGCGACAGTGTTAGGGTTAGGGATCAGGTTAGGTTAGGGTTTAGGGTTAGGGTTAGGGTTAGGGTTAGGAATAGGGGAGGGTTAGTGTTTACATTTTAGGGTTAGGGTTTAGGGATAGGGTTAGGGTTAGGGTTAGGGTTAGAGTTAGGGTTAGGGTTAGGGTTAGGGTTAGGGTTAGGGTAACGGTTTAGGGTTAGGGTTAGGGTTAAGGTTAGGGTTTAGGGTTTAGGGTTAGGGTTAGGGTTAGAGTTAGGGTTTAGGCTTTAGGGTTAGGGTTAGCGTTAGGGTTTAGGGTTTAGGGTTAGGGTTAGGGTTAGGGTTAGGGTTATGGTTTAGTGTTTATGGTTAGGGTTAGCGTTAGGGTGAGGGTTTGGGTTTAGTGTTTAGGTTTAGGGTTAGGGTTAGTGTTAGGGTTTAGGGTTTAGTGTTAGGGTTAATGTTAGGGTTAGGGTTAGGTACACGTTTCGGGTTTGAGACATGGTTAGGTTTAGTGTTAGGGTTATAGTTAAATTTAGGTTTTGGCGGATGTTAAGTTTAGGTTTAGAGACAGGGTTAGTTATAGGGTGAGGGTTAGAGTTAAAGATAGAGAGACGGTAAGGGTCAGAGTTAGGTTTATCGACAGTGTTAGGGTTAGGGTTAGGGTTAGGTTAGGCTTAGGGACAGGAATAGGGTTTGGGACATGGTTAGGTTTACTGCTAGGGTTATATTAAGTTTAGGTTTTGTCTGATGCTTAAGTTTAGGTTTAGGGACAGGGTTAGTGACATGGTGAGTGTTAGAGTTAAGGTTGGAGAGACGGTAAGGGTCAGAGTTAGGTTTAGCGACAGTGTTAGGGTTAGGGATCAGGTTAGGTTAGGGTTTAGGGTTAGGGTTAGGGTTAGGGTTAGGAATAGGGGAGGGTTAGTGTTTACATTTTAGGGTTAGGGTTTAGGGATAGGGTTAGGGTTAGGGTTAGGGTTAGAGTTAGGGTTAGGGTTAGGGTTAGGGTTAGGGTTAGGTTTTAGGGATAGGGTTAGGGTTAGGGTTACGGTTTAGGTTCAGGGTTAGGGTTAAGGTTAGGGTTTAGGGTTTAGGGTTAGGGTTAGGGTTAGAGTTAGGGTTTAGGCTTTAGGGTTAGGGTAAGTGTTAGGGTTTAGGGTTAGGGGTAGGTTTAGGGTTAGGGTTAGGTTTAGGGTTTAGTGTTTATCGTTAGGGTTAGCGTTAGGGTTAGGGTTTGGGTTTAGGGTTTAGTGTTAGGTTTAAGTTTAGGGTTAGGGTTAGGTACACGTTTCGGGTTTGAGACATGGTTAGGTTTAGTGTTAGGGTTATAGTTAAGTTTAGGTTTTGGCTGATGGTTAAGGTTAGGTTTAGGGACAGGGTTAGTTACAGGGTGAGTGTTAGAGTTAAAGATAGAGAGACGGTAAGGGTCAGAGTTAGGTTTAGCGACAGTGTTAGGGTTAGGGTAAGGGTTAGGTTAGGGTTAGGGTTAGAGTTAGGGTTTAGGGTTAGGGTTAGGTTTAGGGTTTAGGATTTAGGGTTAGGGTTATGGTTAGGGTTAGGGTTAGGGTTAGGGGCAGGATTAGGGTTTGGGAAATGGTTAGGTTTAGTGTAGGGTTATAGTTAAGTTTTGGTTTTGGCAGATGGTTAAGGTTAGTTTTAGGGACAGGTTTAGTGACAGGGTGAGGGTTAGAGTTAAGTTTAGAGAGACGGTAAGGGTCAGAGTTAGGTTTAGCGACAGTGTTAGTGTTAGGGATCAGGTTAGGTTAGGGTTTAGGGTTAGGGTTAGGGTTAGGGTTAGGAATAGGGGAGGGTTAGTGTTTACATTTTAGGGTTAGGGTTTAGGGTTAGGGTTAGGGTTACGGTTAAGAATAGGGGCGGGTTAGTGTTTACATTTTAGGGTTAGGGTTTAGGGATTGGGTTAGGGTTAGGGTTAGGGTTAGAGTTAGGGTTAGGGTTAAGGTTAGGGTTAGGGTTTAGGGATAGGATTAGGGTTAGGGTTACGGTTTAGGTTTAGGGTTAGTGTTAAAGTTAGGGTTTAGGGTTTAGGGTTAGGGTTAGTGTTAGAGTTAGGGTTTAGGCTTTAGGGTTAGGGTTAGTGTTAGGGTTTAGGGTTTAGGTTTAGGGTTAGGGTTAGTGTTAGGGTTCCGGGTTTAGTGTTAGGGTTAAGGTTAGGTTTATGGTTAGGTAAACGTTTCGGGTTTGAGACATGGTTAGGTTTAGTGTTAGGGTTATAGTTAAGTTTAGGTTTTGGCTGATGGTTAAGGTTAGGTTTAGGGACAGGGTTAGTTACAGGGTGAGGGTTAGAGTTAAAGATAGAGAGACGGTAAGGGTCAGAGTTAGGTTTAACGACAGTGTTAGGGTTAGGGTTAGGGTTAGGTTAGGATTAGGGTTAGAGTTAGGGTTTAGGGTTAGGGTTAGGGTTAGGGTTTAGGATTTAGGGTTAGGGTTATGGTTAGGGTTAGGGTTAGGGTTAGGGGCAGGATTGGGGTTTGGGACATGGTTAGGTTTACTGTTAGGGTTATATTAAGTTTAGGTTTTGTCTGATGCTTAAGTTTAGGTTTAGGGACAGGGTTAGTGACAGGTTGAGGGTTAGAGTTAAGGTTGGAGAGACGGTAAGGGTCAGAGTTAGGTTTAGCGACAGTGTTAGCGTTAGGGTTAGGGTTAGGTTAGGGTTAGGGACAGGAATAAGGTTTGGGACATGGTTAGGTTTACTGTTAGGGTTATATTAAGTTTAGGTTTTGTCTGATGCTTAAGTTTAGGTTTAGGGACAGGGTTAGTGACAGGGTGAGGGTTTGAGTTAAGGTTGGAGAGACGGTAAGGGTCAGAGTTAGGTTTAGCGACAGTGTTAGGGTTAGGGATCAGGTTAGGTTAGGGTTTAGGGTTAGGGTTAGGGTTAGGGTTAGGAATAGGGGAGGGTTAGTGTTTACATTTTAGGGTTAGGGTTTAGGGATAGGGTTAGGGTTAGGGTTAGGGTTAGAGTTAGGGTTAGGGTTAGGGTTAGGGTTAGGGTTAGGTTTTAGGGATAGGGTTAGGGTTAGGGTTACGGTTTAGGTTAAGGGTTAGGGTTAAGGTTAGGGTTTAGGGTTTAGTGTTAGGGTTAGGGTTAGAGTTAGGGTTTAGGCTTTAGGGTTAGGGTTAGGGTTAGGGTTATGGTTTAGTGTTTATGGTTAGGGTTAGCGTTAGGGTTAGGGTTTGGGTTTAGTGTTTAGGTTTAGGGTTAGGTTTAGTGTTAGGGTTTTGGGTTTAGTGTTAGGGTTAATGTTAGGGTTAGGGTTAGGTACACGTTTCGGGTTTGAGACATGGTTAGGTTTAGTGTTAGGGTTATAGTTAAATTTAGGTTTTTGGCGGATGTTAAGTTTAGGTTTAGAGACAGGGTTAGTTATAGGGTGAGGGTTAGAGTTAAAGATAGAGAGACGGTAAGGGTCAGAGTTAGGTTTATCGACAGTGTTAGGGTTAGGGTTAGGGTTAGGTTAGGGTTAGGGACAGGAATAGGGTTTGGGACATGGTTAGGTTTACTGTTAGGGTTATATTAAGTTTAGGTTTTGTCTGATGCTTAAGTTTAGGTTTAGGGACAGGGTTAGTGACAGGGTGAGGGTTAGAGTTAAGGTTGGAGAGACGGTAAGGGTCAGAGTTAGGTTTAGCGACAGTGTTAGGGTTAGGGATCAGGTTAGGTTAGGGTTTAGGGTTAGGGTTAGGGTTAGGGTTATGAATAGGGGAGGGTTACTGTTTACATTTTAGGGTTAGGGTTTA
>CM063102.1:15717981-15720481 GCA_031876335.1 Hipposideros larvatus
TTTAGGTTTTGGCTGATGGTTAAGGTTAGGTTTAGGGACAGGGTTAGTTACAGGGTGAGGGTTAGGGTTAGGGTTAGGGTTAGGGTTAGGGTTAGGTTTTAGGAATAGGGTTAGGGTTAGGGTTACGGTTTAGGTTTAGGGTTAGGGTTAAGGTTAGGGTTTAGGGTTTAGGGTTAGGGTTAGGGTTAGTGTTAGGGTTTAGGGTTTAGGGCTAGGGTTAGGGTTAGGGTTAGGTTAGGGTTAGGGTTAGAGTTAGGTTTTAGGGTTAGGGTTAGGTTTAGGGTTTAGGATTTAGGGTTAGGGTTATGGTTATGGTTAGGGTTAGGGTTAGGGGCAGGATTAGGGTTTGGGAAATGGTTAGGTTTAGTGTAGGTTTATAGTTAAGTTTTGGTTTTGGCAGATGGTTAAGGTTAGTTTTAGGGACAGGTTTAGTGACAGGGTGAGGGTTAGAGTTAAGTTTAGAGAGACGGTAAGGGTCAGAGTTAGGTTTAGCGACAGTGTTAGTGTTAGGGATCAGGTTAGGTTAGGGTTTAGGGTTAGGGTTAGGGTTAGGGTTAGGAATAGGGGAGGGTTAGTGTTTACATTTTAGGGTTAGGGTTTAGGGTTAGGGTTAGGGTTAGGGTTAGGGTTAGGAATAGGGGAGGGTTAGTGTTTACATTTTAGGGTTAGGGTTTAGGGATAGGGTTAGGTTTAGGGTTAGGGTTAGAGTTAGGGTTAGGGTTAAGGTTAGGGTTAGGTTTTAGGGGTAGGATTAGGGTTAGGGTTACGGTTTAGGTTTAGGGTTAGGGTTAAGTTTAGGGTTTAGGGTTTAGGGTTAGGGTTACTGTTAGAGTTAGGGTTTAGGCTTTATGGTTAGGGTTAGTGTTAGGGTTTAGCGTTTAGGGTTAGGGTTAGGGTTAGGGTTAGGGTTTAGTGTTTATGATTAGGGTTAGCGTTAGGGTTAGCGTTTGGGTTTAGGGTTTAGGTTTAGGGTTAGGGTTAGTGTTAGGGTTCCGGGTTTAGTGTTGGGGTTAAGGTTAGGTTTATGGTTAGGTAAACGTTTCGGGTTTGAGACATGGTTAGGTTTAGTGTTAGGGTTATAGTTAAGTTTAGGTTTTGGCTGATGGTTAAGGTTAGGTTTAGGGACAGGGTTAGTTACAGGGTGAGGGTTAGAGTTAAAGATAGAGAGACGGTAAGGGTCAGAGTTAGGTTTAGCGACAGTGTTAGGGTTAGGGTTAGGGTTAGGTTAGGGTTAGGGTTAAAGTTAGGGTTTAGGGTTAGGGTTAGGGTTAGGGTTTAGGATTTAGTGTTAGGGTTATGGTTATGGTTAGGGTTAGGGTTAGGGGCAGGATTAGGGTTTGGGACATGGTTAGGTTTACTGTTAGGGTTATATTAAGTTTAGGTTTTGTCTGATGCTTAAGTTTAGGTTTAGGGACAGGGTTAGTGACAGGGTGAGGGTTAGAGTTAAGGTTGGAGAGACGGTAAGGGTCAGAGTTAGGTTTAGCGACAGTGTTAGGGTTAGGGATCAGGTTAGGTTAGGGTTTAGGGTTAGGGTTAGGGTTAGGGTTAGGAATAGGTGAGGGTTAGTGTTTACATTTTAGGGTTAGGGTTTAGGGATAGGGTTAGTGTTAGGGTTAGGGTTAGAGTTAGGGTTAGGGTTAGGGTTAGGGTTAGGGTTAGGGTTATGGTTTAGGTTTAGGGTTAGGGTTAAGGTTAGGGTTTAGGGTTTAGGGTTAGGGTTAGGGTTAGAGTTAGGGTTTAGGCTTTAGGGTTAGGGTTAGTGTTAGGGTTTAGGGTTAGGGTTAGGGTTAGGGTTAGGGTTAGGGTTTAGTGTTTATGGTTAGGGTTAGCGTTAGGGTTAGGGTTTGGGTTTAGTGTTTCGGTTTAGGGTTAGGGTTAGTGTTAGGGTTTTGGGTTTAGTGTTAGGGTTAATGTTAGGGTTAGGGTTAGGTACACGTTTCGGGTTTGAGACATGGTTAGGTTTAGTGTTAGGGTTATAGTTAAATTTAGGTTTTGGCGGATGTTAAGTTTAGGTTTAGGGACAGGGTTAGTTAGAGGGTGAGGGTTAGAGTTAAAGATAGAGAGACGGTAAGGGTCAGAGTTAGGTTTATCGACAGTGTTAGGGTTAGGGTTAGGGTTAGGTTAGGGTTAGGGACAGGAATAGGGTTTGGGACATGGTTAGGTTTACTGTTAGGGTTATATTAAGTTTAGGTTTTGTCTGATGCTTAAGTTTAGGTTTAGGGACAGGGTTAGTGACAGGGTGAGGGTTAGAGTTAAGGTTGGAGAGACGGTAAGGGTCAGAGTTAGGTTTAGCGACAGTGTTAGGGTTAGGGATCAGGTTAGGTTAGGGTTTAGGGTTAGGGTTAGGGTTAGGGTTAGGAATAGGGGAGGGTTAGTGTTTACATTTTAGGGTTAGGGTTTAGGGATAGGGTTAGGGTTAGGGTTAGGGTTAGAGTTAGGGTTAGGGTTAGGGTTAGGGTTAGGGTTAGGTTTTAGGGATAGGGTTAGGGTTAGGGTTACG
>CM063102.1:15725481-15727981 GCA_031876335.1 Hipposideros larvatus
GGGAGGGTTAGTGTTTACATTTTAGGGTTAGGGTTTAGGGATAGGGTTAGGTTTAGGGTTAGGGTTAGAGTTAGGGTTAGGGTTAAGGTTAGGGTTAGGTTTTAGGGGTAGGATTAGGGTTAGGGTTACGGTTTAGGTTTAGGGTTAGGGTTAAGTTTAGGGTTTAGGGTTTAGGGTTAGGGTTACTGTTAGAGTTAGGGTTTAGGCTTTATGGTTAGGGTTACTGTTAGGGTTTAGCGTTTAGGGTTAGGGTTAGGGTTAGGGTTAGGGTTTAGTGTTTATGATTAGGGTTAGCGTTAGGGTTAGCGTTTGGGTTTAGGGTTTAGGTTTAGGGTTAGGGTTAGTGTTAGGGTTCCGGGTTTAGTGTTAGGGTTAAGGTTAGGGTTAGGGTTAGGGTTAGGGTTAGGGTTAGGGTTAGGGTTAGGGTTAGGGTTAGGTTTTAGGGATAGGGTTAGGGTTAGGATTACGGTTTAGGTTTAGGGTTAGGGTTAAGGTTAGGGTTTAGGGTTTAGGGTTAGGGTTAGGGTTAGAGTTAGGGTTTAGGCTTTAGGGTTAGGGTTAGTGTTAGGGTTTAGGGTTAGGGCTAGGGTTAGGGTTAGGGTTAGGTTTAGGGTTTAGTGTTTCGGTTTAGGGTTAGGGTTACTGTTAGGGTTTCGGGTTTAGTGTTAGGGTTAAGGTTAGGGTTAGGTTTAGGTACACGTTTCGGGTTTGAGACATGGTTAGGTTAGTGTTAGGGTTATAGTTAAGTTTAGGTTTTGGCTGATGGTTAAGGTTAGGTTTAGGGACAGGTTTAGTTACAGGGTGAGGGTTAGAGTTAAAGACAGAGAGACGGTAAGGGTCAGAGTTAGGTTTAGCGACAGTGTTAGGGTTAGGGTTAGGGTTAGGTTAGGGTTAGGGTTAGAGTTAGGTTTTAGGGTTAGGGTTAGGTTTAGGGTTTAGGATTTAGGGTTAGGGTTATGGTTATGGTTAGCGTTAGGGTTAGGGGCAGGATTAGGGTTTGGGAAATGGTTAGGTTTAGTGTAGGTTTATAGTTAAGTTTTGGTTTTGGCAGATGGTTAAGGTTAGTTTTAGGGACAGGTTTAGTGACAGGGTGAGGGTTAGAGTTAAGTTTAGAGAGACGGTGAGGGTCAGAGTTAGGTTTAGCGACAGTGTTAGTGTTAGGGATCAGGTTAGGTTAGGGTTTAGGGTTAGGGTTAGTGTTAGGGTTAGGAATAGGGGCGATTTAGTGTTTACATTTTAGGGTTAGGGTTTAGGGATAGGGTTAGGGTTAGGGTTACGGTTAGGGTTAGAGTTAGGATTTAGGCTTTAGGGATAGGGTTAGGGTTAGAGTTAGGGCTTACGGTTTAGGGTTAGGGTTAGGGTTAGGGTTAGGGTTTCGGGTTTCGGGTTAGGGTTAAGTTTAGGGTTAGGGTTAGGGACACGATTCGGGATTGAGACATGTTTAGGTTTAGTGTTAGGGTTATGGTTAAGTGTATGTTTTGGCTGATGGTTAAGGTTAGGTTTAGGGACAGGGTTAGTTACAGGGTGAGGGTTAGGGTTAGGGTTAGGGTTAGGGTTAGGTTTTAGGGATAGGGTTAGGGTTAGGGTTACGGTTTAGGTTTAGGGTTAGGGTTAAGGTTAGGGTTTATGGTTTAGGGTTAGGGTTAGGTTTAGAGTTAGGGTTTAGGCTTTATGGTTAGGGTTAGTGTTAGGGTTTAGGATTTAGGGTTAGGGTTAGGGTTAGGGTTAGGGTTAGGGTTAGAGTTAGGTTTTAGGGTTAGGGTTAGGTTTAGGGTTTAGGATTTAGGGTTAGGGTTATGGTTATGGTTAGGGTTAGGGTTAGGGGCAGGATTAGGGTTTGGGAAATGGTTAGGTTTAGTGTAGGTTTATAGTTAAGTTTTGGTTTTGGCAGATGGTTAAGGTTAGTTTTAGGGACAGGTTTAGTGACAGGGTGAGGGTTAGAGTTAAGTTTAGAGAGACGGTAAGGGTCAGAGTTAGGTTTAGCGACAGTGTTAGTGTTAGGGATCAGGTTAGGTTAGGGTTTAGGGTTAGGGTTAGGGTTAGGGTTAGGAATAGGGGAGGGTTAGTGTTTACATTTTAGGGTTAGGGTTTAGGGTTAGGGTTAGGGTTAGGGTTAGGAATAGGGGAGGGTTAGTGTTTACATTTTAGGGTTAGGGTTTAGGGATAGGGTTAGGTTTAGGGTTAGGGTTAGAGTTAGGGTTAGGGTTAAGGTTAGGGTTAGGTTTTAGGGGTAGGATTAGGGTTAGGGTTACGGTTTAGGTTTAGGGTTAGGGTTAAGTTTAGGGTTTAGGGTTTAGGGTTAGGGTTACTGTTAGAGTTAGGGTTTAGGCTTTATGGTTAGGGTTACTGTTAGGGTTTAGCGTTTAGGGTTAGGGTTAGGGTTAGGGTTAGGGTTTAGTGTTTATGATTAGGGTTAGCGTTAGGGTTAGCGTTTGGGTTTAGGGTTTAGGTTTAGGGTTAGGGTTAGTGTTAGGGTTCCGGGTTTAGTGTTAGGGTTAAG
>CM063102.1:15732981-15735481 GCA_031876335.1 Hipposideros larvatus
TAGGGTTAGGGTTAGGTTTTAGGGATAGGGTTAGGTTTAGGGTTACGGTTTAGGTTTAGGGTTAGGTTTAAGGTTAGGGTTTAGGGTTTAGGGTTAGGGTTAGGGTTAGAGTTAGGGTTTAGGCTTTAGGGTTAGGGTTAGTGTTTGGGTTTAGGGTTTAGGGTTAGGGTTAGGGTTAGGGTTAGGGTTAGGGTTAGGGTTTAGTGTTTATGGTTAGGGTTAGCGTTAGGGTTAGGGTTTGGGTTTAGGGTTTAGGTTTAGAGTTAGGGTTAGTGTTAGGGTTTCGGGTTTACTGTTAGGGTTAAGGTTAGGGTTAGGGTTAGGTACACGTTTCGGGTTTGAGATATGGTTAGGTTTAGTGTTATGGTTATAGTTAAGTTTAGGTTTTGGCTGATGGTAAAGGTTAGGTTTAGGGACAGGGATAGTTACAGGGTGAGAGTTAGAGTTAAAGATAGAGAGACTGTAAGGGTCAGAGTTAGGTTTAGCGACAGTGTTAGGGTTAGGGTTAGGGTTAGGGTTAGGTTAGGGTTAGGGTTAGAGTTAGGGTTTAGGGTTAGGGTTAGGATTAGGGTTTAAGATTTAGGGTTGGGGTTATGGTTAGGGTTAGGGTTAGGGTTAGGGGCAGGATTAGGGTTTGGGAAATGGTAGGTTTAGTGTAGGGTTATAGTTAAGTTTTGGTTTTGGCTGATGGTTAAGGTTAGTTTTAGGGACAGGTTTAGTGACAGGGTGAGGGTTAGAGTTAAGTTTAGAGAGACAGTGAGGGTCAGAGTTAGGTTTAGCGACAGTGTTAGTGTTAGGGATCAGGTTAGGTTAGGGTTTAGGGTTAGGGTTAGGGATAGGGTTAGGAATAGGGGAGGGTTAGTGTTTACATTTTAGGGTTAGGGTTTAGGGATAGGGTTAGGGTTAGGGTTACGGTTAGGGTTAGAGTTAGGATTTAGGCTTTAGGGTTAGGGTTAGTGTTAGAGTTAGGGCTTACGGTTTAGGGTTAGGATTAGGGTTAGGGTTAGGGTTTCAGGTTTCGGGTTAGGGTTAAGTTTAGGGTTAGGGTTAGGTACACGATTCGGGTGTGAGACATGTTTAGGTTTAGTGTTAGCGTTATGGTTAAGTTTAGGTTTTGGCTGATGGTTAAGGTTAGGTTTAGGGACAGGGTTAGTTACAGGGTGAGGGTTAGGGTTAGGGTTAGGGTTAGGGTTAGGGTTAGGTTTTAGGAATAGGGTTAGGGTTAGGGTTACGGTTTAGGTTTAGGGTTAGGGTTAAGGTTAGGGTTTAGGGTTTAGGGTTAGGGTTAGGGTTAGTGTTAGGGTTTAGGGTTTAGGGCTAGGGTTAGGGTTAGGGTTAGGTTAGGGTTAGGGTTAGAGTTAGGTTTTAGGGTTAGGGTTAGGTTTAGGGTTTAGGATTTAGGGTTAGGGTTATGGTTATGGTTAGGGTTAGGGTTAGGGGCAGGATTAGGGTTTGGGAAATGGTTAGGTTTAGTGTAGGTTTATAGTTAAGTTTTGGTTTTGGCAGATGGTTAAGGTTAGTTTTAGGGACAGGTTTAGTGACAGGGTGAGGGTTAGAGTTAAGTTTAGAGAGACGGTAAGGGTCAGAGTTAGGTTTAGCGACAGTGTTAGTGTTAGGGATCAGGTTAGGTTAGGGTTTAGGGTTAGGGTTAGGGTTAGGGTTAGAAATAGGGGAGGGTTAGTGTTTACATTTTAGGGTTAGGGTTTAGGGTTAGGGTTAGGGTTAGGAATAGGGGAGGGTTAGTGTTTACATTTTAGGGTTAGGGTTTAGGGATAGGGTTAGGTTTAGGGTTAGGGTTAGAGTTAGGGTTAGGGTTAAGGTTAGGGTTAGGTTTTAGGGGTAGGATTAGGGTTAGGGTTACGGTTTAGGTTTAGGGTTAGGGTTAAGTTTAGGGTTTAGGGTTTAGGGTTAGGGTTACTGTTAGAGTTAGGGTTTAGGCTTTATGGTTAGGGTTAGTGTTAGGGTTTAGCGTTTAGGGTTAGGGTTAGGGTTAGGGTTAGGGTTTAGTGTTTATTATTAGGGTTAGCGTTAGGGTTAGCGTTTGGGTTTAGGGTTTAGGTTTAGGGTTAGGGTTAGTGTTAGGGTTCCGGGTTTAGTGTTGGGGTTAAGGTTAGGTTTATGGTTAGGTAAACGTTTCGGGTTTGAGACATGGTTAGGTTTAGTGTTAGGGTTATAGTTAAGTTTAGGTTTTGGCTGATGGTTAAGGTTAGGTTTAGGGACAGGGTTAGTTACAGGGTGAGGGTTAGAGTTAAAGATAGAGAGACGGTAAGGGTCAGAGTTAGGTTTAGCGACAGTGTTAGGGTTAGGGTTAGGGTTAGGTTAGGGTTAGGGTTAAAGTTAGGGTTTAGGGTTAGGGTTAGGGTTAGGGTTTAGGATTTAGTGTTAGGGTTATGGTTATGGTTAGGGTTAGGGTTAGGGGCAGGATTAGGGTTTGGGACATGGTTAGGTTTACTGTTAGGGTTATATTAAGTTTAGGTTTTGTCTGATGCTTAAGTTTAGG
>CM063102.1:15737981-15740481 GCA_031876335.1 Hipposideros larvatus
GGTTAAGGTTAGAGGCAGGATTAGGCTTTGGGACATGGTTAGGTTTACTGTTAGGGTTATATTAAGTTTAGGTTTTGTCTGATGCTTAAGTTTAGGTTTAGGGACAGGGTTAGTGACAGGGTGAGGGTTAGAGTTAAGGTTGGAGAGACGGTAAGGGTCAGAGTTAGGTTTAGCGACAGTGTTAGCGTTAGGGATCAGGTTAGGTTAGGGTTTAGGGTTAGGGTTAGGGTTAGGGTTAGGAATAGGGGAGGGTTAGTGTTTACATTTTAGGGTTAGGGTTTAGGGATAGGGTTAGGGTTAGGGTTAGGGTTACGGTTTAGGTTTAGGGTTAGGGTTAAGGTTAGGGTTTAGGGTTTAGGGTTAGGGTTAGTGTTAGAGTTAGGGTTTAGGCTTTAGGGTTAGGGTTAGTGTTAGGGTTTAGGGTTTAGGGTTAGGGTTAGGGTTAGGGTTTAGTGTTTATGGTTAGGGTTAGCTTTAGGGTTAGGGTTTGGGTTTAGTGTTTCGGTTTAGGGTTAGGGTTAGTGTTATGGTTTTGGGTTTAGTGTTAGGGTTAATGTTAGGGTTAGGGTTAGGTACATGTTTCGGGTTTGAGACATGGTTAGGTTTAGTGTTAGGGTTATAGTTAAATTTAGGTTTTGGCGGATGGTTAAGGTTAGGTTTAGAGACAGGGTTAGTTATAGGGTGAGGGTTAGAGTTAAAGATAGAGAGACGGTAAGGGTCAGAGTTAGGTTTAGCGACAGTGTTAGGGTTAGGGTTAGGGTTAGGTTAGGGTTAGGGACAGGAATAGGGTTTGGGACATGGTTAGGTTTACTGTTAGGGTTATATTAAGTTTAGGTTTTGTCTGATGCTTAAGTTTAGGTTTAGGGACAGGGTTAGTGACAGGGTGAGGGTTTGAGTTAAGGTTGGAGAGACGGTAAGGGTCAGAGTTAGGTTTAGCGACAGTGTTAGGGTTAGGGATCAGGTTAGGTTAGGGTTTAGGGTTAGGGTTAGGGTTAGGGTTAGGAATAGGGGAGGGTTAGTGTTTACATTTTAGGGTTAGGGTTTAGGGATAGCGTTAGGGTTAGGGTTAGGGTTAGAGTTAGGGTTAGGGTTACGGTTAGGGTTAGGGTTAGGTTTTAGGGATAGGGTTAGGGTTAGGATTACGGTTTAGGTTTAGGGTTAGGGTTAAGGTTAGGGTTTAGGGTTTAGGGTTAGGGTTAGGGTTAGAGTTAGGGTTTAGGCTTTAGGGTTAGGGTTAGTGTTAGGGTTTAGGGTTAGGGCTAGGGTTAGGGTTAGGGTTAGGTTTAGGGTTTAGTGTTTCGGTTTAGGGTTAAGGTTAGTGTTAGGGTTTTGGGTTTAGTGTTAGGGTTAATGTTAGTGTTAGGGTTAGGTACACGTTTCGGGTTTGAGACATGGTTAGGTTTAGTGTTAGGGTTATAGTTAAATACAGGTTTGGCGGATGGTTAAGGTTAGGTTTAGAGACAGGGTTAGTTATCGGGTGAGGGTTAGAGTTAAAGATAGAGAGACGGTAAGGGTCAGAGTTAGGTTTAGCGACAGTGTTAGGGTTAGGGTTAGGGTTAGGTTAGGGTTAGGGACAGGAATAGGGTTTGGGACATGGTTAGGTTTACTGTTAGGGTTATATTAAGTTTAGGTTTTGTCTGATGCTTAAGTTTAGGTTTAGGGACAGGGTTAGTGACAGGGTGAGGGTTAGAGTTAAGGTTGGAGAGACGGTAAGGGTCAGAGTTAGGTTTAGCGACAGTGTTAGGGTTAGGGATCAGGTTAGGTTAGGGTTTAGGGTTAGGGTTAGGGTTAGGGTTAGGAATAGGGGAGGGTTAGTGTTTACATTTTAGGGTTAGGGTTTAGGGATAGCGTTAGGGTTAGGGTTAGGGTTAGAGTTAGGGTTAGGGTTACGGTTAGGGTTAGGGTTAGGTTTTAGGGATAGGGTTAGGGTTAGGATTACGGTTTAGGTTTAGGGTTAGGGTTAAGGTTAGGGTTTAGGGTTTAGGGTTAGGGTTAGGGTTAGAGTTAGGGTTTAGGCTTTAGGGTTAGGGTTAGTGTTAGGGTTTAGGGTTAGGGCTAGGGTTAGGGTTAGGGTTAGGTTTAGGGTTTAGTGTTTCGGTTTAGGGTTAGGGTTAGTGTTAGGGTTTCGGGTTTAGTGTTAGGGTTAAGGTTAGGGTTAGGTTTAGGTACACGTTTCGGGTTTGAGACATGGTTAGGTTAGTGTTAGGGTTATAGTTAAGTTTAGGTTTTGGCTGATGGTTAAGGTTAGGTTTAGGGACAGGTTTAGTTACAGGGTGAGGGTTAGAGTTAAAGACAGAGAGACGGTAAGGGTCAGAGTTAGGTTTAGCGACAGTGTTAGGGTTAGGGTTAGGGTTAGGTTAGGGTTAGGGTTAGAGTTAGGTTTTAGGGTTAGGGTTAGGTTTAGGGTTTAGGATTTAGGGTTAGGGTTATGGTTATGGTTAGCGTTAGGGTTAGGGGCAGGATTAGGGTTTGGGAAATGGTTAGGTTTAGTGTAGGTTTA
>CM063102.1:15745481-15762981 GCA_031876335.1 Hipposideros larvatus
GAGACATGGTTAGGTTTAGTGTTAGGGTTATAGTTAAATTTAGGTTTTGGCGGATGGTTAAGGTTAGGTTTAGAGACAGGGTTAGTTATAGGGTGAGGGTTAGAGTTAAAGATAGAGAGACGGTAAGGGTCAGAGTTAGGTTTAGCGACAGTGTTAGGGTTAGGGTTAGGGTTAGGTTAGGGTTAGGGACAGGAATAGGGTTTGGGACATGGTTAGGTTTACTGTTAGGGTTATATTAAGTTTAGGTTTTGTCTGATGCTTAAGTTTAGGTTTAGGGACAGGGTTAGTGACAGGGTGAGGGTTTGAGTTAAGGTTGGAGAGACGGTAAGGGTCAGAGTTAGGTTTAGCGACAGTGTTAGGGTTAGGGATCAGGTTAGGTTAGGGTTTAGGGTTAGGGTTAGGGTTAGGGTTAGGAATAGGGGAGGGTTAGTGTTTACATTTTAGGGTTAGGGTTTAGGGATAGCGTTAGGGTTAGGGTTAGGGTTAGAGTTAGGGTTAGGGTTACGGTTAGGGTTAGGGTTAGGTTTTAGGGATAGGGTTAGGGTTAGGATTACGGTTTAGGTTTAGGGTTAGGGTTAAGGTTAGGGTTTAGGGTTTAGGGTTAGGGTTAGGGTTAGAGTTAGGGTTTAGGCTTTAGGGTTAGGGTTAGTGTTAGGGTTTAGGGTTAGGGCTAGGGTTAGGGTTAGGGGTTAGGTTTAGGGTTTAGTGTTTCGGTTTAGGGTTAAGGTTAGTGTTAGGGTTTTGGGTTTAGTGTTAGGGTTAATGTTAGTGTTAGGGTTAGGTACACGTTTCGGGTTTGAGACATGGTTAGGTTTAGTGTTAGGGTTATAGTTAAATACAGGTTTGGCGGATGGTTAAGGTTAGGTTTAGAGACAGGGTTAGTTATCGGGTGAGGGTTAGAGTTAAAGATAGAGAGACGGTAAGGGTCAGAGTTAGGTTTAGCGACAGTGTTAGGGTTAGGGTTAGGGTTAGGTTAGGGTTAGGGACAGGAATAGGGTTTGGGACATGGTTAGGTTTACTGTTAGGGTTATATTAAGTTTAGGTTTTGTCTGATGCTTAAGTTTAGGTTTAGGGACAGGGTTAGTGACAGGGTGAGGGTTTGAGTTAAGGTTGGAGAGACGGTAAGGGTCAGAGTTAGGTCTAGCGACAGTGTTAGGGTTAGGGATCAGGTTAGGTTAGGGTTTAGGGTTAGGGTTAGGGTTAGGGTTAGGAATAGGGGAGGGTTAGTGTTTACATTTTAGGGTTAGGGTTTAGGGATAGCGTTAGGGTTAGGGTTAGGGTTAGAGTTAGGGTTAGGGTTACGGTTAGGGTTAGGGTTAGGTTTTAGGGATAGGGTTAGGGTTAGGATTACGGTTTAGGTTTAGGGTTAGGGTTAAGGTTAGGGTTTAGGGTTTAGGGTTAGGGTTAGGGTTAGAGTTAGGGTTTAGGCTTTAGGGTTAGGGTTAGTGTTAGGGTTTAGGGTTAGGGCTAGGGTTAGGGTTAGGGTTAGGTTTAGGGTTTAGTGTTTCGGTTTAGGGTTAGGGTTAGTGTTAGGGTTTCGGGTTTAGTGTTAGGGTTAAGGTTAGGGTTAGGTTTAGGTACACGTTTCGGGTTTGAGACATGGTTAGGTTAGTGTTAGGGTTATAGTTAAGTTTAGGTTTTGGCTGATGGTTAAGGTTAGGTTTAGGGACAGGTTTAGTTACAGGGTGAGGGTTAGAGTTAAAGACAGAGAGACGGTAAGGGTCAGAGTTAGGTTTAGCGACAGTGTTAGGGTTAGGGTTAGGGTTAGGTTAGGGTTAGGGTTAGAGTTAGGTTTTAGGGTTAGGGTTAGGTTTAGGGTTTAGGATTTAGGGTTAGGGTTATGGTTATGGTTAGCGTTAGGGTTAGGGGCAGGATTAGGGTTTGGGAAATGGTTAGGTTTAGTGTAGGTTTATAGTTAAGTTTTGGTTTTGGCAGATGGTTAAGGTTAGTTTTAGGGACAGGGTTAGTGACAGGGTGAGGGTTAGAGTTAAGTTTAGAGAGACGGTGAGGGTCAGAGTTAGGTTTAGCGACAGTGTTAGTGTTAGGGATCAGGTTAGGTTAGGGTTTAGGGTTAGGGTTAGTGTTAGGGTTAGGAATAGGGGCGATTTAGTGTTTACATTTTAGGGTTAGGGTTTAGGGATAGGGTTAGGGTTAGGGTTACGGTTAGGGTTAGAGTTAGGATTTAGGCTTTAGGGATAGGGTTAGGGTTAGAGTTAGGGCTTACGGTTTAGGGTTAGGGTTAGGGTTAGGGTTAGGGTTTCGGGTTTCGGGTTAGGGTTAAGTTTAGGGTTAGGGTTAGGGACACGATTCGGGATTGAGACATGTTTAGGTTTAGTGTTAGGGTTATGGTTAAGTGTAGGTTTTGGCTGATGGTTAAGGTTAGGTTTAGGGACAGGGTTAGTTACAGGGTGAGGGTTAGGGTTAGGGTTAGGGTTAGGGTTAGGTTTTAGGGATAGGGTTAGGGTTAGGGTTACGGTTTAGGTTTAGGGTTAGGGTTAAGGTTAGGGTTTATGGTTTAGGGTTAGGGTTAGGTTTAGAGTTAGGGTTTAGGCTTTATGGTTAGGGTTAGTGTTAGGGTTTAGGATTTAGGGTTAGGGTTAGGGTTAGGTTTAGGGTTTAGTGTTTATGGTTAGGGTTAGCGTTAGGGTTAGGGTTTGGGTTTAGGGTTTAGGTTTAGGGTTAGGTTTAGAGTTAGGGTTTCGGGTTTAGTGTTAGGGTTAAGGTTAGTTTAGGGTTAGGTACATGTTTCGGGTTTGAGACATGGTTAGGTTTAGTGTTAGGGTTATAGTTAACTTTAGGTTTTGGCTGATGGTTAAGGTTAGGTTTAGGGACAGGGTTAGTTACAGGGTGAGGGTTAGAGTTAAAGATAGAGAGACGGTAAGGGTCAGAGTTAGGTTTAGCGACAGTGTTAGGGTTAGGGTTAGGGTTAGGTTAGGGTTAGGGTTAGAGTTAGGGTTTAGGGTTAGGGTTAGGGTTAGGGTTTAGGATTTAGGGTTAGGGTTATGGTTAGGGTTAGGGTTAGGGTTAGGGGCAGGATTAGGGTTTGGGACATGGTTAGGTTTACTGTTAGGGTTATATTAAGTTTAGGTTTTGTCTGATGCTTAAGTTTAGGTTTAGGGACAGGGTTAGTGACAGGGTGAGGGTTAGAGTTAAGGTTGGAGAGACGGTAAGGGTCAGAGTTAGGTTTAGCGACAGTGTTAGGGTTAGGGATCAGGTTAGGTTAGGGTTTAGGGTTAGGGTTAGGGTTAGGGTTAGGAATAGGGGAGGGTTAGTGTTTACATTTTAGGGTTAGGGTTTAGGGATAGGGTTAGGGTTAGGGGTAGGGTTAGAGTTAGGGTTAGGGTTAGGGTTAGGGTTAGGTTTTAGGGATGGGGTTACGGTTAGGGTTACGGTTTAGGTTTAGGGTTAGGGTTAAGGTTAGGGTTTAGGGTTTAGGGTTAGGGTTAGGGTTAGAGTTAGGGTTTAGGCTTTAGGGTTAGGGATAGTGTTAGGGTTTAGGGTTTAGGGTAAGGGTTAGGGTTAGGGTTAGGGTTAGGGTTTAGTGTTTATGGTTTGGGTTAGCGTTAGGGTTAGGGTTTGGGTTTAGGGTTTAGGTTTAGGGTTAGGGTTAGTGTTAGGGTTTCGGGTTTAGTGTTAGGGTTAAGGTTATGGTTAGGGTTAGGTACACGTTTCGGGTTTGAGACATGGTTAGGTTTAGTGTTAGGGTTATAGTTAAGTTTAGGTTTTGGCTGACGGTTAAGGTTAGGTTTAGGGACAGGGTTAGTTACAGGGTGAGGGTTACAGTTAAAGATAGAGAGACAGTAAGGGTCAGAGTTAGGTTTAGCGACAGTGTTAGGGTTAGGGTTAGGGTTAGGTTAGGGTTAGGGTAAGGGTTAGGGTTAGGGTTAGGTTTTAGGGATAGGGTTAGGGTTAGGGTTACGGTTTAGGTTTAGGGTTAAGGTTAGGGTTTAGGGTTTAGGGATAGGGTTAGGGTTAGGGTTAGCATTAGGTTTAGGGTTAGAGACAGGATTAGGGTTTGGGACATGGTTAGGTATACTGTTAGGGTTATATTAAGTTTAGGTTTTGTCTGATGCTTAAGTTTAGGTTTAGGGACAGGGTTAGTGACAGGGTGAGGTTTAGAGTTAAGGTTGGAGAGACGGTAAGGGTTAGAGTTAGGTTTAGCGACAGTGTTAGGGTTAGGGATCAGGTTAGGTTAGGGTTTAGGGTTAGGGTTAGGGTTAGGGTTAGGAATAGGGGAGGGTTAGTGTTTACATTTTAGGGTTAGGGTTTAGGGATAGGGTTAGTGTTAGGGTTAGGGTTAGAGTTAGGGTTAGGGTTAGGGTTAGGGTTAGGGTTAGGTTTTAGGGATAGGGTTAGGTTTAGGTTTACGGTTTAGGTTTAGGGTTAGGGTTAAGGTTAGGGTTTAGTGTTTAGGGTTAGGGTTAGGGTTAGAGTTAGGGTTTAGGCTTTAGGGTTAGGGTTAGTGTTTGGGTTTAGTGTTTAGGGTTAGGGTTAGGGTTAGGGTTAGGGTTTAGTGTTTATGGTTAGGGTTAGCGTTAGGGTTAGGGTTTGGGTTTAGGGTTTAGGTTTAGGGTTAGGGTTAGTGTTAGGGTTTCGGGTTTAGTGTTAGGGTTAAGGTTAGGGTTAGGGTTAGGTACACGTTTCGGGTTTGAGATATGGTTAGGTTTAGTGTTATGGTTATAGTTAAGTTTAGGTTTTGGCTGATGGTAAAGGTTAGGTTTAGGGACAGGGATAGTTACAGGGTGAGAGTTAGAGTTAAAGAGAGAGAGACGGTAAGGGTCAGAGTTAGGTTTAGCGACAGTGTTAGGGTTAGGGTTAGGGTTAGGTTAGGGTTAGGGTTAGAGTTAGGTTTTAGGGTTAGGGTTAGGTTTAGGGTTTAGGATTTAGGGTTAGGGTTATGGTTATGGTTAGTGTTAGGGTTAGGGGCAGGATTAGGGTTTGGGAAATGGTTAGGTTTAGTGTAGGGTTATAGTTAAGTTTTGGTTTTGGCAGATGGTTAAGGTTAGTTTTAGGGACAGGTTTAGTGACAGGGTGAGGGTTAGGGATCAGGTTAGGTTAGGGTTTAGGGTTAGGGTTAGGGTTAGGGTTAGGAATAGGGGAGGGTTACTGTTTACATTTTAGGGTTAGGGTTTAGGGTTAGGGTTAGGGTTAGGGTTAGGAATAGGGGAGGGTTAGTGTTTACATTTTAGGGTTAGGGTTTAGGGATAGGGTTAGGTTTAGGGTTAGGGTTAGAGTTAGGGTTAGGGTTAAGGTTAGGGTTAGCTTTTAGGGGTAGGATTAGGGTTAGGGTTACGGTTTAGGTTTAGGGTTAGGGTTAAGTTTAGGGTTTAGGGTTTAGGGTTAGGGTTACTGTTAGAGTTAGGGTTTAGGCTTTATGGTTAGGGTTAGTGTTAGGGTTTAGCGTTTAGGGTTAGGGTTAGGGTTAGGGTTAGGGTTTAGTGTTTATGATTAGGGTTAGCATTAGGGTTAGGGTTTGGGTTTAGGGTTTAGGTTTAGGGTTAGGGTTAGTGTTAGGGTTCCGGGTTTAGTGTTAGGGTTAAGGTTAGGTTTATGGTTAGGTAATCGTTTCGGGTTTGAGACATGGTTAGGTTTAGTGTTAGGGTTAGGGTTAGGGTTAGGGTTAGGGTTAGAGTTAGGATTTAAGCTTTAGGGTTTGGGTTAGGGTTAG
The DNA here is from genome assembly GCA_031876335.1 of Hipposideros larvatus. Classification (NCBI taxonomy): domain Eukaryota; kingdom Metazoa; phylum Chordata; class Mammalia; order Chiroptera; family Hipposideridae; genus Hipposideros; species Hipposideros larvatus. Next base: position 15,751,150 of record CM063102.1, read on the forward strand.
AGTTAGGGCTTACGGCTTAGGGTTAGGGTTAGGGTTAGGGTTTCGGGTTTAGGGTTAGGGTTAGGGTTACGGTTTAGGTTTAGGATTAGGGTTAAGGTTAGGGTTTAGGGTTTAGGGTTAGGGTTAGTGTTAGAGTTAGGGTTTAGGCTTTAGGGTTAGGGTTAGTGTTAGGGTTTAGGGTTTAGGGTTAGGGTTAGGGTTAGGGTTAGGGTTAGGGTTTAGTGTTTATGGTTAGGGTTAGCGTTAGGGTTAGGGTTTGGGTTTAGTGTTTAGGTTTAGGGTTAGGGTTAGTGTTAGGGTTTTGGGTTTAGTGTTAGGGTTAATGTTAGGGTTAGGGTTAGGTACACGTTTCGGGTTTGAGACATGGTTAGGTTTAGTGTTAGGGTTATAGTTAAGTTTAGGTTTTGGCGGATGGTTAAGGTTAGGTTTAGAGACAGGGTTAGTTATAGGGTGAGGGTTAGAGTTAAAGATAGAGAGACGGTAAGGGTCAGAGTTAGGTTTAGCGACAGTGTTAGGGTTAGGGTTAGGGTTAGGTTAGGGTTAGGGACAGGAATAGGGTTTGGGACATGGTTAGGTTTACTGTTAGGGTTATATTAAGTTTAGGTTTTGTCTGATGCTTAAGTTTAGGTTTAGGGACAGGGTTAGTGACAGGGTGAGGGTTAGAGTTAAGGTTGGAGAGACGGTAAGGGTCAGAGTTAGGTTTAGCGACAGTGTTAGGGTTAGGGATCAGGTTAGGTTAGGGTTTAGGGTTAGGGTTAGGGTTAGGGTTAGGAATAGGGGAGGGTTAGTGTTTACATTTTAGGGTTAGGGTTTAGGGATAGGGTTAGGGTTAGGGTTAGGGTTAGAGTTAGGGTTAGGGTTAGGGTTAGGGTTAGGGTTAGGGTAACGGTTTAGGGTTAGGGTTAGGGTTAAGGTTAGGGTTTAGGGTTTAGGGTTAGGGTTAGGGTTAGAGTTAGGGTTTAGGCTTTAGGGTTAGGGTTAGTGTTAGGGTTTAGGGTTTAGGGTTAGGGTTAGGGTTAGGGTTAGGGGTATGGTTTAGTGTTTATGGTTAGGGTTAGCGTTAGGGTTAGGGTTTGGGTTTAGGGTTTAGTGTTTAGGTTTAGGGTTAGGGTTAGTGTTAGGGTTTTGGGTTTAGTGTTAGGGTTAATGTTAGGGTTAGGGTTAGGTACACGTTTCGGGTTTGAGACATGGTTAGGTTTAGTGTTAGGGTTATAGTTAAATTTAGGTTTTGGCTGATGTTAAGTTTAGGTTTAGAGACAGGGTTAGTTATAGGGTGAGGGTTAGAGTTAAAGATAGAGAGACGGTAAGGGTCAGAGTTAGGTTTATCGACAGTGTTAGGGTTAGGGTTAGGGTTAGGTTAGGGTTAGGGACAGGAATAGGTTTGGGACATGGTTAGGTTTACTGTTAGGGTTATATTAAGTTTAGGTTTTGTCTGATGCTTAAGTTTAGGTTTAGGGACAGGGTTAGTGACAGGGTGAGGGTTAGAGTTAAGGTTGGAGAGACGGTAAGGGTCAGAGTTAGGTTTAGCGACAGTGTTAGGGTTAGGGATCAGGTTAGGTTAGGGTTTAGGGTTAGGGTTAGGGTTAGGGTTAGGAATAGGGGAGGGTTAGTGTTTACATTTTAGGGTTAGGGTTTAGGGATAGGGTTAGGGTTAGGGTTAGGGTTAGAGTTAGGGTTAGGGTTAGGGTTAGGGTTAGGGTTAGGTTTTAGGGATAGGGTTAGGGTTAGGGTTACGGTTTAGGTTTAGGGTTAGGGTTAAGGTTAGGTTTTAGGGTTTAGGGTTAGGGTTAGGGTTAGAGTTAGGGTTTAGGCTTTAGGGTTAGGGTAAGTGTTAGGCTTTAGGGTTAGGGGTAGGGTTAGGGTTAGGGTTAGGATTAGGGTTTAGTGTTTATGGTTAGGGTTAGCGTTAGTGTTAGGGTTTGGGTTTAGGGTTTAGTGTTAGGTTTAAGGTTAGGGTTAGGGTTAGGTACACGTTTCGGGTTTGAGACATGGTTAGGTTTAGTGTTAGGGTTATAGTTAACTTTAGGTTTTGTCTGATGCTTAAGTTTAGGTTTAGGGACAGGGTTAGTGACAGGGTGAGGGTTAGAGTTAAGGTTGGAGAGACGGTAAGGGTCAGAGTTAGGCTTAGCGACAGTGTTAGGGTTAGGGATCAGGTTAGGTTAGGGTTTAGGGTTAGGGTTAGGGTTAGGGTTAGGAATAGGGGAGGGTTAGTGTTTACATTTTAGGGTTAGGGTTTAGGGATAGGGTTAGTGTTAGGGTTAGGGTTAGAGTTAGGGTTAGGGTTAGGGTTAGGGTTAGGGTTAGGGTTTAGTGTTTATGGTTAGGGTTAGCATTAGGGTTAGGGTTTGGGTTTAGGGTTTAGGTTTAGGGTTAGGGTTAGTGTTAGGGTTTCGGGTTTAGTGTTAGGGTTAAGGTTAGGGTTAGGGTTAGGTACACGTTTCGGGTTTGAGATATGGTTAGGTTTAGTGTTATGGTTATAGTTATGTTTAGGTTTTGGCTGATGGTAAAGGTTAGGTTTAGGGACAGGGATAGTTACAGGGTGAGAGTTAGAGTTAAAGATAGAGAGACGGTAAGGGTCAGAGTTAGGTTTAGCGACAGTGTTAGGGTTAGGGTTAGGGTTAGGTTAGGGTTAGGGTTAGAGTTAGGGTTTAGGGTTAGGGTTAGGATTAGGGTTTAAGATTTAGGGTTGGGGTTATGGTTAGGGTTAGGGTTAGGGTTAGGGGCAGGTTAGGGTTTGGGAAATGGTAGGTTTAGTGTAGGGTTATAGTTAAGTTTTGGTTTTGGCTGATGGTTAAGGTTAGTTTTAGGGACAGGTTTAGTGACAGGGTGAGGGTTAGAGTTAAGTTTAGAGAGACAGTGAGGGTCAGAGTTAGGTTTAGCGACAGTGTTAGTGTTAGGGATCAGGTTAGGTTAGGGTTTAGGGTTAGGGTTAGGGTTAGGGTTAGGAGTAGGTGAGGGTTAGTGTTTACATTTTAGGGTTAGGGTTTAGGGATAGGGTTAGGGTTAGGGTTACGGTTAGGGTTAGAGTTAGGATTTAGGCTTTAGGGTTATGGTTAGTGTTAGAGTTAGGGCTTACGGTTTAGGGTTAGGATTAGGGTTAGGGTTAGGGTTTCAGGTTTCGGGTTAGGGTTAAGTTTAGGGTAAGGGTTAGGTATACGATTCGGGTGTGAGACATGTTTAGGTTTAGTGTTAGCGTTATGGTTAAGTTTAGGTTTTGGCTGATGGTTAAGGATAGGTTTAGGGACAGGGTTAGTTACAGGGTGAGGGTTAGGGTTAGGGTTAGGGTTAGGGTTAGGGTTAGGTTTTAGGGATAGGGTTAGGGTTAGGGTTACGGTTTAGGTTTAGGGTTAGGGTTAAGGTTAGGGTTTAGGGTTTAGGGTTAGGGTTAGGGTTAGTGTTAGGGTTTAGGGTTAGGGCTAGGGTTAGGGTTAGGGTTAGGTTTAGGGTTTAGTGTTTCGGTTTAGGGTTAGGGTTAGTGTTAGGGTTTCGGGTTTAGTGTTAGGGTTAAGGTTAGGGTTAGGTTTAGGTACACGTTTCGGGTTTGAGACATGGTTAGGTTAGTGTTAGGGTTATAGTTAAGTTTAGGTTTTGGCTGATGGTTAAGGTTAGGTTTAGGGACAGGTTTAGTTACAGGGTGAGGGTTAGAGTTAAAGATAGAGAGACGGTAAGGGTCAGAGTTAGGTTTAGCGACAGTGTTAGGGTTAGGGTTAGGGTTAGGTTAGGGTTAGGGTTAGAGTTAGGTTTTAGGGTTAGGGTTAGGTTTAGGGTTTAGGATTTAGGGTTAGGGTTATGGTTATGGTTAGCGTTAGGGTTAGGGGCAGGATTAGGGTTTGGGAAATGGTTAGGTTTAGTGTAGGTTTATAGTTAAGTTTTGGTTTTGGCAGATGGTTAAGGTTAGTTTTAGGGACAGGTTTAGTGACAGGGTGAGGGTTAGAGTTAAGTTTAGAGAGACGGTGAGGGTCAGAGTTAGGTTTAGCGACAGTGTTAGTGTTAGGGATCAGGTTAGGTTAGGGTTTAGGGTTAGGGTTAGGGTTAGGGTTAGGAATAGGGGCGATTTAGTGTTTACATTTTAGGGTTAGGGTTTAGGGATAGGGTTAGGGTTCGGGTTACGGTTAGGGTTAGAGTTAGGATTTAGGCTTTAGGGTTAGGGTTAGGGTTAGAGTTAGGGCTTACGGTTTAGGGTTAGGTTTAGGGTTAGGGTTAGGGTTTCGGGTTTCGGGTTAGGGTTAAGTTTAGGGTTAGGGTTAGGGACACGATTCGGGATTGAGACATGTTTAGGTTTAGTGTTAGGGTTATGGTTAAGTTTATGTTTTGGCTGATGGTTAAGGTTAGGTTTAGGGACAGGGTTAGTTACAGGGTGAGGGTTAGGGTTAGGGTTAGGTTTAGGGTTAGGTTTTAGGGATAGGGTTAGGGTTAGGGTTACGGTTTAGGTTTAGGGTTAGGTTTAAGGTTAGGGTTTACGGTTTAGGGTTAAGGTTAGGTTTAGAGTTAGGGTTTAGGCTTTATGGTTAGGGTTAGTGTTAGGGATTAGGGTTTAGGGTTAGGGTTAGGTTTAGGGTTTAGTGTTTATGGTTAGGGTTACCGTTAGGGTTAGGGTTTGGGTTTAGGGTTTAGGTTTAGGGTTAGGTTTAGAGTTAGGGTTTCGGGTTTAGTGTTAGGGTTAAGGTTAGGTTTAGGGTTAGGTACATGTTTCGGGTTTGAGACATGGTTAGGTTTAGTGTTAGGGTTATAGTTAACTTTAGGTTTTGGCTGATGGTTAAGGTTAGGTTTAGGGACAGGGATAGTTACAGGGTGAGAGTTAGAGTTAAAGATAGAGAGACGGTAAGGGTCAGAGTTAGGTTTAGCGACAGTGTTAGGGTTAGGGTTAGGGTTAGGTTAGGGTTAGGGTTAGAGTTAGGGTTTAGGGTTAGGGTTAGGGTTAGGGTTTAGGATTTAGGGTTAGGGTTATGGTTAGGGTTAGGGTTAGGGTTAGGGGCAGGATTAGGGTTTGGGACATGGTTAGGTTTACTGTTAGGGTTATATTAAGTTTAGGTTTTGTCTGATGCTTAAGTTTAGGTTTAGGGACAGGGTTAGTGACAGGGTGAGGGTTAGAGTTAAGGTTGGAGAGACGGTAAGGGTCAGAGTTAGGTTTAGCGACAGTGTTAGGGTTAGGGATCAGGTTAGGTTAGGGTTTAGGGTTAGGGTTAGGGTTAGGGTTAGGAATAGGGGAGGGTTAGTGTTTACATTTTAGGGTTAGGGTTTAGGGATAGGGTTAGGGTTAGGGGTAGGGTTAGAGTTAGGGTTAGGGTTAGGGTTAGGGTTAGGTTTTAGGGATAGGGTTACGGTTAGGGTTACGGTTTAGGTTTAGGGTTAGGGTTAAGGTTAGGGTTTAGGGTTTAGGGTTAGGGTTAGGGTTAGAGTTAGGGTTTAGGCTTTAGGGTTAGGGATAGTGTTAGGGTTTAGGGTTTAGGGTAAGGGTTAGGGTTAGGGTTAGGGTTAGGGTTTAGTGTTTATGGTTTGGGTTAGCGTTAGGGTTAGGGTTTGGGTTTAGGGTTTAGGTTTAGGGTTAGTGTTAGTGTTAGGGTTTCGGGTTTAGTGTTAGGGTTAAGGTTATGGTTAGGGTTAGGTACACGTTTCGGGTTTGAGACATGGATAGGTTTAGTGTTAGGGTTATAGTTAAGTTTAGGTTTTGGCTGACGGTTAAGTTTAGGTTTAGGGACAGGGTTAGTTACAGGGTGAGGGTTACAGTTAAAGATAGAGAGACAGTAAGGGTCAGAGTTAGGTTTAGCGACAGTGTTAGGGTTAGGGTTAGGGTTAGGTTAGGGTTAGGGTAAGGGTTAGGGTTAGGGTTAGGTTTTAGGGATAGGGTTAGGGTTAGGGTTACGGTTTAGGTTTAGGGTTTAGGGATAGGGTTAGGGTTAGGGTTAGCATTAGGTTTAGGGTTAGAGACAGGATTAGGGTTTGGGACATGGTTAGGTATACTGTTAGGGTTATATTAAGTTTAGGTTTTGTCTGATGCTTAAGTTTAGGTTTAGGGACAGGGTTAGTGACAGGGTGAGGTTTAGAGTTAAGGTTGGAGAGACGGTAAGGGTCAGAGTTAGGTTTAGCGACAGTGTTAGGGTTAGGGATCAGGTTAGGTTAGGGTTTAGGGTTAGGGTTAGGGTTAGGGTTAGGAATAGGGGAGGGTTAGTGTTTACATTTTAGGGTTAGGGTTTAGGGATAGGGTTAGTGTTAGGGTTAAGGTTAGAGTTAGGGTTAGGGTTAGGGTTAGGGTTAGGGTTAGGTTTTAGGGATAGGGTTAGGTTTAGGGTTACGGTTTAGGTTTAGGGTTAGGGTTAAGGTTAGGGTTTAGGGTTTAGGGTTAGGGTTAGGGTTAGAGTTAGGGTTTAGGCTTTAGGGTTAGGGTTAGTGTTTGGGTTTAGGGTTTAGGGTTAGGGTTAGGGTTAGGGTTAGGGTTAGGGTTAGGGTTTAGTGTTTATGGTTAGGGTTAGCGTTAGGGTTAGGGTTTGGGTTTAGGGTTTAGGTTTAGGGTTAGGGTTAGTGTTAGGGTTTCGGGTTTAGTGTTAGGGTTAAGGTTAGGGTTAGGGTTAGGTACACGTTTCGGGTTTGAGATATGGTTAGGTTTAGTGTTATGGTTATAGTTAAGTTTAGGTTTTGGCTGACGTAAAGGTTAGGTTTAGACACAGGGATAGTTACAGGGTGAGAGTTAGTGTTAAAGATAGAGAGACGGTAAGGGTCAGAGTTAGGTTTAGCGACAGTGTTTGGGTTAGGGTTAGGGTTAGGTTAGGGTTAGGGTTAGAGTTAGGGTTTAGGGTTAGGGTTAGGATTAGGGTTTAAGATTTAGGGTTGGGGTTATGGTTAGGGTTAGGGTTAGGGTTAGGGGCAGGATTAGGGTTTGGGAAATGGTAGGTTTAGTGTAGGGTTATATTTAAGTTTTGGTTTTGGCAGATGGTTAAGGTTAGTTTTAGGGACAGGTTTAGTGACAGGGTGAGGGTTAGAGTTAAGTTTAGAGAGACGGTAAGGGTCAGAGTTAGGTTTAGCGACAGTGTTAGTGTTAGGGATCAGGTTTGGTTAGGGTTTAGGGTTAGGGTTAGGGTTAGGGTTAGGAATAGGGGAGGGTTAGTGTTTACATTTTAGGGTTAGGGTTTAGGGTTAGGGTTAGGGTTAGGGTTAGGAATAGGGGAGGGTTAGTGTTTACATTTTAGGGTTAGGGTTTAGGGATAGGGTTAGGTTTAGGGTTAGGGTTAGAGTTAGGGTTAGGGTTAAGGTTAGGGTTAGGTTTTAGGGGTAGGATTAGGGTTAGGGTTACGGTTTAGGTTTAGGGTTAGGGTTAAGGTTAGGGTTTAGGGTTTAGGGTTAGGGTTACTGTTAGAGTTAGGGTTTAGGCTTTATGGTTAGGGTTAGTGTAAGGGTTTAGCGTTTAGGGTTAGGGTTAGGGTTAGGGTTAGGGTTTAGTGTTTATGATTAGGGTTAGCGTTAGGGTTAGGGTTTGGGTTTAGGGTTTAGGTTTAGGGTTAGGGTTAGTGTTAGGGTTCCGGGTTTAGTGTTAGGGTTAAGGTTAGGTTTATGGTTAGGTAAACGTTTCGGGTTTGAGACATGGTTAGGTTTAGTGTTAGGGTTATAGTTAAGTTTAGGTTTTGGCTGATGGTTAAGGTTAGGTTTAGGGACAGTGTTAGTTACAGGGTGAGGGTTAGAGTTAAAGATAGAGAGACGGTAAGGGTCAGAGTTAGGTTTAGCGACAGTGTTAGGGTTAGGGTTAGGGTTAGGTTAGGTTTAGGGTTAAAGTTAGGGTTTAGGGTTAGGGTTAGGGTTAGGGTTTAGGATTTAGGGTTAGGGTTATGGTTATGGTTAGGGTTAGGTTTAGGGGCAGGATTTGGGTTTGGGACATGGTTAGGTTTACTGTTAGGGTTATATTAAGTTTAGGTTTTGTCTGATGCTTAAGTTTAGGTTTAGGGACAGGGTTAGTGACAGGGTGAGGGTTAGAGTTAAGGTTGGAGAGATGGTAAGGGTCAGAGTTAGGTTTAGCGACAGTGTTAGGGTTAGGGATCAGGTTAGGTTAGGGTTTAGGGTTAGGGTTAGGGTTAGGGTTAGGAATAAGGGAGGGTTAGTGTTTACATTTTAGGGTTAGGGTTCAGGGATAGGGTTAGGGTTAGGGTTAGGTTTAGAGTTAGGGTTAGGGTTAGGGTTAGGGTTAGGGTTAGGGTTACGGTTTAGGTTTAGGGTTAGGGTTAAGGTTAGGGTTTAGGGTTTAGGGTTAGGGTTAGTGTTAGAGTTAGGGTTTAGGCTTTAGGGTTAGGGTTAGTGTTAGGGTTTAGGGTTTAGGGTTAGGGTTAGGGTTAGGGTTTAGTGTTTATGGTTAGGGTTAGCGTTAGGGTTAGGGTTTGGGTTTAGTGTTTAGGTTTAGGGTTAGGGTTAGTGTTACGGTTTTGGGTTTTGTGTTAGGGTTAATGTTAGGGTTAGGGTTAGGTACACGTTTCGGGTTTGAGACATGGTTATGTTTAGTGTTAGGGTTATAGTTAAATTTAGGTTTTGGCGGATGGTTAAGGTTAGGTTTAGAGACAGGGTTAGTTATAGGGTGAGGGTTAGAGTTAAAGATAGAGAGACGGTAAGGGTCAGAGTTAGGTTTAGCGAAAGTGTTAGGGTTAGGGTTAGGGTTAGGTTAGGGTTAGGGACAGGAATAGGGTTTGGGACATGGTTAGGTTTACTGTTAGGGTTATATTAAGTTTAGGTTTTGTCTGATGCTTAAGTTTAGGTTTAGGGACAGGGTTAGTGACAGGGTGAGGGTTTGAGTTAAGGTTGGAGAGACGGTAAGGGTCAGAGTTAGGTTTAGCGACAGTGTTAGGGTTAGGGATCAGGTTAGGTTAGGGTTTAGGGTTAGGGTTAGGGTTAGGGTTAGGAATAGGGGAGGGTTAGTGTTTACATTTTAGGGTTAGGGTTTAGGGATAGCGTTAGGGTTAGGGTTAGGGTTAGAGTTAGGGTTAGAGTTAGGGTTAGGGTTAGAGTTAGGTTTTAGGGATAGGGTTAGGGTTAGGGTTACGGTTTAGGTTTAGGGTTAGGGTTAAGGTTAGGGTTTAGGGTTTAGGGTTAGGGTTAGGGTTAGAGTTAGGGTTTAGGCTTTAGGGTTAGGGTTAGTGTTAGGGTTTAGGGTTAGGGCTAGGGTTAGGGTTAGGGTTAGGTTTAGGGTTTAGTGTTTCGGTTTAGGGTTAGGGTTAGTGTTAGGGTTTCGGGTTTAGTGTTAGGGTTAAGGTTAGGTTTAGGTTTAGGTACACGTTTCGGGTTTGAGACATGGTTAGGTTAGTGTTAGGGTTATAGTTAAGTTTAGGTTTTGGCTGATGGTTAAGGTTAGGTTTAGGGACAGGTTTAGTTACAGGGTGAGGGTTAGAGTTAAAGATAGAGAGACGGTAAGGGTCAGAGTTAGGTTTAGCGACAGTGTTAGGGTTAGGGTTAGGGTTAGGTTAGGGTTAGGGTTAGAGTTAGGTTTTAGGGTTAGGGTTAGGTTTCGGGTTTAGGATTTAGGGTTAGGGTTATGGTTATGGTTAGCGTTAGGGTTAGGGGCAGGATTAGGGTTTGGGAAATGGTTAGGTTTAGTGTAGGTTAATAGTTAAGTTTTGGTTTTGGCAGATGGTTAAGGTTAGTTTTAGGGACAGGTTTAGTGACAGGGTGAGGGTTAGAGTTAAGTTTAGAGAGACAGTGAGGGTCAGAGTTAGGTTTAGCGACAGTGTTAGTGTTAGGGATCAGGTTAGGTTAGGGTTTAGGGTTAGGGTTAGGGTTAGGGTTAGGAATAGGGGAGGGTTAGTGTTTACATTTTAGGGTTAGGGTTTAGGGTTAGGGTTAGGGATAGGGTTAGGAATAGGGGAGGGTTAGTGTTTACATTTTAGGGTTAGGGTTTAGGGATAGGGTTAGGTTTAGGGTTAGGGTTAGAGTTAGGGTTAGGGTTAAGGTTAGGGTTAGGTTTTAGGGGTAGGATTAGGGTTAGGGTTACGGTTTAGGTTTAGGGTTAGGGTTAAGTTTAGGGTTTAGGGTTTAGGGTTAAGGTTACTGTTAGAGTTAGGGTTTAGGCTTTATGGTTAGGGTTAGTGTAAGGGTTTAGCGTTTAGGGTTAGGGTTAGGGTTAGGGTTAGGGTTTAGTGTTTATGATTAGGGTTAGCGTTAGGGTTAGGGTTTGGGTTTAGGGTTTAGGTTTAGGGTTAGGGTTAGTGATAGGGTTCCCGGTTTAGTGTTAGGGTTAAGGTTAGGTTTATGGTTAGGTAAACGTTTCGGGTTTGAGACATGGTTAGGTTTAGTGTTAGGGTTATAGTTAAGTTTAGGTTTTGGCTGATGGTTAAGGTTAGGTTTAGGGACAGGGTTAGTTACAGGGTGAGGGTTAGAGTTAAAGATAGAGAGACGGTAAGGGTCAGAGTTAGGTTTAGCGACAGTGTTAGGGTTAGGGTTAGGGTTAGGTTAGGTTTAGGGTTAAAGTTAGGGTTTAGGGTTAGGGTTAGGGTAGGGGTTTAGGATTTAGGGTTAGGGTTATGGTTATGGTTAGGGTTAGGGTTAGGGGCAGGATTAGGGTTTGGGACATGGTTAGGTTTACTGTTAGGGTTATATTAAGTTTAGGTTTTGTCTGATGCTTAAGTTTAGGTTTAGGGACAGGGTTACTGACAGGGTGAGGGTTAGAGTTAAGGTTGGAGAGACGGTAAGGGTCAGAGTTAGGTTTAGCGACAGTGTTAGGGTTAGGGATCAGGTTAGGTTAGGGTTTAGGGTTAGGGTTAGGGTTAGGGTTAGGAATAGGTGAGGGTTAGTGTTTACATTTTAGGGTTAGGGTTTAGGGATAGGGTTAGTGTTAGGGTTAGGGTTAGAGTTAGGGTTAGGGTTAGGGTTAGGGTTAGGGTTAGGTTTTAGGGATAGGGTTAGGTTTAGTGTTACGGTTTAGGTTTAGGGTTAGGGTTAAGGTTAGGGGTTAGGGTTTAGGGTTAGGGTTAGGGTTAGAGTTAGGGTTTAGGCTTTAGGGTTAGGGTTAGTGTTTGGGTTTAGGGTTTAGGGTTAGGGTTAGGGTTAGGGTTAGGGTTAGGGTTAGGGTTTAGTGTTTATGGTTAGGGTTAGCGTTAGGGTTAGGGTTTGGGTTTAGGGTTTAGGTTTAGGGTTAGGGTTAGTGTTAGGGTTTCGGGTTTAGTGTTAGGGTTAAGGTTAGGGTTAGGGTTAGGTACACGTTTCGGGTTTGAGATATGGTTAGGTTTAGTGTTATGGTTATAGTTAAGTTTAGGTTTTGGCTGATGGTTAAGGTTAGGTTTAGGGACAGGGTTAATTACAGGGTGAGAGTTAGAGTTAAAGATAGAGAGACGGTAAGGGTCAGAGTTAGGTTTAGCGAAGGTGTTAGGGTTAGGGTTAGGGTTAGGTTAGGGTTAGGGTTAGAGTTAGGGTTTAGGGTTAGGGTTAGGATTAGGGTTTAAGATTTAGGGTTAGGGTTATGGTTAGGGTTAGGGTTAGGGTTAGGGGCAGGATTAGGGTTTGGGAAATGGTAGGTTTAGTGTAGGGTTATAGTTAAGTTTTGGTTTTGGCTGATGGTTAAGGTTATTTTTAGGGACAGGTTTAGTGACAGGGTGAGGGTTAGAGTTAAGTTTAGAGAGACAGTGAGGGTCAGAGTTAGGTTTAGCGACAGTGTTAGTGTTAGGGATCAGGTTAGGTTAGGGTTTAGGGTTAGGGTTAGGGTTAGGGTTAGGAATAGGGGAGGGTTAGTGTTTACATTTTAGGGTTAGGGTTTAGGGTTAGGGTTAGGGATAGGGTTAGGAATAGGGGAGGGTTAGTGTTTACATTTTAGGGTTAGGGTTTAGGGATAGGGTTAGGTTTAGGGTTAGGGTTAGAGTTAGGGTTAGG
>CM063102.1:15767981-15802981 GCA_031876335.1 Hipposideros larvatus
GGTTAGAGTTAAGTTTAGAGAGACGGTGAGGGTCAGAGTTAGGTTTAGCGACAGTGTTAGTGTTAGGGATCAGGTTAGGTTAGGGTTTAGGGTTAGGGTTAGGGTTAGGTTAGGAATAGGGGCGATTTAGTGTTTACATTTTAGGGTTAGGGTTTAGGGATAGGGTTAGGGTTAGGGTTACGGTTAGGGTTAGAGTTAGGATTTAGGCTTTAGGGTTAGGGTTAGGGTTAGAGTTAGGGCTTACGGTTTAGGGTTAGGGTTAGGGTTAGGGTTAGGGTTTCGGGTTTCCGGTTAGGGTTAAGTTTAGGGTTAGGGTTAGGGACACGATTCGGGATTGAGACATGTTTAGGTTTAGTGTTAGGGTTATGGTTAAGTTTATGTTTTGGCTGATGGTTAAGGTTAGGTTTAGGGACAGGGTTAGTTACAAGGTGAGGGTTAGGGTTAGGGTTAGGGTTAGGGTTAGGTTTTAGGGATAGGGTTAGGGTTAGGGTTACGGTTTAGGTTTAGGGTTAGGGTTAAGGTTAGGGTTTATGGTTTAGGGTTAGGGTTAGGTTTAGAGTTAGGGTTTAGGCTTTATGGTTAGGGTTAGTGTTAGGGTTTAGGGTTTAGGCTTAGGGTTAGGGTTAGGTTTAGGGTTTAGTGTTTATGGTTAGGGTTAGCGTTAGGGTTAGGGTTTGGGTTTAGGGTTTAGGTTTAGGGTTATGTTTAGAGTTAGGGTTTCGGGTTTAGTGTTAGGGTTAAGGTTAGGTTTAGGGTTAGGTACATGTTTCGGATTTGAGACATGGTTAGGTTTAGTGTTAGGGTTATAGTTAACTTTAGGTTTTGGCTGATGGTTAAGGTTAGGTTTAGGGACAGGGTTAGTTACAGGGTGATGGTTAGAGTTAAAGATAGAGAGACGGTAAGGGTCAGAGTTAGGTTTAGCGACAGTGTTAGGGTTAGGGTTAGGGTTAGGTTAGGGTTAGGGTTAGAGTTAGGGTTTAGGGTTAGTGTTAGGGTTTGGTTTAGGATTTAGGGTTAGGGTTACGGTTAGGGTTAGGGTTAGGGTTAGGGGCAGGATTAGGGTTTGGGACATGGTTAGGTTTACTGTTAGGGTTATATTAAGTTTAGGTTTTGTCTGATGCTTAAGTTTAGGTTTAGGGACAGGGTTAGTGACAGGGTGAGGGTTAGAGTTAAGGTTGGAGAGACGGTAAGGGTCAGAGTTAGGTTTAGCGACAGTGTTAGGGTTAGGGATCAGGTTAGGTTAGGGGTTAGGGTTAGGGTTAGGGTTAGGGTTAGGAATAGGGGAGGGTTAGTGTTTACATTTTAGGGTTAGGGTTTAGGGATAGGGTTAGGGTTACGGGTAGGGTTAGAGTTAGGGTTAGGGTTAGGGTTAGGGTTAGGTTTTAGGGATAGGGTTACGGTTAGGGTTACGGTTTAGGTTTAGGGTTAGGGTTAAGGTTAGGGTTTAGGGTTTAGGGTTAGGGTTAGGGTTAGAGTTAGGGTTTAGGCTTTAGGGTTAGGGATAGTGTTAGGGTTTAGGGTTTAGGGTAAGGGTTAGGGTTAGGGTTAGGGTTAGGGTTTAGTGTTTATGGTTTGGGTTAGCGTTAGAGTTAGGGTTTGGGTTTAGGGTTTAGGTTTAGGGTTAGGGTTAGTGTTAGGGTTTCGGGTTTAGTGTTAGGGTTAAGGTTATGGTTAGGGTTAGGTACACGTTTCGGGTTTGAGACATGGTTAGGTTTAGTGTTAGGGTTATAGTTAAGTTTAGGTTTTGACTGACGGTTAAGGTTAGGTTTAGGGACAGGGTTAGTTACAGGGTGAGGGTTACAGTTAAAGATAGAGAGACAGTAAGGGTCAGAGTTAGGTTTAGCGACAGTGTTAGGGTTAGGTTTAGGGTTAGGTTAGGGTTAGGGTAAGGGTTAGGGTTAGGGTTAGGTTTTAGGGATAGGGTTAGGGTTAGGGTTACGGTTTAGGTTTAGGGTTAAGGTTAGGGTTTAGGGTTTAGGGATAGGGTTAGGGTTAGGGTTAGCATTAGGTTTAGGGTTAGAGACAGGATTAGGGTTTGGGACATGGTTAGGTATACTGTTAGGGTTATATTAAGTTTAGGTTTTGTCTGATGCTTAAGTTTAGGTTTAGGGACAGGGTTAGTGACAGGGTGAGGTTTAGAGTTAAGGTTGGAGAGACGGTAAGGGTCAGAGTTAGGTTTAGCGACAGTGTTAGGGTTAGGGTTAGGGTTAGGTTAGGGTTAGGGTTAGAGTTAGGGTTTAGGGTTAGGGTTAGGATTAGGGTTTAAGATTTAGGGTTGGGGTTATGGTTAGGGTTAGGGTTAGGGTTAGGGGCAGGATTAGGGTTTGGGAAATGGTAGGTTTAGTGTAGGGTTATAGTTAAGTTTTGGTTTTGGCTGATGGTTAAGGTTAGTTTTAGGGACAGGTTTAGTGACAGGGTGAGGGTTAGAGTTAAGTTTAGAGAGACAGTGAGGGTCAGAGTTAGGTTTAGCGACAGTGTTAGTGTTAGGGATCAGGTTAGGTTAGGGTTTAGGGTTAGGGTTAGGGTTAGGGTTAGGAATAGGGGAGGGTTAGTGTTTACATTTTAGGGTTAGGGTTTAGGGATAGGGTTAGGGTTAGGGTTACGGTTAGGGTTAGAGTTAGGATTTAGGCTTTAGGGTTAGGGTTAGTGTTAGAGTTAGGGCTTACGGTTTAGGGTTAGGATTAGGGTTAGGGTTAGGGTTTCAGGTTTCGGGTTACGGTTAAGTTTAGGGTTAGGGTTAGGTACACGATTCGGGTGTGAGACATGTTTAGGTTTAGTGTTAGCGTTATGGTTAAGTTTAGGTTTTGGCTGATGGTTAAGGTTAGGTTTAGGGACAGGGTTAGTTACAGGGTGAGGGTTAGGGTTAGGGTTAGGGTTAGGGTTAGGGTTAGGTTTTAGGGATAGGGTTAGGGTTAGGGTTACGGTTTAGGTTTAGGGTTAGGGTTAAGGTTAGGGTTTAGGGTTTAGGGTTAGGGTTAGGGTTAGAGTTAGGGTTTAGGCTTTAGGGTTAGGGTTAGTGTTAGGGTTTCGGGTTTAAGGCTAGGGTTAGGGTTAGGGTTAGGTTAGGGTTTGGGTTAGAGTTAGGTTTTAGGGTTAGGGTTAGGTTTAGGGTTTAGGATTTAGGGTTAGGGTTATGGTTATGGTTAGGGTTAGGGTTAGGGGCAGGATTAGGGTTTGGGAAATGGTTAGGTTTAGTGTAGGTTTATAGTTAATTTTGGTTTTGGCAGATGGTTAAGGTTAGTTTTAGGGACAGGTTTAGTGACAGGGTGAGGGTTAGAGTTAAGTTTAGAGAGACGGTAAGGGTCAGAGTTAGGTTTAGCGACAGTGTTAGTGTTAGGGATCAGGTTAGGTTAGGGTTTAGGGTTAGGGTTAGGGTTAGGGTTAGGAATAGGGGATGGTTAGTGTTTACATTTTAGGGATAGGGTTTAGGGTTAGGGTTACGGTTAGGGTTAGGAATAGGGGACGGTTAGTGTTTACATTTTAGGGTTAGGGTTTAGGGATAGGGTTAGGTTTAGGGTTAGGGTTAGAGTTAGGATTAGGGTTAAGGTTAGGGTTAGGTTTTAGGGGTAGGATTAGGGTTAGGGTTACGGTTTAGGTTTAGGGTTAGGGTTAAGTTTAGGGTTTAGGGTTTAGGGTTAGGGTTACTGTTAGAGTTAGGGTTTAGGCTTTATGGTTAGGGTTAGTGTTAGGGTTTAGCGTTTAGGGTTAGGGTTAGGGTTAGGGTTAGGGTTTAGTGTTTATGATTAGGGTTAGCGTTAGGGTTAGGGTTTGGGTTTAGGGTTTAGGTTTAGGGTTAGGGTTAGTGTTAGGGTTCCGGGTTTAGTGTTAGGGTTAAGGTTAGGTTTATGGTTAGGTAAACGTTTCGGGTTTGAGACATGGTTAGGTTTAGTGTTAGGGTTATAGTTAAGTTTAGGTTTTGGCTGATGGTTAAGGTTAGGTTTAGGGACAGGGTTAGTTACAGGGTGAGGGTTAGAGTTAAAGATAGAGAGACGGTAAGGGTCAGAGTTAGGTTTAGCGACAGTGTTAGGGTTAGGGTTAGGGTTAGGTTAGGGTTAGGGTTAAAGTTAGGGTTTAGGGTTAGGGTTAGGGTTAGGGTTTAGGATTTAGGGTTAGGGTTATGGTTATGGTTAGGGTTAGGGTTAGGGGCAGGATTAGGGTTTGGGACATGGTTAGGTTTACTGTTAGGGTTATATTAAGTTTAGGTTTTGTCTGATGCTTAAGTTTAGGTTTAGGGACAGGGTTAGTGACAGGGTGAGGGTTAGAGTTAAGGTTGGAGAGACGGTAAGGGTCAGAGTTAGGTTTAGCGACAGTGTTAGGGTTAGGGATCAGGTTAGGTTAGGGTTTAGGGTTAGGGTTAGGGTTAGGGTTAGGAATAGGTGAGGGTTAGTGTTTACATTTTAGGGTTAGGGTTTAGGGATAGGGTTAGTGTTAGGGTTAGGGTTAGAGTTATGGTTAGGGTTAGGGTTAGGGTTAGGGTTAGGGTTAGGGATAGGGTTAGGGTTAGGGTTACGGTTTGGGTTTAGGGTTAGGGTTAAGGTTAGGGTTTATGGTTTAGGGTTAGGGTTAGGTTTAGAGTTAGGGTTTAGGCTTTATGGTTAGGGTTAGTGTTAGGGTGTAGGGTTTAGGGTTAGGGTTAGGGTTAGGTTTAGGGTTTAGTGTTTATGGTTAGGGTTAGCGTTAGGGTTAGGGTTTGGGTTTAGGGTTTAGGTTTAGGGTTAGGTTTAGAGTTAGGGTTTCGGGTTTAGTGTTAGGGTTAAGGTTAGGTTTAGGGTTAGGTACATGTTTCGGGTTTGAGACATGGTTAGGTTTAGTGTTAGGGTTATAGTTAACTTTAGGTTTTGGCTGATGGTTAATGTTAGGTTTAGGGACAGGGTTAGTTACAGGGTGAGGGTTAGAGTTAAAGATAGAGAGACGGTAAGGGTCAGAGTTAGGTTTAGCGACAGTGTTAGGGTTAGGGTTAGGGTTAGGTTAGGGTTAGGGTTAGAGTTAGGGTTTAGGGTTAGGGTTAGGGTTAGGGTTTAGGATTTAGGGTTAGGGTTATGGTTAGGGTTAGGGTTAGGGTTAGGGGCAGGATTAGGGTTTGGGACATGGTTAGGTTTACTGTTAGGGTTATATTAAGTTTAGGTTTTGTCTGATGCTTAAGTTTAGGTTTAGGGACAGGGTTAGTGACAGGGTGAGGGTTAGAGTTAAGGTTGGAGAGACGGTAAGGGTCAGAGTTAGGTTTAGCGACAGTGTTAGGGTTAGGGATCAGGTTAGGTTAGGGTTTAGGGTTAGGGTTAGGGTTAGGGTTAAAAATAGGGGAGGGTTAGTGTTTACATTTTAGGGTTAGGGTTTAGGGATAGGGTTAGGGTTAGGGGTAGGGTTAGAGTTAGGGTTAGGGTTAGGGTTAGGGTTAGGTTTTAGGGATAGGGTTACGGTTAGGGTTACGGTTTAGGTTTAGGGTTAGGGTTAAGGTTAGGGTTTAGGGTTTAGGGTTAGGGTTAGGGTTAGAGTTAGGGTTTAGGCTTTAGGGTTAGGGATAGTGTTAAGGTTTAGGGTTTAGGGTAAGGGTTAGGGTTAGGGTTAGGGTTAGGGTTTAGTGTTTATGGTTTGGGTTAGCGTTAGGGTTAGGGTTTGGCTTTAGGGTTTAGGTTTAGGGTTAGGGTTAGTGTTAGGGTTTCGGGTTTAGTGTTAGGGTTAAGGTTATGGTTAGGGTTAGGTACACGTTTCGGGATTGAGACATGGTTAGGTTTAGTGTTAGGGTTATAGTTAAGTTTAGGTTTTGACTGACGGTTAAGGTTAGGTTTAGGGACAGGGTTAGTTACAGGGTGAGGGTTACAGTTAAAGATAGAGAGACAGTAAGGGTCAGAGTTAGGTTTAGCGACAGTGTTAGGGTTAGGTTTAGGGTTAGGTTAGGGTTAGGGTAAGGGTTATGGTTAGGGTTAGGTTTTAGGGATAGGGTTAGGGTTAGGGTTACGGTTTAGGTTTAGGGTTAAGGTTAGGGTTTAGGGTTTAGGGATAGGGTTAGGGTTAGGGTTAGCATTAGGTTTAGGGTTAGAGACAGGATTAGGGTTTGGGACATGGTTAGGTATACTGTTAGGGTTATATTAAGTTTAGGTTTTGTCTGATGCTTAAGTTTAGGTTTAGGGACAGGGTTAGTGACAGGGTGAGGTTTAGAGTTAAGGTTGGAGAGACGGTAAGGGTCAGAGTTAGGTTTAGCGACAGTGTTAGGGTTAGGGATCAGGTTAGGTTAGGGTTTCGGGTTAGGGTTAGGGTTAGGGTTAGGAATAGGGGAGGGTTAGTGTTTACATTTTAGGGTTAGGGTTTAGGGATAGGGTTAGTGTTAGGGTTAGGGTTAGAGTTAGTGTTAGGGTTAGGGTTAGGGTTAGGGTTAGGTTTTAGGGATAGGGTTAGGTTTAGGGTTACGGTTTAGGTTTAGGGTTAGGGTTAACGTTAGGGTTTAGGGTTTAGGGTTAGGGTTAGGGTTAGAGTTAGGGTTTAGGCTTTAGGGTTAGGGTTAGTGTTTGGGTTTAGGGTTTAGGGTTAGGGTTAGGGTTAGGGTTAGGGTTAGGGTTTAGTGTTTATGGTTAGGGTTAGCGTTAGGGTTAGGGTTTGGGTTTAGGGTTTAGGTTTAGGGTTAGGGTTAGTGTTAGGGTTTCGGGTTTAGTGTTAGGGTTAAGGGTAGGGTTAGGGTTAGGTACACGTTTCGGGTTTGAGATATGGTTAGGTTTAGTGTTATGGTTATAGTTATGTTTAGGTTTTGGCTGATGGTAAAGGTTAGGTTTAGGGACAGGGATAGTTACAGGGTGAGAGTTAGAGTTAAAGATAGAGAGACGGTAAGGGTCAGAGTTAGGTTTAGCGACAGTGTTAGGGTTAGGGTTAGGGTTAGGTTAGTGTTAGGGTTAGAGTTAGGGTTTAGGGTTAGGGTTAGGATTAGGGTTTAAGATTTAGGGTTGGGGTTATGGTTAGGGTTAGGGTTAGGGTTAGGGGCAGGATTAGGGTTTGGGAAATGGTAGGTTTAGTGTAGGTTTATAGTTAAGTTTTGGTTTTGGCTGATGGTTAAGGTTAGTTTTAGGGACAGGTTTAGTGACAGGGTGAGGGTTAGAGTTAAGTTTAGAGAGACAGTGGGGGTCAGAGTTAGGTTTAGCGACAGTGTTAGTGTTAGGGATCAGGTTAGGTTAGGGTTTAGGGTTAGGGTTAGGGTTAGGGTTAGGAATAGGGGAGGGTTAGTGTTTACATTTTAGGGTTAGGGTTTAGGGATAGGGTTAGGGTTAGGGTTACGGTTAGGGTTAGAGTTAGGATTTAGGCTTTAGGGTTAGGGTTAGTGTTAGAGTTAGGGCTTACGGTTTAGGGTTAGGATTAGGGTTAGGGTTAGGGTTTCAGGTTTCGGGTTAGGGTTAAGTTTAGGGTTAGGGTTAGGTACACGATTCGGGTGTGAGACATGTTTAGGTTTAGTGTTAGCGTTATGGTTAAGTTTTGGTTTTGGCTGATGGTTAAGGTTAGGTTTAGGGACAGGGTTAGTTACAGGGTGAGGGTTAGGGTTAGGGTTAGGGTTAGGGTTAGGGTTAGGGTTAGGTTTTAGGGATAGGGTTAGGGTTAGGGTTACGGTTTAGGTTTAGGGTTAGGGTTAAGGTTAGGGTTTAGGGTTTAGGGTTAGGGTTAGGGTTAGAGTTAGGGTTTAGGCTTTAGGGTTAGTGTTAGTGTTAGGGTTTAGGGTTTAGGGCTAGGGTTAGGGTTAGGGTTAGGTTAGGGTTAGGGTTAGAGTTAGGTTTTAGGGTTAGGGTTAGGTTTAGGGTTTAGGATTTAGGGTTAGGGTTATGGTTATGGTTAGGGTTAGGGTTAGGGGCAGGATTAGGGTTTGGGAAATGGTTAGGTTTAGTGTAGGTTTATAGTTAAGTTTTGGTTTTGGCAGATGGTTAAGGTTAGTTTTAGGGACAGGTTTAATGACAGGGTGAGGGTTAGAGTTAAGTTTAGAGAGACGGTAAGGGTCAGAGTTAGGATTAGCGACAGTGTTAGTGTTAGGGATCAGGTTAGGTTAGGGTTTAGGGTTAGGGTTAGGGTTAGGGTTAGGAATAGGGGAGGGTTAGTGTTTACATTTTAGGGTTAGGGTTTAGGGTTAGGGTTAGTGTTAGGGTTAGGAATAGGGGAGGGTTAGTGTTTACATTTTAGGGTTAGGGTTTAGGGATAGGGTTAGGTTTAGGGTTAGGGTTAGAGTTAGGATTAGGGTTAAGGTTAGCGTTAGGTTTTAGGGGAAGGATTAGGGTTAGGGTTACGGTTTAGGTTTAGGGTTAGGGTTAAGTTTAGGGTTTAGGGTTTAGGGTTAGGGTTACTGTTAGAGTTAGGGTTTAGGCTTTATGGTTAGGGTTAGTGTTAGGGTTTAGCGTTTAGGGTTAGGGTTAGGGTTAGGGTTAGGGTTTAGTGTTTATGATTAGGGTTAGCGTTAGGGTTAGGGTTTGGGTTTAGGGTTTAGGTTTAGGGTTAGGGTTAGTGTTAGGGTTCCGGGTTTAGTGTTAGGGTTAAGGTTAGGTTTATGGTTAGGTAAACGTTTCGGGTTTGAGACATGGTTAGGTTTAGTGTTAGGGTTATAGTTAAGTTTAGGTTTTGGCTGATGGTTAAGGTTAGGTTTAGGGACAGGGTTAGTTACAGGGTGAGGGTTAGAGTTAAAGATAGAGAGACGGTAAGGGTCAGAGTTAGGTTTAGCGACAGTGTTAGGGTTAGGGTTAGGGTTAGGTTAGGGTTAGGGTTAGAGTTAGGGTTTAGGGTTAGGGTTAGGATTAGGGTTTAAGATTTAGGGTTGGGGTTATGGTTAGGGTTAGGGTTAGGGTTAGGGGCAGGATTAGGGTTTGGGAAATGGTAGGTTTAGTGTAGGGTTATAGTTAAGTTTTGGTTTTGGCTGATGGTTAAGGTTAGTTTTAGGGACAGGTTTAGTGACAGGGTGAGGGTTAGAGTTAAGTTTAGAGAGACAGTGAGGGTCAGAGTTAGGTTTAGCGACAGTGTTAGTGTTAGGGATCAGGTTAGGTTAGGGTTTAGGGTTAGGGTTAGGGTTAGGGTTAGGAATAGGGGAGGGTTAGTGTTTACATTTTAGGGTTAGGGTTTAGGGATAGGGTTAGGGTTAGGGTTACGGTTAGGGTTAGAGTTAGGATTTAGGCTTTAGGGTTAGGGTTAGTGTTAGAGTTAGGGCTTACGGTTTAGGGTTAGGATTAGGGTTAGGGTTAGGGTTTCAGGTTTCGGGTTACGGTTAAGTTTAGGGTTAGGGTTAGGTACACGATTCGGGTGTGAGACATGTTTAGGTTTAGTGTTAGCGTTATGGTTAAGTTTAGGTTTTGGCTGATGGTTAAGGTTAGGTTTAGGGACAGGGTTAGTTACAGGGTGAGGGTTAGGGTTAGGGTTAGGGTTAGGGTTAGGGTTAGGTTTTAGGGATAGGGTTAGGGTTAGGGTTACGGTTTAGGTTTAGGGTTAGGGTTAAGGTTAGGGTTTAGGGTTTAGGGTTAGGGTTAGGGTTAGAGTTAGGGTTTAGGCTTTAGGGTTAGGGTTAGTGTTAGGGTTTCGGGTTTAAGGCTAGGGTTAGGGTTAGGGTTAGGTTAGGGTTTGGGTTAGAGTTAGGTTTTAGGGTTAGGGTTAGGTTTAGGGTTTAGGATTTAGGGTTAGGGTTATGGTTATGGTTAGGGTTAGGGTTAGGGGCAGGATTAGGGTTTGGGAAATGGTTAGGTTTAGTGTAGGTTTATAGTTAATTTTGGTTTTGGCAGATGGTTAAGGTTAGTTTTAGGGACAGGTTTAGTGACAGGGTGAGGGTTAGAGTTAAGTTTAGAGAGACGGTAAGGGTCAGAGTTAGGTTTAGCGACAGTGTTAGTGTTAGGGATCAGGTTAGGTTAGGGTTTAGGGTTAGGGTTAGGGTTAGGGTTAGGAATAGGGGATGGTTAGTGTTTACATTTTAGGGATAGGGTTTAGGGTTAGGGTTACGGTTAGGGTTAGGAATAGGGGACGGTTAGTGTTTACATTTTAGGGTTAGGGTTTAGGGATAGGGTTAGGTTTAGGGTTAGGGTTAGAGTTAGGATTAGGGTTAAGGTTAGGGTTAGGTTTTAGGGGTAGGATTAGGGTTAGGGTTACGGTTTAGGTTTAGGGTTAGGGTTAAGTTTAGGGTTTAGGGTTTAGGGTTAGGGTTACTGTTAGAGTTAGGGTTTAGGCTTTATGGTTAGGGTTAGTGTTAGGGTTTAGCGTTTAGGGTTAGGGTTAGGGTTAGGGTTAGGGTTTAGTGTTTATGATTAGGGTTAGCGTTAGGGTTAGGGTTTGGGTTTAGGGTTTAGGTTTAGGGTTAGGGTTAGTGTTAGGGTTCCGGGTTTAGTGTTAGGGTTAAGGTTAGGTTTATGGTTAGGTAAACGTTTCGGGTTTGAGACATGGTTAGGTTTAGTGTTAGGGTTATAGTTAAGTTTAGGTTTTGGCTGATGGTTAAGGTTAGGTTTAGGGACAGGGTTAGTTACAGGGTGAGGGTTAGAGTTAAAGATAGAGAGACGGTAAGGGTCAGAGTTAGGTTTAGCGACAGTGTTAGGGTTAGGGTTAGGGTTAGGTTAGGGTTAGGGTTAAAGTTAGGGTTTAGGGTTAGGGTTAGGGTTAGGGTTTAGGATTTAGGGTTAGGGTTATGGTTATGGTTAGGGTTAGGGTTAGGGGCAGGATTAGGGTTTGGGACATGGTTAGGTTTACTGTTAGGGTTATATTAAGTTTAGGTTTTGTCTGATGCTTAAGTTTAGGTTTAGGGACAGGGTTAGTGACAGGGTGAGGGTTAGAGTTAAGGTTGGAGAGACGGTAAGGGTCAGAGTTAGGTTTAGCGACAGTGTTAGGGTTAGGGATCAGGTTAGGTTAGGGTTTAGGGTTAGGGTTAGGGTTAGGGTTAGGAATAGGTGAGGGTTAGTGTTTACATTTTAGGGTTAGGGTTTAGGGATAGGGTTAGTGTTAGGGTTAGGGTTAGAGTTATGGTTAGGGTTAGGGTTAGGGTTAGGGTTAGGGTTAGGGATAGGGTTAGGGTTAGGGTTACGGTTTGGGTTTAGGGTTAGGGTTAAGGTTAGGGTTTATGGTTTAGGGTTAGGGTTAGGTTTAGAGTTAGGGTTTAGGCTTTATGGTTAGGGTTAGTGTTAGGGTGTAGGGTTTAGGGTTAGGGTTAGGGTTAGGTTTAGGGTTTAGTGTTTATGGTTAGGGTTAGCGTTAGGGTTAGGGTTTGGGTTTAGGGTTTAGGTTTAGGGTTAGGTTTAGAGTTAGGGTTTCGGGTTTAGTGTTAGGGTTAAGGTTAGGTTTAGGGTTAGGTACATGTTTCGGGTTTGAGACATGGTTAGGTTTAGTGTTAGGGTTATAGTTAACTTTAGGTTTTGGCTGATGGTTAATGTTAGGTTTAGGGACAGGGTTAGTTACAGGGTGAGGGTTAGAGTTAAAGATAGAGAGACGGTAAGGGTCAGAGTTAGGTTTAGCGACAGTGTTAGGGTTAGGGTTAGGGTTAGGTTAGGGTTAGGGTTAGAGTTAGGGTTTAGGGTTAGGGTTAGGG
Source organism: Hipposideros larvatus (assembly GCA_031876335.1). NCBI lineage: Eukaryota > Metazoa > Chordata > Mammalia > Chiroptera > Hipposideridae > Hipposideros > Hipposideros larvatus. The sequence continues at coordinate 15,779,491 of CM063102.1, forward strand.
TTAGGGTTTAGGATTTAGGGTTAGGGTATGGTTAGGGTTAGGGTTAGGGTTAGGGGCAGGATTAGGGTTTGGGACATGGTTAGGTTTACTGTTAGGGTTATATTAAGTTTAGGTTTTGTCTGATGCTTAAGTTTAGGTTTAGGGACAGGGTTAGTGACAGGGTGAGGGTTAGAGTTAAGGTTGGAGAGACGGTAAGGGTCAGAGTTAGGTTTAGCGACAGTGTTAGGGTTAGGGATCAGGTTAGGTTAGGGTTTAGGGTTAGGGTTAGGGTTAGGGTTAAAAATAGGGGAGGGTTAGTGTTTACATTTTAGGGTTAGGGTTTAGGGATAGGGTTAGGGTTAGGGGTTGGGTTAGAGTTAGGGTTAGGGTTAGGGTTAGGGTTAGGTTTTAGGGATAGGGTTACGGTTAGGGTTACGGTTTAGGTTTAGGGTTAGGGTTAAGGTTAGGGTTTAGGGTTTAGGGTTAGGGTTAGGGTTAGAGTTAGGGTTTAGGCTTTAGGGTTAGGGATAGTGTTAAGGTTTAGGTTTTAGGGTAAGGGTTAGGGTTAGGGTTAGGGTTAGGGTTTAGTGTTTATGGTTTGGGTTAGCGTTAGGGTTAGGGTTTGGCTTTAGGGTTTAGGTTTAGGGTTAGGGTTAGTGTTAGGGTTTCGGGTTTAGTTTTAGGGTTAAGGTTATGGTTAGGGTTAGGTACACGTTTCGGGATTGAGACATGGTTAGGTTTAGTGTTAGGGTTATAGTTAAGTTTAGGTTTTGACTGACGGTTAAGGTTAGGTTTAGGGACAGGGTTAGTTACAGGGTGAGGGTTACAGTTAAAGATAGAGAGACAGTAAGGGTCAGAGTTAGGTTTAGCGACAGTGTTAGGGTTAGGTTTAGGGTTAGGTTAGGGTTAGGGTAAGGGTTATGGTTAGGGTTAGGTTTTAGGGATAGGGTTAGGGTTAGGGTTACGGTTTAGGTTTAGGGTTAAGGTTAGGGTTTAGGGTTTAGGGATAGGGTTAGGGTTAGGGTTAGCATTAGGTTTAGGGTTAGAGACAGGATTAGGGTTTGGGACATGGTTAGGTATACTGTTAGGGTTATATTAAGTTTAGGTTTTGTCTGATGCTTAAGTTTAGGTTTAGGGACAGGGTTAGTGACAGGGTGAGGTTTAGAGTTAAGGTTGGAGAGACGGTAAGGGTCAGAGTTAGGTTTAGCGACAGTGTTAGGGTTAGGGATCAGGTTAGGTTAGGGTTTCGGGTTAGGGTTAGGGTTAGGGTTAGGAATAGGGGAGGGTTAGTGTTTACATTTTAGGGTTAGGGTTTAGGGATAGGGTTAGTGTTAGGGTTAGGGTTAGAGTTAGTGTTAGGGTTAGGGTTAGGGTTAGGGTTAGGTTTTAGGGATAGGGTTAGGTTTAGGGTTACGGTTTAGGTTTAGGGTTAGGGTTAACGTTAGGGTTTAGGGTTTAGGGTTAGGGTTAGGGTTAGAGTTAGGGTTTAGGCTTTAGGGTTAGGGTTAGTGTTTGGGTTTAGGGTTTAGGGTTAGGGTTAGGGTTAGGGTTAGGGTTAGGGTTTAGTGTTTATGGTTAGGGTTAGCGTTAGGGTTAGGGTTTGGGTTTAGGGTTTAGGTTTAGGGTTAGGGTTAGTGTTAGGGTTTCGGGTTTAGTGTTAGGGTTAAGGGTAGGGTTAGGGTTAGGTACACGTTTCGGGTTTGAGATATGGTTAGGTTTAGTGTTATGGTTATAGTTATGTTTAGGTTTTGGCTGATGGTAAAGGTTAGGTTTAGGGACAGGGATAGTTACAGGGTGAGAGTTAGAGTTAAAGATAGAGAGACGGTAAGGGTCAGAGTTAGGTTTAGCGACAGTGTTAGGGTTAGGGTTAGGGTTAGGTTAGTGTTAGGGTTAGAGTTAGGGTTTAGGGTTAGGGTTAGGATTAGGGTTTAAGATTTAGGGTTGGGGTTATGGTTAGGGTTAGGGTTAGGGTTAGGGGCAGGATTAGGGTTTGGGAAATGGTAGGTTTAGTGTAGGTTTATAGTTAAGTTTTGGTTTTGGCTGATGGTTAAGGTTAGTTTTAGGGACAGGTTTAGTGACAGGGTGAGGGTTAGAGTTAAGTTTAGAGAGACAGTGGGGGTCAGAGTTAGGTTTAGCGACAGTGTTAGTGTTAGGGATCAGGTTAGGTTAGGGTTTAGGGTTAGGGTTAGGGTTAGGGTTAGGAATAGGGGAGGGTTAGTGTTTACATTTTAGGGTTAGGGTTTAGGGATAGGGTTAGGGTTAGGGTTACGGTTAGGGTTAGAGTTAGGATTTAGGCTTTAGGGTTAGGGTTAGTGTTAGAGTTAGGGCTTACGGTTTAGGGTTAGGATTAGGGTTAGGGTTAGGGTTTCAGGTTTCGGGTTAGGGTTAAGTTTAGGGTTAGGGTTAGGTACACGATTCGGGTGTGAGACATGTTTAGGTTTAGTGTTAGCGTTATGGTTAAGTTTTGGTTTTGGCTGATGGTTAAGGTTAGGTTTAGGGACAGGGTTAGTTACAGGGTGAGGGTTAGGGTTAGGGTTAGGGTTAGGGTTAGGGTTAGGGTTAGGTTTTAGGGATAGGGTTAGGGTTAGGGTTACGGTTTAGGTTTAGGGTTAGGGTTAAGGTTAGGGTTTAGGGTTTAGGGTTAGGGTTAGGGTTAGAGTTAGGGTTTAGGCTTTAGGGTTAGTGTTAGTGTTAGGGTTTAGGGTTTAGGGCTAGGGTTAGGGTTAGGGTTAGGTTAGGGTTAGGGTTAGAGTTAGGTTTTAGGGTTAGGGTTAGGTTTAGGGTTTAGGATTTAGGGTTAGGGTTATGGTTATGGTTAGGGTTAGGGTTAGGGGCAGGATTAGGGTTTGGGAAATGGTTAGGTTTAGTGTAGGTTTATAGTTAAGTTTTGGTTTTGGCAGATGGTTAAGGTTAGTTTTAGGGACAGGTTTAATGACAGGGTGAGGGTTAGAGTTAAGTTTAGAGAGACGGTAAGGGTCAGAGTTAGGATTAGCGACAGTGTTAGTGTTAGGGATCAGGTTAGGTTAGGGTTTAGGGTTAGGGTTAGGGTTAGGGTTAGGAATAGGGGAGGGTTAGTGTTTACATTTTAGGGTTAGGGTTTAGGGTTAGGGTTAGGGTTAGGGTTAGGAATAGGGGAGGGTTAGTGTTTACATTTTAGGGTTAGGGTTTAGGGATAGGGTTAGGTTTAGGGTTAGGGTTAGAGTTAGGATTAGGGTTAAGGTTAGCGTTAGGTTTTAGGGGAAGGATTAGGGTTAGGGTTACGGTTTAGGTTTAGGGTTAGGGTTAAGTTTAGGGTTTAGGGTTTAGGGTTAGGGTTACTGTTAGAGTTAGGGTTTAGGCTTTATGGTTAGGGTTAGTGTTAGGGTTTAGCGTTTAGGGTTAGGGTTAGGGTTAGGGTTAGGGTTTAGTGTTTATGATTAGGGTTAGCGTTAGGGTTAGGGTTTGGGTTTAGGGTTTAGGTTTAGGGTTAGGGTTAGTGTTAGGGTTCCGGGTTTAGTGTTAGGGTTAAGGTTAGGTTTATGGTTAGGTAAACGTTTCGGGTTTGAGACATGGTTAGGTTTAGTGTTAGGGTTATAGTTAAGTTTAGGTTTTGGCTGATGGTTAAGGTTAGGTTTAGGGACAGGGTTAGTTACAGGGTGAGGGTTAGAGTTAAAGATAGAGAGACGGTAAGGGTCAGAGTTAGGTTTAGCGACAGTGTTAGGGTTAGGGTTAGGGTTAGGTTAGGGTTAGGGTTAAAGTTAGGGTTTAGGGTTAGGGTTAGGGTTAGGGTTTAGGATTTAGGGTTAGGGTTATGGTTAGGGTTAGGGTTAGGGTTAGGGGCAGGATTAGGGTTTGGGACATGGTTATGTTTACTGTTAGGGTAATATTAAGTTTAGGTATTGTGTGATGCTTAAGTTTAGGTTTAGGGACAGGGTTAGTGACAGGGTGAGGGTTAGAGTTAAGGTTGGAGAGACGGTAAGGTTCAGAGTTAGGTTTAGCGACAGTGTTAGGGTTAGGGATCAGGTCAGGTTAGGGTTTAGGGTTAGGGTTAGGGTTAGGGGTAGGAATAGGTGAGGGTTAGTGTTTACATTTTAGGGTTAGGGTTTAGGGATAGGGTTAGTGTTAGGGTTAGGGTTAGAGTTAGGGTTAGGGTTAGGGTTAGGGTTAGGGTTAGGGTTATTGTTTAGGTTTAGGGTTAGGGTTAAGGTTAGGGTTTAGGGTTTAGGGTTAGGGTTAGGGTTAGAGTTAGTGTTTAGGCTTTAGGGTTAGGGTTAGGGTTAGGGTTTAGTGTTTATGGTTAGGGTTAGCGTTAGGGTTAGGGTTTGGGTTTAGTGTTTCCGTTTAGGGTTAGGGTTAGTGTTAGGGTTTCGGGTTTAGTTTTAGGGTTAATGTTAGGGTTAGGGTTAGGTACAAGTTTCGGGTTTGAGACATGGTTAGGTTTAGTGTTAGGGTTATAGTTAAATTTAGGTTTTGGCGGATGGTTAAGGTTAGGTTTAGAGACAGGGTTAGTTAAAGGGTGAGGGTTAGAGTTAAAGATAGAGAGACGGTAAGGGTCAGAGTTAGGTTTAGCGAGAGTGTTAGGGTTAGGTTTAGGGTTAGGTTAGGGTTAGGGACAGGAATAGGGTTTGGGACATGGTTAGGTTTACTGTTAGGGTTATATTAAGTTTAGGTTTTGTCTGATGCTTAAGTTTAGGTTTAGGGACAGGGTTAGTGACAGGGTGAGGTTTAGAGTTAAGGTTGGAGAGACGGTAAGGGTCAGAGTTAGGTTTAGCGACAGTGTTAGGGTTAGGGATCAGGTTAGGTTAGGGTTTAGGGTTAGGGTTAGGGTTAGGGTTAGGAATAGGGGAGGGTTAGTGTTTACATTTTAGGGTTAGGGTTTAGGGATAGGGTTAGTGTTAGGGTTAGGGTTAGAGTTAGGGTTAGGGTTAGGGTTAGGGTTAGGGTTAGGTTTTAGGGATAGGGTTAGGTTTAGTGTTACGGTTTAGGTTTAGGGTTAGGGTTAAGGTTAGGGTTTAGGGTTTAGGGTTAGGGTTAGGGTTAGAGTTAGGGTTTAGGCTTTAGGGTTAGGGTTAGTGTTTGGGTTTAGGGTTTAGGGTTAGGGTTAGGGTTAGGGTTAGGGTTAGGGTTAGGGTTTAGTGTTTATGGTTAGGGTTAGCGATAGGGTTAGGGTTTGGGTTTAGGGTTTAGGTTTAGGTTTAGGGTTAGTGTTTGGGTTTCGGGTTTAGTGTTAGGGTTAAGGTTAGGGTTAGGGTTAGGTACACGTTTCAGGTTTGAGATATGGTTAGGTTTAGTGTTATGGTTATAGTTAAGTTTAGGTTTTGGCTGATGGTTAAGGTTAGGTTTAGGGACAGGGTTAATTACAGGGTGAGAGTTAGAGTTAAAGATAGAGAGACGGTAACGGTCAGAGTTAGGTTTAGCGACAGTGTTAGGGTTAGGGTTAGGGTTAGGTTAGGGTTAGGGTTAGAGTTAGGGTTTAGGGTTAGGGGTAGGATTAGGGTTTAAGATTTAGGGTTAGGGTTATGGTTAGGGTTAGGGTTAGGGTTAGGGGCAGGATTAGGGTTTGGGAAATGATAGGTTTAGTGTAGGGTTATAGTTAAGTTTTGGTTTTGGCTGATGGTTAAGGTTAGTTTTAGGGACAGGTTTAGTGACAGGGTGAGGGTTAGAGTTAAGTTTAGAGAGACAGTGAGGGTCAGAGTTAGGTTTAGCGACAGTGTTAGTGTTAGGGATCAGGTTAGGTTAGGGTTTAGGGTTAGGGTTAGGGTTAGGGTTAGGAATAGGGGAGGGTTAGTGTTTACATTTTAGGGTTAGGGTTTAGGGATAGGGTTAGGGTTAGGGTTACGGTTAGGGTTAGAGTTAGGATTTAGGCTTTAGGGTTAGGGTTAGTGTTAGAGTTAGGGCTTACGGTTTAGGGTTAGGATTAGGGTTAGGGTTAGGGTTTCAGGTTTCGGGTTAGGGTTAAGTTTAGGGTTAGGGTTAGGTACACGATTCGGGTGTGAGACATGTTTAGGTTTAGTGTTAGCGTTATGGTTAAGTTTAGGTTTTGGCTGATGGTTAAGGTTAGGTTTAGGGACAGGGTTAGTTACAGGGTGAGGGTTAGGGTTAGGGTTAGGGTTAGGGTTAGGGTTAGGTTTTAGGGATAGGGTTAGGGTTAGGGTTACGGTTTAGGTTTAGGGTTAGGGTTAAGGTTAGGGTTTAGGGTTTAGGGTTAGGGTTAGGGTTAGAGTTAGGGTTTAGGCTTTAGGGTTAGGGTTAGTGTTAGGGTTTAGGGTTTAGGGCTAGGGTTAGGGTTGGGTTAGGTTTAGGGTTTAGTGTTTATGGTTAGGGTTAGCGTTAGGGTTAGTGTTTGGGTTTAGGGTTTAGGTTTAGGGTTAGGGTTAGTGTTAGGGATTCGGGTTTAGTGTTAGGGTTAAGGTTAGGGTTAGGGTTAGGTACAAGTTTCGGATTTGAGACATGGTTAGGTTTAGTGTTAGGGTTATAGTTAAGTTTAGGTTTTGGCTGATGGTTAAGGTTAGGTTTAGGGACAGGGTTAGTTACAGGGTGAGGGTTAGAGTTAAAGATAGAGAGACGGTAAGGGTCAGAGTTAGGTTTAGCGACAGTGTTAGGGTTAGGGTTAGGGTTAGGTTAGGGTTAGGGTTAGAGTTAGGTTTTAGGGTTAGGGTTAGGTTTAGGGTTTAGGATTTAGGGTTAGGGTTATGGTTATGGTTAGGGTTAGGGTTAGGGGCAGGATTAGGGTTTGGGAAATGGTTAGGTTTAGTGTAGGTTTATAGTTAAGTTTTGGTTTTGGCAGATGGTTAAGGTTAGTTTTAGGGACAGGTTTAGTGACAGGGTGAGGGTTAGAGTTAAGTTTAGAGAGACGGTAAGGGTCAGAGTTAGGTTTAGCGACAGTGTTAGTGTTAGGGATCAGGTTAGGTTAGGGTTTAGGGTTAGGGTTAGGGTTAGGGTTAGGAATAGGGGAGGGTTAGTGTTTACATTTTAGGGTTAGGGTTTAGGGTTAGGGTTAGGGTTAGGGTTAGGAATAGGGGAGGGTTAGTGTTTACATTTTAGGGTTAGGGTTTAGGGATAGGGTTAGGGTTAGGGTTACGGTTTAGGTTTAGGGTTAGGGTTAAATTTAGGGTTTAGGGTTTAGGGTTAGGGTTACTGTTAGAGTTAGGGTTTAGGCTTTATGGTTAGGGTTAGTGTTAGGGTTTAGGGTTTAGGGTTAGGGTTAGGTTTAGGGTTTAGTGTTTATGATTAGGGTTAGCGTTAGGGTTAGGGTTTGGGTTTAGGGTTGAGGTTTAGGGTTAGGGTTAGTATTAGGGTTCCGGGTTTAGTGTTAGGGTTAAGGTTAGGTTTATGGTTAGGTAAACGTTTCGGGTTTGAGACATGGTTAGGTTTAGTGTAAGGGTTATAGTTAAGTTTAGGTTTTGGCTGATGGTTAAGGTTAGGTTTAGGGACAGGTTTAGTTACAGGGTGAGTGTTAGAGTTAAAGATAGAGAGACGGTAAGGGTCAGAGTTAGGTTTAGCGACAGTGTTAGGGTTAGGGTTAGGGTTAGGTTAGGGTTAGGGTTAGAGTTAGGGTTATGGTTAGGGTTAGGGTTAGGGTTAGGTTTTAGGGATAGGGTTAGGTTTATGGTTACGGTTTAGGTTTAGGGTTAGGGTTAAGGTTAGGGTTTAGGGTTTAGGGTTAGGGGTAGGGTTAGAGTTAGGGTTTAGGCTTTAGGGTTAGGGTTAGTGTTTGGGTTTAGGGTTTAGGGTTAGGGTTAGGGTTAGGGTTAGGGTTAGGGTTAGGGTTTAGTGTTTATGGTTAGGGTTAGCGTTAGGGTTAGGGTTTGGGTTTAGGGTTTAGGTTTAGGGTTAGGGTTAGTGTTAGGGTTTCGGGTTTAGTGTTAGGGTTAAGGTTAGGGTTAGGGTTAGGTACACGTTTCGGGTTTGAGATATGGTTAGGTTTAGTGTTATGGTTATAGTTAAGTTTAGATTTTGGCTGATGGTTAAGGTTAGGTTTAGGGACAGGGTTAATTACAGGGTGAGAGTTAGAGTTAAAGATAGAGAGACGGTAAGGGTCAGAGTTAGGTTTAGCGACAGTGTTAGGGTTAGGGTTAGGGTTAGGTTAGGGTTAGGGTTAGAGTTAGGGTTTAGGGTTAGGGTTAGGATTAGGGTTTAAGATTTAGGGTTAGGGTTATGGTTAGGGTTAGGGTTAGGGTTAGGGGCAGGATTAGGGTTTGGGAAATGGTAGGTTTAGTGTAGGGTTATAGTTAAGTTTTGGTTTTGGCTGATGGTTAAGGTTAGTTTTAGGGACAGGTTTAGTGACAGGGTGAGGGTTAGAGTTAAGTTTAGAGAGACAGTGAGGGTCAGAGTTAGGTTTAGCGACAGTGTTAGTGTTAGGGATCAGGTTAGGTTAGGGTTTAGGGTTAGGGTTAGGGTTAGGGTTAGGAATAGGGGAGGGTTAGTTTTTACATTTTAGGGTTAGGGTTTAGGGATAGGGTTAGGGTTAGGGTTACGGATAGGGTTAGAGTTAGGATTTAGGCTTTAGGGTTAGGGTTAGTGTTAGAGTTAGGGCTTACGGTTTAGGGTTAGGATTAGGGTTAGGGTTAGGGTTTCAGGTTTCGGGTTAGGGTTAAGTTTAGGGTTAGGGTTAGGTACACGATTCGGGTGTGAGTCATGTTTAGGTTTAGTGTTAGCGTTATGGTTAAGTTTAGGTATTGGCTGATGGTTAAGGTTAGGTTTAGGGACAGGGTTAGTTACAGGGTGAGGGTTAGGGTTAGGGTTAGGGTTAGGGTTAGGGTTACGGTTTAGGTTTAGGGTTAGGGTTAAGGTTAGGGTTTAGAGTTTAGGGTTAGGGTTAGGGTTAGAGTTAGGGTTTAGGCTTTAGGGTTAGGGTTAGTGTTAGGGTTTAGGGTTTAGGGCTAGGGTTAGGGTTAGGGTTAGGTTTAGGGTTTAGTGTTTATGGTTAGGATTAGCGTTAGGGTTAGTGTTTGGGTTTAGGGTTTAGGTTTAGGGTTAGGGTTAGTGTTAGGGATTCGGGTTTAGTGTTATGGTTAAGGTTAGGGTTAGGGTTAGGTACAAGTTTCGGGTTTGAGACATGGTTAGGTTTAGTGTTAGGGTTATAGTTAAGTTTAGGTTTTGGCTGATGGTTAAGGTTAGGTTTAGGGACAGGGTTAGTTACAGGGTGAGGGTTAGAGTTAAAGATAGAGAGACGGTAAGGGTCAGAGTTAGGTTTAGCGACAGTGTTAGGGTTAGGGTTAGGGTTAGGTTAGGGTTAGGGTTAGAGTTAGGGTTTAGGGTTAGGGTTAGGATTAGGGTTTAAGATTTAGGGTTAGGGTTATGGTTAGGGTTATGGTTAGGGTTAGGGGCAGGATTAGGGTTTGGGAAATGGTAGGTTTAGTGTAGGGTTATAGTTAAGTTTTGGTTTTGGCTGATGGTTAAGGTTAGTTTTAGGGACAGGTTTAGTGACAGGCTGAGGGTTAGAGTTAAGTTTAGAGAGACAGAGAGGGTCAGAGTTAGGTTTAGCGACAGTGTTAGTGTTAGGGATCAGGTTAGGTTAGGGTTTAGTGTTAGGGTAAGGGTTAGGTTTAGGAATAGGGGAGGGTTAGTGTTTACATTTTAGGGTTAGGGTTTAGGGATAGGGTTAGGGTTAGGGTTACGGTTAGGGTTAGAGTTAGGATTTAGGCTTTAGGGTTAGGGTTAGTGTTAGAGTTAGGGCTTACGGTTTAGGGTTAGGATTAGGGTTAGGGTTAGGGTTTCAGGTTTCGGGTTAGGTTTAAGTTTAGGGTTAGGGTTAGGTACACGATTCGGGTGTGAGACATGTTTAGGTTTAGTGTTAGCGTTATGGTTAAGTTTAGGTTTTGGCTGATGGTTAAGGTTAGGTTTAGGGACAGGGTTAGTTACAGGGTGAGGGTTAGGGTTAGGGTTAGGGTTAGGGTTAGGGTTAGGTTTTAGGGATAGGGTTAGGGTTAGGGTTACGGTTTAGGTTTAGGGTTAGGGTTAAGGTTAGGGTTTAGGGTTTAGGGTTAGGGTTAGGGTTAGAGTTAGGGTTTAGGCTTTAGGGTTAGGGTTAGTGTTAGGGTTTAGGGTTTAGGGCTAGGGTTAGGGTTAGGGTTAGGTTTAGGGTTTAGTGTTTATGGTTAGGGTTAGCGTTAGGGTTAGTGTTTGGGTTTAGGGTTTAGGTTTAGGGTTAGGGTTAGTGTTAGGGATTCGGGTTTAGTGTTATGGTTAAGGTTAGGGTTAGGGTTAGGTACAAGTTTCGGGTTTGAGACATGGTTAGGTTTAGTGTTAGGGTTATAGTTAAGTTTAGGTTTTGGCTGATGGTTAAGGTTAGGTTTAGGGACAGGGTTAGTTACAGGGTGAGGGTTAGAGTTAAAGATAGAGAGACGGTAAGGGTCAGAGTTAGGTTTAGCGACAGTGTTAGGGTTAGGGTTAGGGTTAGGTTAGGGTTAGGGTTAGAGTTAGGTTTTAGGGTTAGGGTTAGGTTTAGGGTTTAGGATTTAGGGTTAGGGTTATGGTTATGGTTAGGGTTAGGGTTACGCGCAGGATTAGGATTTGGGAAATGGTTAGGTTTAGTGTAGGTTTATAGTTAAGTTTTGGTTTTGGCAGATGGTTAAGGTTAGTTTTAGGGACAGGTTTAGTGACAGGGTGAGGGTTAGAGTTAAGTTTAGAGAGACGGTAAGGGTCAGAGTTAGATTTAGCGACAGTGTTAGTGTTAGGGATCAGGTTAGGTTAGGGTTTAGGGTTAGGGTTAGGGTTAGGGTTAGGAATAGGGGAGGGTTAGTGTTTACATTTTAGGGTTAGGGTTTAGGGTTAGGGTTAGGGTTAGGGTTAGGAATAGGGGAGGGTTAGTGTTTACATTTTAGGGTTAGGGTTTAGGGTTAGGGTTAGGGTTAGGGTTAGGAATAGGGGAGGGTTAGTGTTTACATTTTAGGGTTAGGGTTTAGGGATAGGATTAGGGTTAGGGTTACGGTTTAGGTTTAGGGTTAGGGTTAAGTTTAGGGTTTAGGGTTTAGGGTTAGGGTTACTGTTAGAGTTAGGGTTTAGGCTTTATGGTTAGGGTTAGTGTTAGGGTTTAGGGTTTAGGGTTAGGGTTAGGGTTAGGGTTAGGGTTTAGTGTTTATGATTAGGGTTAGCGTTAGGGTAAGGGTTTGGGTTTAGGGTTTAGGTTTAGGGTTATGGTTAGTGTTAGGGTTCCGGGTTTAGTGTTAGGGTTAAGGTTAGGTTTATGGTTAGGTAAACGTTTCGGGTTTGAGACATGGTTAGGTTTAGTGTTAGGGTTATAGTTAAGTTTAGGTTTTGGCTGATGGTTAAGGTTAGGTTTAGGGACAGGGTTAGTTACAGGGTGAGTGTTAGAGTTAAAGATAGAGAGACGGTAAGGGTCAGAATTAGGTTTAGCGACAGTGTTAGGGTTAGGGTTAGGTTAGGGTTTAGGGTTAGGGTTAAGGTTAGGGTTAGGAATAGGTGAGGGTTAGTGTTTACATTTTAGGGTTAGGGTTTAGGGATAGGGTTAGTGTTAGGGTTAGGGTTAGAGTTAGGGTTAGGGTTAGGGTTAGGGTTAGGGTTAGGGTTATGGTTTAGGTTTAGGGTTAGGGTTAAGGTTAGGGTTTAGGGTTTAGGGTTAAGGTTAGGGTTAGAGTTAGGGTTTAGGCTTTAGGGTTAGGGTTAGTGTTTGGGTTTAGGGTTTAGGGTTAGGGTTAATGTTAGGGTTAGGGTTAGGTACACGTTTCGGGTTTGAGACATGGTTAGGTTTAGTGTTAGGGTTATAGTTAAGTTTAGGTTTTGGCTGATGGTTAAGGTTAGGTTTAGGGACAGGGTTAATTACAGGGTGAGAGTTAGAGTTAAAGATAGAGAGACGGTAATGGTCAGAGTTAGGTTTAGCGACAGTGTTAGGGTTAGGGTTAGGGTTAGGTTAGGGTTAGGGTTAGAGTTAGGGTTTAGGGTTAGGGTTAGGATTAGGGTTTAAGATTTAGGGTTAGGGTTATGGTTAGGGTTAGGGTTAGGGTTAGGGGCAGGATTAGGGTTTGGGAAATGGTAGGTTTAGTGTAGGGTTATAGTTAAGTTTTGGTTTTGGCTGATGGTTAAGGTTAGTTTTAGGGACAGGTTTAGTGACAGGGTGAGGGTTAGAGTTAAGTTTAGAGAGACAGTGAGGGTCAGAGTTAGGTTTAGCGACAGTGTTAGTGTTAGGCATCAGGTTAGGTTAGGGTTTAGGGTTAGGGTTAGGGTTAGGGTTAGGAATAGGGGAGGGTTAGTGTTTACATTTTAGGGTTAGGGTTTAGGGATAGGGTTAGGGTTAGGGTTACGGTTAGGGTTAGAGTTAGGATTTAGGCTTTAGGGTTAGGGTTAGTGTTAGAGTTAGGGCTTACGGTTTAGGGTTAGGATTAGGGTTAGGGTTAGGGTTTCAGGTTTCGGGTTAGGGTTAAGTTTAGGGTTAGGGTTAGGTACACGATTCGGGTGTGAGACATGTTTAGGTTTAGTGTTAGCGTTATGGTTAAGTTTAGGTTTTGGCTGATGGTTAAGGTTAGGTTTAGGGACAGGGTTAGTTACAGGGTGAGGGTTAGGGTTAGGGTTAGGGTTAGGGTTAGGGTTAGGTTTTAGGGATAGGGTTAGGGTTAGGGTTACGGTTTAGGTTTAGGGTTAGGGTTAAGGTTAGGGTTTAGGGTTTAGGGTTAGGGTTAGGGTTAGAGTTAGGGTTTAGGCTTTAGGGTTAGGGTTAGTGTTAGGGTTTAGGGTTTAGGGCTAGGGTTAGGGTTGGGTTAGGTTTAGGGTTTAGTGTTTATGGTTAGGGTTAGCGTTAGGGTTAGTGTTTGGGTTTAGGGTTTAGGTTTAGGGTTAGGGTTAGTGTTAGGGATTCGGGTTTAGTGTTAGGGTTAAGGTTAGGGTTAGGGTTAGGTACAAGTTTCGGATTTGAGACATGGTTAGGTTTAGTGTTAGGGTTATAGTTAAGTTTAGGTTTTGGCTGATGGTTAAGGTTAGGTTTAGGGACAGGGTTAGTTACAGGGTGAGGGTTAGAGTTAAAGATAGAGAGACGGTAAGGGTCAGAGTTAGGTTTAGCGACAGTGTTAGGGTTAGGGTTAGGGTTAGGTTAGGGTTAGGGTTAGAGTTAGGTTTTAGGGTTAGGGTTAGGTTTAGGGTTTAGGATTTAGGGTTAGGGTTATGGTTATGGTTAGGGTTAGGGTTAGGGGCAGGATTAGGGTTTGGGAAATGGTTAGGTTTAGTGTAGGTTTATAGTTAAGTTTTGGTTTTGGCAGATGGTTAAGGTTAGTTTTAGGGACAGGTTTAGTGACAGGGTGAGGGTTAGAGTTAAGTTTAGAGAGACGGTAAGGGTCAGAGTTAGGTTTAGCGACAGTGTTAGTGTTAGGGATCAGGTTAGGTTAGGGTTTAGGGTTAGGGTTAGGGTTAGGGTTAGGAATAGGGGAGGGTTAGTGTTTACATTTTAGGGTTAGGGTTTAGGGTTAGGGTTAGGGTTAGGGTTAGGAATAGGGGAGGGTTAGTGTTTACATTTTAGGGTTAGGGTTTAGGGATAGGGTTAGGATTAGGGTTAGGGTTAGAGTTAGGGTTAGGGTTAAGGTTAGGGTTAGGTTTTAGGGATAGGATTAGGGTTAGGGTTACGGTTTAGGTTTATGGTTAGGGTTAAGTTTAGGGTTTAGGGTTTAGGGTTAGGGTTACTGTTAGAGTTAGGGTTTAGGCTTTATGGTTAGGGTTAGTGTTAGGGTTTAGGGTTTAGGGTTAGGGTTAGGGTTAGGGTTAGGGTTTAGTGTTTATGATTAGGGTTAGCGTTAGGGTTAGGGTTTGGGTTTAGGGTTTAGGTTTAGGGTTATGGTTAGTGTTAGGGTTCCGGGTTTAGTGTTAGGGTTAAGGTTAGGTTTATGGTTAGGTAAACGTTTCGGGTTTGAGACATGGTTAGGTTTAGTGTTAGGGTTATAGTTAAGTTTAGGTTTTGGCTGATGGTTAAGGTTAGGTTTAGGGACAGGGTTAGTTACAGGGTGAGTGTTAGAGTTAAAGATAGAGAGACGGTAAGGGTCAGAATTAGGTTTAGCGACAGTGTTAGGGTTAGGGTTAGGTTTAGGGTTTAGGATTTAGGGTTAGGGTTATGGTTATGGTTAGGGTTAGGGTTACGGGCAGGATTAGGATTTGGGAAATGGTTAGGTTTAGTGTAGGTTTATAGTTAAGTTTTGGTTTTGGCAGATGGTTAAGGTTAGTTTTAGGGACAGGTTTAGTGACAGGGTGAGGGTTAGAGTTAAGTTTAGAGAGACGGTAAGGGTCAGAGTTAGGTTTAGCGACAGTGTTAGTGTTAGGGATCAGGTTAGGTTAGGGTTTAGGGTTAGGGTTAGGGTTAGGGTTAGGAATAGGGGAGGGTTAGTGTTTACATTTTAGGGTTAGGGTTTAGGGTTAGGGTTAGGGTTAGGGTTAGGAATAGGGGAGGGTTAGTGTTTACATTTTAGGGTTAGGGTTTAGGGATAGGGTTAGGGTTAGGGTTAGGGTTAGAGTTAGGGTTAGGGTTAAGGTTAGGGTTAGGTTTTAGGGATAGGATTAGGGTTAGGGTTACGGTTTAGGTTTAGGGTTAGGGTTAAGTTTAGGGTTTAGGGTTTAGGGTTAGGGTTACTGTTAGAGTTAGGGTTTAGGCTTTATGGTTAGGGTTAGTGTTAGGGTTTAGGGTTTAGGGTTAGGGTTAGGGTTAGGGTTAGGGTTTAGTGTTTATGATTAGGGTTAGCGTTAGTGTTAGTGTTAAGGTTAGGGTTAGGGTTAGGTACACGTTTCGGGTTTGAGACATGGTTAGGTTTAGTGTTAGGGTTATAGTTAAATTTAGGTTTTGGCGGATGGTTAAGGTTAGGTTTAGAGACAGGGTTAGTTACAGGGTGAGGGTTAGAGTTAAAGATAGAGAGACGGTAAGGGTCAGAGTTAGGTTTAGCGACAGTGTTAGGGTTAGGGTTAGGGTTAGGTTAGGGTTAGGGTTAGAGTTAGGGTTTAGGGTTAGGGTTACGGTTAGGGTTAGGGTTAGGGTTAGGGTTTCGGGTTTAGTGTTAGGGTTAAGGTTAGGTTTAGGGTTAGGTACACGTTTCGGGTTTGAGACATGGTTAGGTTTAGTGTTAGGGTTATAGATAAGTTTAGGTTTTGGCTGATGGTTAAGGTTAGGTTTAGGGACCGGGTTAGTTACAGGGTGTGGGTTAGAGTTAAAGACAGAGAGACGGTAAGGGTCAGAGTTAGGTTTAGCGACAGTGTTAGGGTTAGTGTTAGGGTTAGGTTAGGGTTAGGGTTAAAGTTAGGGTTTAGGGTTAGGGTTACGGTTAGGGTTTAGGATTTAGGGTTAGGGTTATGGTTATGGTTAGGGTTAGGGTTAGGGGCAGGATTAGGGTTTGGGACATGGTTAGGTTTACTGTTAGGGTTATATTAAGTTTAGGTTTTGTCTGATGCTTAAGTTTAGGTTTAGGGACAGGGTTAGTGACAGGGTGAGGGTTAGAGTTAAGGTTGGAGAGACGGTAAGGGTCAGAGTTAGGTTTAGCGACAGTGTTAGGGTTAGGGATCAGGTTAGGTTAGGGTTTAGGGTTAGGGTTAGGGTTAGGGTTAGGAATAGGGGAGGGTTAGTGTTTACATTTTAGGGTTAGGGTTTAGGGATAGGGTTAGTGTTAGGGTTAGGGTTAGAGTTAGGGTTAGGGTTAGGGTTAGGGTTATGGTTTAGGTTTAGGGTTAGGGTTAAGGTTAGGGTTTAGGGTTTAGGGTTAGGGTTAGGGTTAGAGTTAGGGTTTAGGCTTTAGGGTTAGGGTTAGTGTTAGGGTTTAGGGTTAGGGTTAGGGTTAGGGTTAGGGTTAGGGTTTAGTGTTTATGGTTAGGGTTAGCGTTAGTGTTAGGGTTTGGGTTTAGTGTTTCGGTTTAGGGTTAGGGTTAGTGTTAGGGTTTCGGGTTTAGTGTTAGGGTTAATGTTAGGGTTAGGGTTAGGTACACGTTTCGGGTTTGAGACATGGTTAGGTTTAATGTTAGGGTTATAGTTAAATTTAGGTTTTGGCGGATGGTTAAGGTTAGGTTTAGAGACAGGGTTAGTTACAGGGTGAGGGTTAGAGTTAAAGATAGAGAGACGGTAAGGGTCAGAGTTAGGTTTAGCGACAGTGTTAGGGTTAGGGTTAGGGTTAGGTTAGGGTTAGGGTTAGAGTTAGGGTTAGGGTTAGGGTTAGGGTTAGGGTTAGGTTTTAGGGATAGGGTTAGGTTTAGGGTTACGGTTTAGGTTTAGGGTTAGGGTTAAGGTTAGGGTTTAGGGTTTAGGGTTAGGGTTAGGGTTAGAGTTAGGGTTTAGGCTTTAGTGTTAGGGTTAGTGTTTGGGTTTAGGGTTTAGGTTTAGGGTTAGTGTTAGGGTTAGGGTTAAGGTTAGGGTTTAGTGTTTATGGTTAGGGTTAGCGTTAGGGTTAGGGTTTGGGTTTAGGGTTTAGGTTTAGGGTTAGGGTTAGTGTTAGGGTTTCGGGTTTAGTGTTAGGGTTAAGGTTAGGGTTAGGGTTAGGTACACGTTTCGGGTTTGAGATATGGTTAGGTTTAGTGTTATGGTTATAGTTAAGTTTAGGTTTTGGCTGATGGTTAAGGTTAGGTTTAGGGACAGGGTTAGTTACACGGTGAGAGTTAGAGTTAAAGATAGAGAGACGGTAACGGTCAGAGTTAGGTTTAGCGACAGTGTTAGGGTTAGGGTTAGGGTTAGGTTAGGGTTAGGGTTAGAGTTAGGGTTTAGGGTTAGGGTTAGGATTAGGGTTTAAGATTTAGGGTTAGGGTTATGGTTAGGGTTAGGGTTAGGGTTAGGGGCAGGATTAGGGTTTGGGAAATGGTAGGTTTAGTGTAGGGTTATAGTTAAGTTTTGGTTTTGGCTGATGGTTAAGGTTAGTTTTAGGGACAGGTTTAGTGACAGGGTGAGGGTTAGAGTTAAGTTTAGAGAGACAGTGAGGGTCAGAGTTAGGTTTAGCGACAGTGTTAGTGTTAGGGATCAGGTTAGGTTAGGGTTTAGGGTTAGGGTTAGGGTTAGGGTTAGGAATAGGGGAGGGTTAGTGTTTACATTTTAGGGTTAGGGTTTAGGGATAGGGTTAGGGTTAGGGTTACGGTTAGGGTTAGAGTTAGGATTTAGGCTTTAGGGTTAGGGTTAGTGTTAGAGTTAGGGCTTACGGTTTAGGGTTAGGATTAGGGTTAGGGTTAGGATTTCAGGTTTCGGGTTAGGGTTAAGTTTAGGGTTAGGGTTAGGTACACGATTCGGGTGTGAGACATGTTTAGGTTTAGTGTTAGCGTTATGGTTAAGTTTAGGTTTTGGCTGATGGTTAAGGTTAGGTTTAGGGACAGGGTTAGTTACAGGGTGAGGGTTAGGGTTAGGGTTAGGGGCAGGATTAGGGTTTGGGAAATGGTTAGGTTTAGTGTAGGGTTATAGTTAAGTTTTGGTTTTGGCAGATTGTTAAGGTTAGTTTTAGGGACAGGTTTAGTGACAGGGTGAGGGTTAGAGTTAAGTTTAGAGAGACGGTAAGGGTCAGAGTTAGGTTTAGCGACAGTGTTAGTGTTAGGGATCAGGTTAGGTTAGGGTTTAGGGTTAGGGTTAGGGTTAGGGATAGGAATAGGGGAGGGTTAGTGTTTACATTTTAGATTTAGGGTTTAGGGTTAGGGTTAGGGTTAGGGTTAGGAATAGGGGAGGGTTAGTGTTTACATTTTAGGGTTAGGGTTTAGGGATAGGGTTAGGGTTAGGGTTAGGGTTAGAGTTAGGGTTAGGGTTAAGGTTAGGGTTAGGTTTTAGGGATAGGATTAGGGTTAGGGTTACGGTTTAGGTTTAGGGTTAGGGTTAAGTTTAGGGTTTAGGGTTTAGGGTTAGGGTTACTGTTAGAGTTAGGGTTTAGGCTTTATGGTTAGGGTTAGTGTTAGGGTTTAGGGTTTAGGGTTAGGGTTAGGGTTAGGGTTAGGGTTTAGTGTTTATGATTAGGGTTAGCGTTAGGGTTAGGGTTTGGGTTTAGGGTTTAGGTTTAGGGTTATGGTTAGTGTTAGGATTCCGGGTTTAGTGTTAGGGTTAAGGTTAGGTTTATGGTTAGGCAAACGTTTCGGGTTTGAGACATGGTTAGGTTTAGTGTTAGGGTTATAGTTAAGTTTAGGTTTTGGCTGATGGTTAAGGTTAGGTTTAGGGACAGGGTTAGTTACAGGGTGAGTGTTAGAGTTAAAGATAGAGAGACGGTAAGGGTCAGAGTTAGGTTTAGCGACAGTGTTAGGGTTAGGGTTAGGGTTAGGTTAGGGTTAGGGTTAAAGTTAGGGTTTAGGGTTAGGGTTAGGGTTAGGGTTTAGGATTTAGGGTTAGGGTTATGGTTATGGTTATGGTTAGGGTTAGGGTTAGGATTAGGGTTTGGGACATGGTTAGGTTTACTGTTAGGGTTATATTATTTTTAGGTTTTGTCTGATGCTTAAGTTTAGGTTTAGGGACAGGGTTAGTGACAGGGTGAGGGTTAGAGTTAAGGTTGGAGAGACGGTAAGGGTCAGAGTTAGGTTTAGCGACAGTGTTAGGGTTAGGGATCAGGTTAGGTTAGGGTTTAGGGTTAGGGTTAAGGTTAGGGTTAGGAATAGGTGAGGGTTAGTGTTTACATTTTAGGGTTAGGGTTTAGGGATAGGGTTAGTGTTAGGGTTAGGGTTAGAGTTAGGGTTAGGGTTAGGGTTAGGGTTATGGTTTAGGTTTAGTGTTAGGGCTAAGGTTAGGGTTTAGGGTTAGGGTTAGGGTTTAGTGTTTATGGTTAGGGTTAGCGTTAGGGTTAGGGTTTGGGTTTAGTGTTTCGGTTTAGGGTTAGGGTTAGTGTTAGTGTTTCGGGTTTAGTGTTAGGCTTAATGTTAGTGTTAGGGTTAGGTACACGTTTCGGGTTTGAGACATGGTTAGGTTTAGTGTTAGGGTTATAGTTAAATTTAGGTTTTGGCGGATGGTTAAGGTTAGGTTTAGAGACAGGGTTAGTTACAGGGTGAGGGTTAGAGTTAAAGATAGAGAGACGGTAAGGGTCAGAGTTAGGTTTAGCGACAGTGTTAGGGTTAGGGTTAGGGTTAGGTTAGGGTTAGGGTTAGAGTTAGGGTTTAGGGTTAGGGTTAGGGTTAGGGTTAGGGTTAGGGTTAGGGTTTCGGGTTTAGTGTTAGGGTTAAGGTTAGGTTTAGGGTTAGGTACACGTTTCGGGTTTGAGACATGGTTAGGTTTAGTGTTAGGGTTATAGATAAGTTTAGGTTTTGGCTGATGGTTAAGGTTAGGTTTAGGGACAGGGTTAGTTACAGGGTGAGGGTTAGAGTTAAAGACAGAGAGACGGTAAGGGTCAGAGTTAGGTTTAGCGACAGTGTTAGGGTTAGTGTTAGGGTTAGGTTAGGGTTAGGGTTAAAGTTAGGGTTTAGGGTTAGGGTTAGGGTTAGGGTTTAGGATTTAGGGTTAGGGTTATGGTTATGGTTAGGGTTAGGTTTTGGGGCAGGATTAGGGTTTGGGACATGGTTAGGTTTACTGTTAGGGTTATATTAAGTTTAGGTTTTGTCTGATGCTTAAGTTTAGGTTTAGGGACAGGGTTAGTGACAGGGTGAGGGTTATAGTTAAGGTTGGAGAGACGGTAAGGGTCAGAGTTAGGTTAAGCGACAGTGTTAGGGTTAGGGATCAGGTTAGGTTAGGGTTTAGGGTTAGGGTTAGGGTTAGGGTTAGGAATAGGGGAGGGTTAGTGTTTACATTTTAGGGTTAGGGTTTAGGGATAGGGTTAGGGTTAGGGTTAGGGTTAGAGTTAGGGTTAGGAATAGGGGAGGGTTAGTGTTTACATTTTAGGGTTAGGGTTTAGGGATAGGGTTAGGGTTAGGGTTAGGGTTAGGGTTAGAGTTAGGGTTTAGGCTTTAGGGTTAGGGTTAGTGTTAGGGTTTAGGGTTTAGGGTTAGGTTTAGGGTTAGGGTAAGGGTTTAGTGTTTATGGTTAGGGTTAGCGTTAGGGTTAGGGTTTGGGTTTAGTGTTTAGGTTTAGGGTTAGGGTTAGTGTTAGGGTTTCGGGTTTAGTGTTAGGGTGAATGTTATGGTTAGGGTTAGGTACACGTTTCGGGTTTGAGACATGGTTAGGTTTAGTGTTAGGGTTATAGTTAAATTTAGGTTTTGGCAGATGGTTAAGGTTAGGTTTAGAGACAGGTTTAGTTCCAGGATGAGGGGTAGAGTTAAAGATAGAGAGACGGTAAGGGTCAGAGTTAGGTTTAGCGACAGTGTTAGGGTTAGGGTTAGGGTTAGGTTAGGGTTAGGGACAGGAATAGGGTTTGGGACATGGTTAGGTTTACTGTTAGGGTTATATTAAGTTTAGGTTTTGTCTGATGCTTAAGTTTAGGTTTCGGGACAGGGTTAGTGACAGGGTGAGGGTTAGAGTTAAGGTTGGAGAGACGGTAAGGGTCAGAATTAGGTTTAGCGACAGTGTTAGGGTTAGGGATCAGGTTAGGTTAGGGTTTAGGGTTAGGGTTAGGGTTAGGGTTAGGAATAGGGGAGGGTTAGTGTTTACATTTTAGGGTTAGGGTTTAGGGATAGGGTTAGGGTTAGCGTTAGGGTTAGAGTTAGGGTTAGGGTTAGGGTTATGGTTAGGGTTAGGTTTTAGGGATAGGGTTAGGGTTAGGGTTACGGTTTAGGTTTAGGGTTAGGGTTAAGGTTAGGGTTTAGGGTTTAGGATTAGGGTTAGGGTAAGTGTTAGGGTTTAGGGTTAGGGGTAGGGTTAGGGTTAGGGTTAGGTTTAGGGTTTAGTGTTTATGGTTAGGGTTAGCGTTAGGGTTAGGGTTTGGGTTTAGGGTTTAGTGTTAGGGTTATGGTTAGGGTTAGGTTTAGGTACACGTTTCGGGTTTGAGACATGGTTAGGTTTAGTGTTAGGGTTATAGTTAAGTTTAGGTTTTGGCTGATGGTTAAGGTTAGGTTTAGGGACAGGGTTAGTTACAGGGTGAGGGTTAGAGTTAAAGATAGAGAGACGGTAAGGTCAGAGTTAGGTTTAGCGACAGTGTTAGGGTTAGGATTAGGGTTAGGTTAGGGTTAGGGTTAGAGTTAGGGTTTAGGGTTAGCGTTAGGTTTAGGGTTTAGGATTTAGGGTTAGGGTTATGGTTAGGGTTAGGGTTAGGGTTAGGGGCAGGATTAGGGTTTGGGAAATGGTTAGGGTTAGTGTAGGGTTATAGTTAAGTTTTGGTTTTGGCAGATGGTTAAGGTTAGTTTTAGGGACAGGTTTAGTGACAGGGTGAGGGTTAGAGTTAAGTTTAGAGAGACGGTAAGGGTCAGAGTTAGGTTTAGCGACAGTGTTAGTGTTAGGGATCAGGTTAGGTTAGGGTTTAGGGTTAGGGTTAGGGTTAGGGTTAGGAATAGGGGAGGGTTAGTGTTTACATTTTAGGGTTAGGGTTTAGGGTTAGGGTTAGGGTTAGGGTTAAGAATAGGGGCGGGTTAGTGTTTACATTTTAGGGTTAGGGTTTAGGGATAGGGTTAGGGTTAGGGTTAGGGTTAGGGTTAGGGTTAGGGTTAAGGTTAGGGTTAGGGTTTAGGTATAGGATTAGGGTTAGGGTTACGGTTTAGGTTTAGGGTCAGGGTTAAGGTTAGGGTTTAGGGTTTAGGGTTAGGGTTACTGTTAGAGTTAGGGTTTAGGCTTTATGGTTAGGGTTAGTGTTAGGGTTTAGGGTTTAGGGTTAGGGTTAGGGTTAGGGTTAGGGTTTAGTGTTTATGATTAGGGTTAGCGTTAGGGTTAGGGTTTGGGTTTAGGGTTTAGGTTTAGGGTTATGGTTAGTGTTAGGATTCCGGGTTTAGTGTTAGGGTTAAGGTTAGGTTTATGGTTAGGCAAACGTTTCGGGTTTGAGACATGGTTAGGTTTAGTGTTAGGGTTATAGTTAAGTTTAGGTTTTGGCTGATGGTTAAGGTTAGGTTTAGGGACAGGGTTAGTTACAGGGTGAGTGTTAGAGTTAAAGATAGAGAGACGGTAAGGGTCAGAGTTAGGTTTAGCGACAGTGTTAGGGTTAGGGTTAGGGTTAGGTTAGGGTTAGGGTTAAAGTTAGGGTTTAGGGTTAGGGTTAGGGTTAGGGTTTAGGATTTAGGGTTAGGGTTATGGTTATGGTTATGGTTAGGGTTAGGGTTAGGATTAGGGTTTGGGACATGGTTAGGTTTACTGTTAGGGTTATATTAAGTTTAGGTTTTGTCTGATGCTTAAGTTTAGGTTTAGGGACAGGGTTAGTGACAGGGTGAGGGTTAGAGTTAAGGTTAGAGAGACGGTAAGGGTCAGAGTTAGGTTTAGCGACAGTGTTAGGGTTAGGGATCAGGTTAGGTTAGGGTTTAGGGTTAGGGTTAAGGTTAGGGTTAGGAATAGGTGAGGGTTAGTGTTTACATTTTAGGGTTAGGGTTTAGGGATAGGGTTAGTGTTAGGGTTAGGGTTAGAGTTAGGGTTAGGGTTAGGGTTAGGGTTATGGTTTAGGTTTAGTGTTAGGGCTAAGGTTAGGGTTTAGGGTTAGGGTTAGGGTTTAGTGTTTATGGTTAGGGTTAGCGTTAGGGTTAGGGTTTGGGTTTAGTGTTTCGGTTTAGGGTTAGGGTTAGTGTTAGTGTTTCGGGTTTAGTGTTAGGCTTAATGTTAGTGTTAGGGTTAGGTACACGTTTCGGGTTTGAGACATGGTTAGGTTTAGTGTTAGGGTTATAGTTAAATTTAGGTTTTGGCGGATGGTTAAGGTTAGGTTTAGGGACAGGGTTAGTTACAGGGTGAGGGTTAGAGTTAAAGATAGAGAGACGGTAAGGGTCAGAGTTAGGTTTAGCGACAGTGTTAGGG
Organism: Hipposideros larvatus; assembly: GCA_031876335.1. Lineage (NCBI taxonomy): Eukaryota > Metazoa > Chordata > Mammalia > Chiroptera > Hipposideridae > Hipposideros > Hipposideros larvatus. The sequence goes on from CM063102.1 coordinate 15,802,160, forward strand.
TTAGGGTTAGGGTTAGGTTAGGGTTAGGGTTAGAGTTAGGGTTTAGGGTTAGGGTTAGGGTTAGGGTTAGGGTTAGGGTTAGGGTTTCGGGTTTAGTGTTAGGGTTAAGGTTAGGTTTAGGGTTAGGTACACGTTTCGGGTTTGAGACATGGTTAGGTTTAGTGTTAGGGTTATAGATAAGTTTAGGTTTTGGCTGATGGTTAAGGTTAGGTTTAGGGACAGGGTTAGTTACAGGGTGAGGGTTAGAGTTAAAGACAGAGAGACGGTAAGGGTCAGAGTTAGGTTTAGCGACAGTGTTAGGGTTAGTGTTAGGGTTAGGTTAGGGTTAGGGTTAAAGTTAGGGTTTAGGGTTAGGGTTAGGGTTAGGGTTTAGGATTTAGGGTTAGGGTTATGGTTATGGTTAGGGTTAGGGTTTGGGGGATGATTAGGGTTTGGGACATGGTTAGGTTTACTGTTAGGGTTATATTAAGTTTAGGTTTTGTCTGATGCTTAAGTTTAGGTTTAGGGACAGGGTTAGTGACAGGGTGAGGGTTAGAGTTAAGGTTGGAGAGACGGTAAGGGTCAGAGTTAGGTTAAGCGACAGTGTTAGGGTTAGGGATCAGGTTAGGTTAGGGTTTAGGGTTAGGGTTAGGGTTAGGGTTAGGAATAGGGGAGGGTTAGTGTTTACATTTTAGGGTTAGGGTTTAGGGATAGGGTTAGGGTTAGGGTTAGGGTTAGAGTTAGGGTTAGGAATAGGGGAGGGTTAGTGTTTACATTTTAGGGTTAGGGTTTAGGGATAGGGTTAGGGTTAGGGTTAGGGTTAGGGTTAGAGTTAGGGTTTAG
>CM063102.1:15807981-15810481 GCA_031876335.1 Hipposideros larvatus
ATGGTTAGGGTTAGGGTTAGGGTTAGGGGCAGGATTAGGGTTTGGGAAATGGTTAGGGTTAGTGTAGGGTTATAGTTAAGTTTTGGTTTTGGCAGATGGTTAAGGTTAGTTTTAGGGACAGGTTTAGTGACAGGGTGAGGGTTAGAGTTAAGTTTAGAGAGACGGTAAGGGTCAGAGTTAGGTTTAGCGACAGTGTTAGTGTTAGGGATCAGGTTAGGTTAGGGTTTAGGGTTAGGGTTAGGGTTAGGGTTAGGAATAGGGGAGGGTTAGTGTTTACATTTTAGGGTTAGGGTTTAGGGTTAGGGTTAGGGTTAGGGTTAAGAATAGGGGCGGGTTAGTGTTTACATTTTAGGGTTAGGGTTTAGGGATAGGGTTAGGGTTAGGGTTAGGGTTAGGGTTAGGGTTAGGGTTAAGGTTAGGGTTAGGGTTTAGGTATAGGATTAGGGTTAGGGTTACGGTTTAGGTTTAGGGTCAGGGTTAAGGTTAGGGTTTAGGGTTTAGGGTTAGGGTTACTGTTAGAGTTAGGGTTTAGGCTTTATGGTTAGGGTTAGTGTTAGGGTTTAGGGTTTAGGGTTAGGGTTAGGGTTAGGGTTAGGGTTTAGTGTTTATGATTAGGGTTAGCGTTAGGGTTAGGGTTTGGGTTTAGGGTTTAGGTTTAGGGTTATGGTTAGTGTTAGGATTCCGGGTTTAGTGTTAGGGTTAAGGTTAGGTTTATGGTTAGGCAAACGTTTCGGGTTTGAGACATGGTTAGGTTTAGTGTTAGGGTTATAGTTAAGTTTAGGTTTTGGCTGATGGTTAAGGTTAGGTTTAGGGACAGGGTTAGTTACAGGGTGAGTGTTAGAGTTAAAGATAGAGAGACGGTAAGGGTCAGAGTTAGGTTTAGCGACAGTGTTAGGGTTAGGGTTAGGGTTAGGTTAGGGTTAGGGTTAAAGTTAGGGTTTAGGGTTAGGGTTAGGGTTAGGGTTTAGGATTTAGGGTTAGGGTTATGGTTATGGTTATGGTTAGGGTTAGGGTTAGGATTAGGGTTTGGGACATGGTTAGGTTTACTGTTAGGGTTATATTAAGTTTAGGTTTTGTCTGATGCTTAAGTTTAGGTTTAGGGACAGGGTTAGTGACAGGGTGAGGGTTAGAGTTAAGGTTAGAGAGACGGTAAGGGTCAGAGTTAGGTTTAGCGACAGTGTTAGGGTTAGGGATCAGGTTAGGTTAGGGTTTAGGGTTAGGGTTAAGGTTAGGGTTAGGAATAGGTGAGGGTTAGTGTTTACATTTTAGGGTTAGGGTTTAGGGATAGGGTTAGTGTTAGGGTTAGGGTTAGAGTTAGGGTTAGGGTTAGGGTTAGGGTTATGGTTTAGGTTTAGTGTTAGGGCTAAGGTTAGGGTTTAGGGTTAGGGTTAGGGTTTAGTGTTTATGGTTAGGGTTAGCGTTAGGGTTAGGGTTTGGGTTTAGTGTTTCGGTTTAGGGTTAGGGTTAGTGTTAGTGTTTCGGGTTTAGTGTTAGGCTTAATGTTAGTGTTAGGGTTAGGTACACGTTTCGGGTTTGAGACATGGTTAGGTTTAGTGTTAGGGTTATAGTTAAATTTAGGTTTTGGCGGATGGTTAAGGTTAGGTTTAGGGACAGGGTTAGTTACAGGGTGAGGGTTAGAGTTAAAGATAGAGAGACGGTAAGGGTCAGAGTTAGGTTTAGCGACAGTGTTAGGGTTAGGGTTAGGGTTAGGTTAGGGTTAGGGTTAGAGTTAGGGTTTAGGGTTAGGGTTAGGGTTAGGGTTAGGGTTAGGGTTAGGGTTTCGGGTTTAGTGTTAGGGTTAAGGTTAGGTTTAGGGTTAGGTACACGTTTCGGGTTTGAGACATGGTTAGGTTTAGTGTTAGGGTTATAGATAAGTTTAGGTTTTGGCTGATGGTTAAGGTTAGGTTTAGGGACAGGGTTAGTTACAGGGTGAGGGTTAGAGTTAAAGACAGAGAGACGGTAAGGGTCAGAGTTAGGTTTAGCGACAGTGTTAGGGTTAGTGTTAGGGTTAGGTTAGGGTTAGGGTTAAAGTTAGGGTTTAGGGTTAGGGTTAGGGTTAGGGTTTAGGATTTAGGGTTAGGGTTATGGTTATGGTTAGGGTTAGGGTTTGGGGGATGATTAGGGTTTGGGACATGGTTAGGTTTACTGTTAGGGTTATATTAAGTTTAGGTTTTGTCTGATGCTTAAGTTTAGGTTTAGGGACAGGGTTAGTGACAGGGTGAGGGTTAGAGTTAAGGTTGGAGAGACGGTAAGGGTCAGAGTTAGGTTAAGCGACAGTGTTAGGGTTAGGGATCAGGTTAGGTTAGGGTTTAGGGTTAGGGTTAGGGTTAGGGTTAGGAATAGGGGAGGGTTAGTGTTTACATTTTAGGGTTAGGGTTTAGGGATAGGGTTAGGGTTAGGGTTAGGGTTAGAGTTAGGGTTAGGAATAGGGGAGGGTTAGTGTTTACATTTTAGGGTTAGGGTTTAGGGATAGGGTTAGGGTTAGGGTTAGGGTTAGGGT
>CM063102.1:15815481-15840481 GCA_031876335.1 Hipposideros larvatus
TAGGGTTAGGGTTAGGGTTTGGGTTTAGGGTTTAGTGTTAGGGTTAAGGTTAGGGTTAGGGTTAGGAACAAGTTTCGGGTCTGAGACATGGTTAGGTTTAGTGTTAGGGTTATAGTTAAGTTTAGGTTTTGGCTGATGGTTAAGGTTAGGTTTAGGGACAGGGTTAGTTACAGGGTGAGGGTTAGAGTTAAAGATAGAGAGACGGTAAGGGTCAGAGTTAGGTTTAGCGACAGTGTTAGGGTTAGGGTTAGGGTTAGGTTAGGGTTAGGGTTAGAGTTAGGGTTTAGGGTTAGGGTTAGGTTTAGGGTTTAGGATTTAGGGTTAGGGTTATGGTTATGGTTAGGGTTAGGGTTAGGGGCAGGATTAGGGTTTGGGAAATGGTTAGGTTTAGTGTAGGGTTATATTAAGTTTTGGTTTTGGCAGATGGTTAAGGTTAGTTTTAGGGACAGGTTTAGTGACAGGGTGAGGGTTAGAGTTAAGTTTAGAGAGACGGTAAGGGTCAGAGTTAGGTTTAGCGACAGTGTTAGTGTTTGTGATCAGGTTAGTTTAGGGTTTAGGGTTTAGGTTAGGGTTAGGGTTAGGAATAGGGGAGGGTTAGTGTTTACATTTTAGGGTTAGGGTTTAGGGATAGGGTTACGGTTAGGGTTAGGGTTAGAGTTAGGGTTAGGGTTAAGGTTAGGGTTAGGTTTTAGGGATAGGTTAGGTTTAGCGTTACGGTTTAGGTTTAGGGTTAGGGTTAAGGTTAGGGTTTAGGGTTTAGGGTTAGGGTTAGGGTTAGAGTTAGGGTTTAGGCTTTAGGGTTAGGGTTAGTGTTAGGGTTAGGGTTTAGTGTTTATGGTTAGGGTTAGCGTTAGGGTTAGGGTTTGGGTTTAGGGTTTAGGTTTAGGGTTAGGGTTAGGGTTAGTGTTAGTGTTTCGGGTTTAGTGTTAGGGTTAATGTTAGGGTTAGGGTTAGGTACACGTTTCGGGTTTGAGACATGGTTAGGTTTAGTGTTAGGGTTATAGTTATGTTTAGGTTTTGGCTGATGGTTAAGGTTAGGTTTAGGGACAGGGTTAGTTACAGGGTGAGTGTTAGAGTTAAAGATAGAGAGACGGTAAGGGTCAGAGTTAGGTTTAGCGACAGTGTTAGGGTTAGGGTTAGGGTTAGGTTAGGGTTAGGGTTAAAGTTAGGGTTTAGGGTTAGGGTTAGGTTTAGGGTTTAGGATTTAGGGTTAGGGTTATGGTTATGGTTAGGGTTAGGTTTAGGGGCAGGATTGGGGTTTGGGACATGGTTAGGTTTAGTGTTAGGGTATAGTTAAGTTTAGGTTTTGTCTGATGCTTAAGTTTAGGTTTAGGGACAGGGCTAGTGACAGGGTGAGGGTTAGAGTTAAGGTTGGAGAGACGGTAAGGGTCAGAGTTAGGTTTAGCGACAGTGTTAGGGTTAGGGATCAGGTTAGGTTAGGGTTTAGGGTTAGGGTTAGGGTTAGAGTTAGGGTTTAGGCTTTAGGGTTAGGGTTAGTGTTAGGGTTTAGGGTTTAGGGTTAGGGTTAGGGTTAGGGTTAGGAATAGGGGAGGGTTACTGTTTACATTTTAGGGTTAGGGTTTAGGGATAGGGTTAGGGTTAGGGTTAGGGTTAGAGTTAGTGTTAGGGTTAGGGTTAGGGTTAGGGTTAGGGTTAGGGTTACGGTTTAGGGTTAGGGTTAGGGTTAAGGTTAGGGTTTAGGGTTTAGGGTTAGGGTTAGGGTTAGAGTTAGGGTTTAGGCTTTAGGGTTAGGGTTAGTGTTAGGGTTTAGGGTTTAGGGTTAGGGTTAGGGTTAGGGTTTAGTGTTTATGGTTAGGGTTAGCGTTAGGGTTAGGGTTTGGGTTTAGTGTTTAGGTTTAGGGTTAGGGTTAGTGTTAGGGTTTTGGGTTTAGTGTTAGGGTTAATGTTAGGGTTAGGGTTAGGTACACGTTTCGGGTTTGAGACATGGTTAGGTTTAGTGTTAGGGTTATAGCTAAATTTAGGTTTTGGCGGATGTTAAGGTTAGGTTTAGAGACAGGGTTAGTTATACGGTGAGGGTTAGAGTTAAAGATAGAGAGACGGTAAGGGTCAGAGTTAGGTTTAGCGACAGTGTTAGGGTTAGGGTTAGGGTTAGGTTAGGGTTAGGGACAGGAATAGGGTTTGGGACATGGTTAGGTTTACTGTTAGGGTTATATTAAGTTTAGGTTTTGTCTGATGCTTAAGTTTAGGTTTAGGGACAGGGTTAGTGACAGGGTGAGGGTTAGAGTTAAGGTTGGAGAGACGGTAAGGGTCAGAGTTAGGTTTAGCGACAGTGTTAGGGTTAGGGATCAGGTTAGGTTAGGGTTTAGGGTTAGGGTTAGGGTTAGGAATAGGGGAGGGTTAGTGTTTACATTTTAGGGTTAGGGTTTAGGGTTAGGGTTAGGGTTAGCGTTAGGGTTAGGGTTAGGGTTTGGGTTTAGGGTTTAGTGTTAGGGTTAAGGTTAGGGTTAGGGTTAGGTACAAGTTTCGGGTCTGAGACATGGTTAGGTTTAGTGTTAGGGTTATAGTTAAGTTTAGGTTTTGGCTGATGGTTAAGGTTAGGTTTAGGGACAGGGTTAGTTACAGGGTGAGGGTTAGAGTTAAAGATAGAGAGACGGTAAGGGTCAGAGTTAGGTTTAGCGACAGTGTTAGGGTTAGGGTTAGGGTTAGGTTAGGGTTAGGGTTAGAGTTAGGGTTTAGGGTTAGGGTTAGGTTTAGGGTTTAGGATTTAGGGTTAGGGTTATGGTTATGGTTAGGGTTAGGGTTAGGGGCAGGATTAGGGTTTGGGAAATGGTTAGGTTTAGTGTAGGGTTATAGTTAAGTTTTGGTTTTGGCAGATGGTTAAGGTTAGTTTTAGGGACAGGTTTAGTGACAGGGTGAGGGTTAGAGTTAAGTTTAGAGAGACGGTAAGGGTCAGCGTTAGGTTTAGCGACAGTGTTAGTGTTTGTGATCAGGTTAGGTTAGGGTTTAGGGTTTGGGTTAGGGTTAGGGTTAGGAATAGGGGAGTGTTAGTGTTTACATTTTAGGGTTAGGGTTTAGGGATAGGGTTAGGGTTAGGTTTAGGGTTAGAGTTAGGGTTATGGTTAAGGTTAGGGTTAGGTTTTAGGGATAGGTTAGGTTTAGCGTTACGGTTTAGGTTTAGGGTTATGGTTAAGGTTAGGGTTTAGGGTTTAGGGTTAGGGTTAGGGTTAGAGTTAGGGTTTAGGCTTTAGGGTTAGGGTTAGTGTTAGGGTTAGGGTTTAGTGTTTATGGTTAGGGTTAGCGTTAGGGTTAGGGTTTGGGTTTAGGGTTTAGGTTTAGGGTTAGGGTTAGGGTTAGTGTTAGTGTTTCGGGTTTAGTGTTAGGGTTAATGTTAGGGTTAGGGTTAGGTACACGTTTCGGGTTTGAGACATGGTTAGGTTTAGTGTTAGGGTTATAGTTAAGTTTAGGTTTTGGCTGATGGTTAAGGTTAGGTTTAGGGACAGGGTTAGTGACAGGGTGAGGTTTAGAGTTAAGGTTGGAGAGACGGTAAGGGTCAGAGTTAGGTTTAGCGACAGTGTTAGGGTTAGGGATCAGGTTAGGTTAGGGTTTAGGGTTAGGGTTAGGGTTAGAGTTAGGGTTTAGGCTTTAGGGTTAGGGTTAGTGTTAGGGTTTAGGGTTTAGGGTTAGGGTTAGGGTTAGGGTTAGGAATAGGGGAGGGTTACTGTTTACATTTTAGGGTTAGGGTTTAGGGATAGGGTTAGGGTTAGGGTTAGGGTTAGAGTTAGTGTTAGGGTTAGGGTTAGGGTTAGGGTTAGGGTTAGGGTTACGGTTTAGGGTTAGGGTTAGGGTTAAGGTTAGGGTTTAGGGTTTAGGGTTAGGGTTAGGGTTAGAGTTAGGGTTTAGGCTTTAGGGTTAGGGTTAGTGTTAGGGTTTAGGGTTTAGGGTTAGGGTTAGGGTTAGGGTTAGGGTTTAGTGTTTATGGTTAGGGTTAGCGTTAGGGTTAGGGTTTGGGTTTAGTGTTTAGGTTTAGGGTTAGGGTTAGTGTTAGGGTTTTGGGTTTAGTGTTAGGGTTAATGTTAGGGTTAGGGTTAGGTACACGTTTCGGGTTTGAGACATGGTTAGGTTTAGTGTTAGGGTTATAGCTAAATTTAGGTTTTGGCGGATGTTAAGGTTAGGTTTAGAGACAGGGTTAGTTATACGGTGAGGGTTAGAGTTAAAGATAGAGAGACGGTAAGGGTCAGAGTTAGGTTTAGCGACAGTGTTAGGGTTAGGGTTAGGGTTAGGTTAGGGTTAGGGACAGGAATAGGGTTTGGGACATGGTTAGGTTTACTGTTAGGGTTATATTAAGTTCAGGTTTTGTCTGATGCTTAAGTTTAGGTTTAGGGACAGGGTTAGTGACAGGGTGAGGGTTAGAGTTAAGGTTGGAGAGACGGTAAGGGTCAGAGTTAGGTTTAGCGACAGTGTTAGGGTTAGGGATCAGGTTAGGTTAGGGTTTAGGGTTAGGGTTAGGGTTAGGGTTAGGAATAGGGGAGTGTTAGTGTTTACATTTAGGGTTAGGGTTTAGGGATAGGGTTAGGGTTAGGGTTAGGGTTAGAGTTAGGGTTAGGGTTAGGGTTAGGGTTAGGGTTAGGTTTCAGGGATAGGGTTAGGGTTAGGGTTACGGTTTAGGTTTAGGGTTAGGGTTAAGGTTAGGGTTTAGGGTTTAGGGTTAGGGTTAGGGTTAGAGTTAGGGTTTAGGCTTTATGGTTAGGGTAAGTGTTAGGGTTTAGGGTTAGGGGTAGGGTTAGGGTAAGGGTTAGGTTTAGGGTTTAGTGTTTATGGTTAGGGTTATCGTTTGGGTTAGGGTTTGGGTTTAGGGTTTAGTGTTAGGGTTAAGGTTAGGGTTAGGGTTAGGCACACGTTTCGGGTTTGAGACATGGTTAGGTTTAGTGTTAGGGTTATAGTTAAGTTTAGGTTTTGGCTGATGGTTAAGGTTAGGTTTAGGGACAGGGTTAGTTACAGGGTGAGGGTTAGAGTTAAAGATAGAGAGACGGTAAGGGTCAGAGTTAGGTTTAGCGACAGTGTTAGGGTTAGGGTTAGGGTTAGGTTAGGGTTAGGGTTAGAGTTAGGGTTTAGGGTTAGGGTTAGGTTTAGGGTTTAGGATTTAGGGTTAGGGTTATGGTTAGTGTTAGGGTTAGGGTTAGGGGCAGGATTAGGGTTTGGGAAATGGTTAGGTTTGGTGTAGGTTTATAGTTAAATTTTGGTTTTGGCAGATGGTTAAGGTTAGTTTTAGGGACAGGTTTAGTGACAGGGTGAGGGTTAGAGTTAAGTTTAGAGAGACGGTAAGGGTCAGAGTTAGGTTTAGCGACAGTGTTAGTGTTAGGGATCAGGTTAGGTTAGGGTTTAGGGTTAGGGTTAGGGTTAGGGTTAGGAATAGGGGAGGGTTAGTGTTTACATTTTAGGGTTAGGGTTTAGGGTTAGGGTTAGGGTTAAGAATAGGGGCGGGTTAGTGTTTACATTTTAGGGTTAGGGTTTAGGGATAGGGTTAGGGTTAGGGTTAGGGTTAGAGTTAGGGTTAGGGTTAAGGTTAGGGTTAGGGTTTAGGGATAGAATTAGGGTTAGGGTTACGGTTTAGGTTTAGGGTTAGGGTTAAGGTTAGGGTTTAGGGTTTAGGGTTAGGGTTAGTGTTAGAGTTAGGGGTTAGGCTTTAGGGTTAGGGTTAGTGTTAGGGTTTAGGGTTTAGGTTTAGGGTTAGGGTTATTGTTAGGGTTCCGGATTTAGAGTTAGGGTTAAGGTTAGGTTTATGCTTAGGTAAACGTTTCGGGTTTGAGACATGGTTAGGTTTAGTGTTAGGGTTATAGTTAAGTTTAGGTTTTGGCTGATGGTTAAGGTTAGGTTTAGGGACAGGTTTAGTTACAGGGTGAGGGTTAGAGTTAAAGATAGAGAGACGGTAAGGGTCAGAGTTAGGTTTAGCGACAGTGTTAGGGTTAGGGTTAGGGTTAGGTTAGGGTTAGGGTTAAAGTTAGGGTTTAGGGTTAGGGTTAGGGTTAGGGTTTAGGATTTAGGGTTAGGGTTATGGTTATGGTTAGAGTTAGGGTTAGGGGCAGGATTAGGGTTTGGGACATGGTTAGGTTTACTGTTAGGGTTATATTAAGTTTAGGTTTTGTCTGATGCTTAAGTTTAGGTTTAGGGACAGGGTTAGTGACAGGGTGAGGGTTAGAGTTAAGGGTGGAGAGACGGTAAGGGTCAGAGTTAGGTTTAGCGACAGTGTTAGGGTTAGGGATCAGGTTAGGTTAGGGTTTATGGTTAGGGTTAGTGTTAGGAATAGGGGAGGGTTAGTGTTTACATTTTAGGGTTAGGGTTTAGGGTTAGGGTTAGGGTGTGGGTTAGGGTTAGGGTTAGCGTTAGGGTTAGGGTTAGGGTTTGGGTTTAGGGTTTAGTGTTAGGGTTAAGGTTAGGGTTAGGGTTAGGTACAAGTTTCGGGTCTGAGACATGGTTAGGTTTAGTGTTAGGGTTATAGTTAAGTTTAGGTTTTGGCTGATGGTTAAGGTTAGGTTTAGGGACAGGGTTAGTTACAGGGTGAGGGTTAGAGTTAAAGATAGAGAGACGGTAAGGGTCAGAGTTAGGTTTAGCGACAGTGTTAGGGTTAGGGTTAGGGTTAGGTTAGGGTTAGGGTTAAAGTTAGGGTTTAGGGTTAGGGTTAGGGTTAGGGTTTAGTGTTTATGGTTAGGGTTAGCGTTAGGGTTAGGGTTTGGGTTTAGTGTTTAGGTTTAGGGTTAGGGTTAGTGTTAGGGTTTTGGGTTTAGTGTTAGGGTTAATGTTAGGGTTAGGGTTAGGTACACGTTTCGGGTTTGAGACATGGTTAGGTTTAGTGTTAGGGTTATAGCTAAATTTAGGTTTTGGCGGATGTTAAGGTTAGGTTTAGAGACAGGGTTAGTTATACGGTGAGGGTTAGAGTTAAAGATAGAGAGACGGTAAGGGTCAGAGTTAGGTTTAGCGACAGTGTTAGGGTTAGGGTTAGGGTTAGTTTAGGGTTAGGGACAGGAATAGGGTTTGGGACATGGTTAGGTTTACTGTTAGGGTTATATTAAGTTCAGGTTTTGTCTGATGCTTAAGTTTAGGTTTAGGGACAGGGTTAGTGACAGGGTGAGGGTTAGAGTTAAGGTTGGAGAGACGGTAAGGGTCAGAGTTAGGTTTAGCGACAGTGTTAGGGTTAGGGATCAGGTTAGGTTAGGGTTTAGGATTAGGGTTAGGGTTAGGGTTAGGAATAGGGGAGTGTTAGTGTTTACATTTAGGGTTAGGGTTTAGGGATAGGGTTAGGGTTAGGGTTAGGGTTAGAGTTAGGGTTAGGGTTAGGGTTAGGGTTAGGGTTAGGTTTCAGGGATAGGGTTAGGGTTAGGGTTACGGTTTAGGTTTAGGGTTAGGGTTAAGGTTAGGGTTTAGGGTTTAGGGTTAGGGTTAGGGTTAGAGTTAGGGTTTAGGCTTTATGGTTAGGGTAAGTGTTAGGGTTTAGGGTTAGGGGTAGGGTTAGGGTAAGGGTTAGGTTTAGGGTTTAGTGTTTATGGTTAGGGTTATCGTTTGGGTTAGGGTTTGGGTTTAGGGTTTAGTGTTAGGGTTAAGGTTAGGGTTAGGGTTAGGCACACGTTTCGGGTTTGAGACATGGTTAGGTTTAGTGTTAGGGTTATAGTTAAGTTTAGGTTTTGGCTGATGGTTAAGGTTAGGTTTAGGGACAGGGTTAGTTACAGGGTGAGGGTTAGAGTTAAAGATAGAGAGACGGTAAGGGTCAGAGTTAGGTTTAGCGACAGTGTTAGGGTTAGGGTTAGGGTTAGGTTAGGGTTAGGGTTAGAGTTAGGGTTTAGGGTTAGGGTTAGGTTTAGGGTTTAGGATTTAGGGTTAGGGTTATGGTTAGTGTTAGGGTTAGGGTTAGGGGCAGGATTAGGGTTTGGGAAATGGTTAGGTTTGGTGTAGGTTTATAGTTAAGTTTTGGTTTTGGCAGATGGTTAAGGTTAGTTTTAGGGACAGGTTTAGTGACAGGGTGAGGGTTAGAGTTAAGTTTAGAGAGACGGTAAGGGTCAGAGTTAGGTTTAGCGACAGTGTTAGTGTTAGGGATCAGGTTAGGTTAGGGTTTAGGGTTAGGGTTAGGGTTAGGGTTAGGAATAGGGGAGGGTTAGTGTTTACATTTTAGGGTTAGGGTTTAGGGTTAGGGTTAGGGTTAAGAATAGGGGCGGGTTAGTGTTTACATTTTAGGGTTAGGGTTTAGGGATAGGGTTAGGGTTAGGGTTAGGGTTAGAGTTAGGGTTAGGGTTAAGGTTAGGGTTAGGGTTTAGGGATAGAATTAGGGTTAGGGTTACGGTTTAGGTTTAGGGTTAGGGTTAAGGTTAGGGTTTAGGGTTTAGGGTTAGGGTTAGTGTTAGAGTTAGGGGTTAGGCTTTAGGGTTAGGGTTAGTGTTAGGGTTTAGGGTTTAGGTTTAGGGTTAGGGTTATTGTTAGGGTTCCGGATTTAGAGTTAGGGTTAAGGTTAGGTTTATGCTTAGGTAAACGTTTCGGGTTTGAGACATGGTTAGGTTTAGTGTTAGGGTTATAGTTAAGTTTAGGTTTTGGCTGATGGTTAAGGTTAGGTTTAGGGACAGGTTTAGTTACAGGGTGAGGGTTAGAGTTAAAGATAGAGAGACGGTAAGGGTCAGAGTTAGGTTTAGCGACAGTGTTAGGGTTAGGGTTAGGGTTAGGTTAGGGTTAGGGTTAAAGTTAGGGTTTAGGGTTAGGGTTAGGGTTAGGGTTTAGGATTTAGGGTTAGGGTTATGGTTATGGTTAGAGTTAGGGTTAGGGGCAGGATTAGGGTTTGGGACATGGTTAGGTTTACTGTTAGGGTTATATTAAGTTTAGGTTTTGTCTGATGCTTAAGTTTAGGTTTAGGGACAGGGTTAGTGACAGGGTGAGGGTTAGAGTTAAGGGTGGAGAGACGGTAAGGGTCAGAGTTAGGTTTAGCGACAGTGTTAGGGTTAGGGATCAGGTTAGGTTAGGGTTTATGGTTAGGGTTAGTGTTAGGAATAGGGGAGGGTTAGTGTTTACATTTTAGGGTTAGGGTTTAGGGTTAGGGTTAGGGTGTGGGTTAGGGTTAGGGTTAGCGTTAGGGTTAGGGTTAGGGTTTGGGTTTAGGGTTTAGTGTTAGGGTTAAGGTTAGGGTTAGGGTTAGGTACAAGTTTCGGGTCTGAGACATGGTTAGGTTTAGTGTTAGGGTTATAGTTAAGTTTAGGTTTTGGCTGATGGTTAAGGTTAGGTTTAGGGACAGGGTTAGTTACAGGGTGAGGGTTAGAGTTAAAGATAGAGAGACGGTAAGGGTCAGAGTTAGGTTTAGCGACAGTGTTAGGGTTAGGGTTAGGGTTAGGTTAGGGTTAGGGTTAGAGTTAGGGTTTAGGGTTAGGGTTAGGTTTAGGGTTTAGGATTTAGGGTTAGGGTTATGGTTATGGTTAGGGTTAGGGTTAGGGGCAGGATTAGGGTTTGGGAAATGGTTAGGTTTAGTGTAGGGTTATAGTTAAGTTTTGGTTTTGGCAGATGGTTAAGGTTAGTTTTAGGGACAGGTTTAGTGACAGGGTGAGGGTTAGAGTTAAGTTTAGAGAGACGGTAAGGGTCAGAGTTAGGTTTAGCGACAGTGTTAGTGTTTGTGATCAGGTTAGGTTAGGGTTTAGGGTTTGGGTTAGGGTTAGGGTTAGGAATAGGGGAGGGTTAGTGTTTACATTTTAGGGTTAGGGTTTAGGGATAGGGTTAGGGTTAGGGTTAGGGTTAGAGTTAGGGTTAGGGTTAAGGTTAGGGTTAGGTTTTAGGGATAGGTTAGGTTTAGGGTTACGGTTTAGGTTTAGGGTTAGGGTTAGGTTTAGGGTTTAGGATTTAGGGTTAGGGTTATGGTTATGGTTAGGGTTAGGTTTAGGGGCAGGATTGGGGTTTGGGACATGGTTAGGTTTAGTGTTAGGGTATAGTTAAGTTTAGGTTTTGTCTGATGCTTAAGTTTAGGTTTAGGGACAGGGTTAGTGACAGGGTGAGGGTTAGAGTTAAGGTTGGAGAGACGGTAAGGGTCAGAGTTAGGTTTAGCGACAGTGTTAGGGTTAGGGATCAGGTTAGGTTAGGGTTTAGGGTTAGGGTTAGGGTTAGAGTTAGGGTTTAGGCTTTAGGGTTAGGGTTAGTGTTAGGGTTTAGTGTTTAGGTTTAGGGTTAGGGTTAGTGTTAGGGTTTTGGGTTTAGTGTTAGGGTTAATGTTAGGGTTATGGTTAGGTACACGTTTCGGGTTTGAGACATGGTTAGGTTTAGTGTTAGGGTTATAGTTAAATTTAGGTTTAGGCGGATGTTAAGTTTAGGTTTAGAGACAGGGTTAGTTATAGGGTGAGGGTTAGAGTTAAGGTTGGAGAGACGGTAAGGGTCAGAGTTAGGTTTAGCGACAGTGTTAGGGTTAGGGATCAGGTTAGGTTAGGGTTTAGGGTTAGGGTTAGGGTTAGGGTTAGGAATAGGGGAGGGTTAGTGTTTACATTTTAGGGTTAGGGTTTAGGGATAGGGTTAGGGTTAGGGTTAGGGTTAGAGTTAGGGTTAGGGTTAGGGTTAGGGTTAGGGTTAGGAATAGGGGAGGGTTAGTGTTTACATTTTAGGGTTAGGGTTTAGGGATAGGGTTAGGGTTAGGGTTAGGGTTAGAGTTAGGGTTAGGGTTAGGGTTAGGGTTAGGGTTAGGGTTAGGTTTTAGTGATAGGGTTAGGGTTAGGGTTACGGTTTAGGTTTAGGGTTAGGGTTAAGGTTAGGGTTTAGGGTTTAGGGTTAGGGTTAGGGTTAGAGTTAGGGTTTAGGCTTTAGGGTTAGGGTTAGTGTTAGGGTTTAGGGTTAGGGCTAGGTTTAGGGTTAGGGTTAGGTTTAGGGTTTAGTGTTTATGGTTAGGGTTAGCGTTAGGGTTAGGGTTTGGGTTTAGGGTTTAGTGTTAGGGTTAAGGTTAGGGTTAGGGTTAGGTACACGTTTCGGGTCTGAGACATGGTTAGGTTTAGTGTTAGGGTTATAGTTAAGTTTAGGTTTTGGCTGATGGTTAAGGTTAGGTTTAGGGACAGGGTTAGTTACAGGGTGAGGGTTAGAGTTAAAGATAGAGAGACGGTAAGGGTCAGAGTTAGGATTAGCGACAGTGTTAGGGTTAGGGTTAGGGTTAGGTTAGGGTTAGGGTTAGAGTTAGGGTTTAGGGTTAGGGTTAGGGTTAGGGTTTAGGATTTAGGGTTAAGGTTATGGTTATGGTTAGGGTTAGGGTTAGGGGCAGGATTGGGGTTTGGGACATGGTTAGGTTTAGTGTTAGGGTATAGTTAAGTTTAGGTTTTGTCTGATGCTTAAGTTTAGGTTTAGGGACAGGGTTAGTGACAGGGTGAGGGTTAGAGTTAAGGTTGGAGAGACGGTAAGGGTCAGAGTTAGGTTTAGCGACAGTGTTAGGGTTAGGGATCAGGTTAGGTTAGGGTTTAGGGTTAGGGTTAGGGTTAGGGTTAGGAATAGGGGAGGGTTAGTGTTTACATTTTAGGGTTAGGTTTTAGGGATAGGGTTAGGGTTAGGGTTAGGGTTAGAGTTAGGGTTAGGGTTAGGGTTAGGGTTAGGGTTACGGTTTAGGTTTAGGGTTAGGGTTTGTGTTAGGGTTTCGGGTTTAGTGTTAGGGTTAAGGTTATGATTAGGGTTAGGTACACGTTTCGGGTTTGAGACATGGTTAGGTTTAGTGTTAGGGTTATAGTTAAGTTTAGGTTTTGGCTGATGGTTAAGGTTAGGTTTAGGGACAGGGTTAGTTACAGGGTGAGGGTTACAGTTAAAGATAGAGAGACAGTAAGGGTCAGAGTTAGGTTTAGCGACAGTGTTAGGGTTAGGGTTAGGGTTAGGTTAGGGTTAGGGTTAGGGTTAGGGTTAGGGTTAGGTTTTAGGGATAGGGTTAGTGTTAGGGTTACGGTTTAGGTTTAGGGTTAAGGTTAGGGTTTAGGGTTTAGGGATAGGGTTAGGGTTAGGGTTAGCATTAGGTTTAGGGTTAGAGACAGGATTAGGGTTTGGGACATGGTTAGGTATACTGTTAGGGTTATATTAAGTTTAGGTTTTGTCTGATGCTTAAGTTTAGGTTTAGGGACAGGGTTAGTGACAGGGTGAGGTTTAGAGTTAAGGTTGGAGAGACGGTAAGGGTCAGAGTTAGGTTTAGCGACAGTGTTAGGGTTAGGGTTAGGGTAAGGTTAGGGTTAGGGTTAGAGTTAGGGTTTAGGGTTAGGGTTAGGTTTAGGGTTTAGGATTTAGGGTTAGGGTTATGGTTATGGTTAGGGTTAGGGTTAGGGGCAGGATTAGGGTTTGGGAAATGGTTAGGTTTAGTGTAGGGTTATAGTTAAGTTTTGGTTTTGGCAGATGGTTAAGGTTAGTTTTAGGGACAGGTTTAGTGACAGGGTGAGGGTTAGAGTTAAGTTTAGAGAGACGGTAAGGGTCAGAGTTAGGTTTAGCGACAGTGTTAGTGTTTGTGATCAGGTTAGGTTAGGGTTTAGGGTTTGGGTTAGGGTTAGGGTTAGGAATAGGGGAGGGTTAGTGTTTACATTTTAGGGTTAGGGTTTAGGGATAGGGTTAGGGTTAGGGTTAGGGTTAGAGTTAGGGTTAGGGTTAAGGTTAGGGTTAGGTTTTAGGGATAGGTTAGGTTTACGGTTACGGTTTAGGTTTAGGGTTAGGGTTAAGGTTAGGGTTTAGGGTTTAGGGTTAGGGTTAGGGTTAGAGTTAGGGTTTAGGCTTTAGGGTTAGGGTTAGTGTTAGGGTTAGGGTTTAGTGTTTATGGTTAGGGTTAGCGTTAGGGTTAGGGTTTGGGTTTAGGGTTTAGGTTTAGGGTTAGGGTTAGGGTTAGTGTTAGTGTTTCGGGTTTAGTGTTAGGGTTAATGTTAGGGTTAGGGTTAGGTACACGTTTCGGGTTTGAGACATGGTTAGGTTTAGTGTTAGGGTTATAGTTAAGTTTAGGTTTTGGCTGATGGTTAAGATTAGGTTTAGGGACAGGGTTAGTTACAGGGTGAGGGTTAGAGTTAAAGATAGAGAGACGGTAAGGGTCAGAGTTAGGTTTAGCGACAGTTTTAGGGTTAGGGTTAGGGTTAGGTTAGGGTTAGGGTTAAAGTTAGGGTTTAGGGTTAGGGTTAGGGTTAGGGTTTAGGATTTAGGGTTAGGGTTATGGTTATGGTTAGGGTTAGGTTTAGGGGCAGGATTGGGGTTTGGGACATGGTTAGGTTTAGTGTTAGGGTATAGTTAAGTTTAGGTTTTGTCTGATGCTTAAGTTTAGGTTTAGGGACAGGGCTAGTGACAGGGTGAGGGTTAGAGTTAAGGTTGGAGAGACGGTAAGGGTCAGAGTTAGGTTTAGCGACAGTGTTAGGGTTAGGGATCAGGTTAGGTTAGGGTTTAGGGTTAGAGTTAGGGTTAGAGTTAGGGTTTAGGCTTTAGGGTTAGGGTTAGTGTTAGGGTTTAGTGTTTAGGTTTAGGGTTAGGGTTAGTGTTAGGGTTTTGGGTTTAGTGTTAGGGTTAATGTTAGGGTTAGGGTTAGGTACACGTTTCGGGTTTGAGACATGGTTAGGTTTAGTGTTAGGGTTATAGTTAAATTTAGGTTTAGGCGGATGTTAAGTTTAGGTTTAGAGACAGGGTTAGTTATAGGGTGAGGGTTAGAGTTAAGGTTGGAGAGACGGTAAGGGTCAGAGTTAGGTTTAGCGACAGTGTTAGGGTTAGGGATCAGGTTAGGTTAGGGTTTAGGGTTAGGGTTAGGGTTAGGGTTAGGAATAGGGGAGGGTTAGTGTTTACATTTTAGGGTTAGGGTTTAGGGATAGGGTTAGGGTTAGGGTTAGGGTTAGAGTTAGGGTTAGGGTTAGGGTTAGGGTTAGGGTTAGGTTTTAGTGATAGGGTTAGGGTTAGGGTTACGGTTTAGGTTTAGGGTTAGGGTTAAGGTTAGGGTTTAGGGTTTAGGGTTAGGGTTAGGGTTAGAGTTAGGGTTTAGGCTTTAGGGTTAGGGTTAGTGTTAGGGTTTAGGGTTATGGCTAGGTTTAGGGTTAGGGTTAGGTTTAGGGTTTAGTGTTTATGGTTAGGGTTAGCGTTAGGGTTAGGGTTTGGGTTTAGGGTTTAGTGTTAGGGTTAAGGTTAGGGTTAGGGTTAGGTACACGTTTCGGGTCTGAGACATGGTTAGGTTTAGTGTTAGGGTTATAGTTAAGTTTAGGTTTTGGCTGATGGTTAAGGTTAGGTTTAGGGACAGGGTTAGTTACAGGGTGAGGGTTAGAGTTAAAGATAGAGAGACGGTAAGGGTCAGAGTTAGGATTAGCGACAGTGTTAGGGTTAGGGTTAGGGTTAGGTTAGGGTTAGGGTTAGAGTTAGGGTTTAGGGTTAGGGTTAGGGTTAGGGTTTAGGATTTAGGGTTAAGGTTATGGTTATGGTTAGGGTTAGGGTTAGGGGCAGGATTGGGGTTTGGGACATGGTTAGGTTTAGTGTTAGGGTATAGTTAAGTTTAGGTTTTGTCTGATGCTTAAGTTTAGGTTTAGGGACAGGGTTAGTGACAGGGTGAGGGTTAGAGTTAAGGTTGGAGAGACGGTAAGGGTCAGAGTTAGGTTTAGCGACAGTGTTAGGGTTAGGGATCAGGTTAGGTTAGGATTTAGGGTTAGGGTTAGGGTTAGGGTTAGGAATAGGGGAGGGTTAGTGTTTACATTTTAGGGTTAGGGTTTAGGGATAGGGTTAGGGTTAGGGTTAGGGTTAGGGTTAGAGTTAGGGTTAGGGTTAGGGTTAGGGTTAGGGTTAGGGTAACGGTTTAGGGTTAGGATTAGGGTTAAGGTTAGGGTTTAGGGTTTAGGGTTAGGGTTAGGGTTAGAGTTAGGGTTTAGGCTTTAGGTTTAGGGTTAGTGTTAGGGTTTAGGGTTTAGGGTTAGGGTTAGGGTTAGGGTTAGGGTTATGGTTTAGTGTTTATGGTTAAGGTTAGCGTTAGGGTTAGGGTTTGGGTTTAGTGTTTAGGTTTAGGGTTAGGGTTAGTGTTAGGGTTTTGGGTTTAGTGTTAGGGTTAATGTTAGGGTTAGGGTTAGGTACACGTTTCGGGTTTGAGACATGGTTAGGTTTAGTGTTAGGGTTATAGTTAAATTTAGGTTTTGGCGGATGTTAAGTTTAGGTTTAGAGACAGGGTTAGT
The DNA here is from genome assembly GCA_031876335.1 of Hipposideros larvatus. NCBI lineage: Eukaryota > Metazoa > Chordata > Mammalia > Chiroptera > Hipposideridae > Hipposideros > Hipposideros larvatus. Next base: position 15,830,574 of record CM063102.1, read on the forward strand.
TATGGGTGAGGGTTAGAGTTAAAGATAGAGAGACGGTAAGGGTCAGAGTTAGGTTTAGCGACAGTGTTAGGGTTAGGGTTAGGGTTAGGTTAGGGTTAGGGACAGGAATAGGGTTTGGGACATGTTTAGGTTTACTCTTAGGGTTATATTAAGTTTAGGTTTTGTCTGATGCTTAAGTTTAGGTTTAGGGACAGGGTTAGTGACAGGGTGAGGGTTAGAGTTAAGGTTGGAGAGACGGTAAGGGTCAGAGTTAGGTTTAGCGACAGTGTTAGGGTTAGGGATCAGTTTAGGTTAGGGTTTAGGGTTAGGGTTAGGGTTAGGGTTAGGAATAGGGGAGGGTTAGTGTTTACATTTTAGGGTTAGGGTTTAGGGATAGGGTTAGGGTTAGGGTTAGGGTTAGAGTTAGGGTTAGGGTTAGGGTTAGGGTTAGCGTTAGGTTTTAGGGATAGGGTTAGGGTTAGGGTTACGGTTTAGGTTTAGGGTTAGGGTTAAGGTTAGGGTTTAGGGTTTAGGGTTAGGGTTAGGGTTAGAGTTAGGGTTTAGGCTTTAGGGTTAGGGTAAGTGTTAGGGTTTAGGGTTAGGGGTAGGGTTAGGGTTAGGGTTAGGTTTAGGTTTTAGTGTTTATGGTTAGGGTTAGCGTTAGGGTTAGGGTTTGGGTTTAGGGTTTAGTGTTAGGTTTAAGGTTAGGGTTAGGGTTAGGTACACGTTTCGGGTTTGAGACATGGTTAGGTTTAGTGTTAGGGTTATAGTTAAGTTTAGGTTTTGGCTGATGGTTAAGGTTAGGTTTAGGGACAGGGTTAGTTACAGGGTGAGGGTTAGAGTTAAAGATAGAGAGACGGTAAGGGTCAGAGTTAGGTTTAGTGACAGTGTTAGGGTTAGGGTTAGGGTTAGTTTAGGGTTAGGGTTAGAGTTAGGGTTTAGGGTTAGGGTTAGGTTTAGGGTTTAGGATTTAGGGTTAGGGTTATGGTTAGGGTTAGGGTTAGGGTTAGGGGCAGGATTAGGGTTTGGGAAATGGTTAGGTTTAGTGTAGGGTTATAGTTAAGTTTTGGTTTTGGCAGATGGTTAAGGTTAGTTTTAGGGACAGGTTTAGTGACAGGGTGAGGGTTAGAGTTAAGTTTAGAGAGATGGTAAGGGTCAGAGTTAGGTTTAGCGACAGTGTTAGTGTTAGGGATCAGGTTAGGTTCCGGTTTAGGGTTAGGGTTAGGGTTAGGGTTAGGAATAGGGGAGGGTTAGTGTTTACATTTTAGGGTTAGAGTTTAGGGTTAGGGTTAGGGTTAGGGTTAAGAATAGGGGTGGGTTAGTGTTTACATTTTAGGGTTAGGGTTTAGGGATAGTGTTAGGGTTAGGGTTAAGGTTAGAGTTAGGGTTAGGGTTAAGGTTAGGGTTAGGGTTTAGGGATAGGATTAGGGTTAGGGTTACGGTTTAGGTTTAGGGTTAGGGTTAAGGTTAGGGTTTAGGGTTTAGGGTTAGGGTTAGTGTTAGAGTTAGGGTTTAGGCTTTAGGGTTAGGGTTAGTGTTAGGGTTTAGGGTTTAGGTTTAGGGTTAGGGTTAGTGTTAGGGTTCCGGGTTTAGTGTTAGGGTTAAGGTTAGGTTTATGGTTAGGTAAACGTTTCGGGTTTGAGACATGGTTAGGTTTAGTGTTAGGGTTATAGTTAAGTTTAGGTTTTGGCTGATGGTTAAGGTTAGGTTTAGGGACAGGGTTAGTTACAGGGTGAGGGTTAGAGTTAAAGATAGAGAGACGGTAAGGGTCAGAGTTAGGTTTAGCGACAGTGTTAGGGTTAAGGTTAGGGTTAGGTTAGGGTTAGGGTTAAAGTTAGGGTTTAGGGTTAGGGTTAGGGTTAGGGTTTAGGATTTAGGGTTAGGGTTATGGTTATGGTTAGGGTTAGGGTTAGGGGCAGGATTAGGGTTTGGGACATGGTTAGGTTTACTGTTAGGGTTACATTAAGTTTAGGTTTTGTCTGATGCTTAAGTTTAGGTTTAGGGACAGGGTTAGTGACAGGGTGAGGGTTAGAGTTAAGGTTGGAGAGACGGTAAGGGTCAGAGTTAGGTTTAGCGACAGTGTTAGGGTTAGGGATCAGGTTAGGTTAGAGTTTAGGGTTAGGGTTAGGGTTAGGGTTAGGAATAGGGGAGGGTTAGTGTTTACATTTTAGGGTTAGGTTTTAGGGATAGGGTTAGGGTTAGGGTTAGGGTTAGAGTTAGGGTTAGGGTTAGGGTTAGGGTTAGGGTTACGGTTTAGGTTTAGGGTTAGGGTTAGTGTTAGGGTTTCGGGTTTAGTGTTAGGGTTAAGGTTATGATTAGGGTTAGGTACACGTTTCGGGTTTGAGACATGGTTAGGTTTAGTGTTAGGGTTATAGTTAAGTTTAGGTTTTGGCTGATGGTTAAGGTTAGGTTTAGGGACAGGGTTAGTTACAGGGTGAGGGTTACAGTTAAAGATAGAGAGACAGTAAGGGTCAGAGTTAGGTTTAGCGACAGTGTTAGGGTTACGGTTAGGGTTAGGTTAGGGTTAGGGTTAGGGTTAGGGTTAGGGTTAGGTTTTAGGGATAGGGTTAGTGTTAGGGTTACGGTTTAGGTTTAGGGTTAAGGTTAGGGTTTAGGGTTTAGGGATAGGGTTAGGGTTAGGGTTAGCATTAGGTTTAGGGTTAGAGACAGGATTAGGGTTTGGGACATGGTTAGGTATACTGTTAGGGTTATATTAAGTTTAGGTTTTGTCTGATGCTAAAGTTTAGGTTTAGGGACAGGGTTAGTGACAGGGTGAGGTTTAGAGTTAAGGTTGGAGAGACGGTAAGGGTCAGAGTTAGGTTTAGCGACAGTGTTAGGGTTAGGGATCAGGTTAGGTTAGGGTTTAGGGTTAGGGTTAGGGTTAGGGTTAGGAATAGGGGAGGGTTAGTGTTTACATTTTAGGGTTAGGGTTTAGGGATAGGGTTAGTGTTAGGGTTAGGGTTAGAGTTAGGGTTAGGGTTAGGGTTAGGGTTAGGGTTAGGTTTTAGGGATAGGGTTAGGTTTAGGGTTACGGTTTAGGTTTAGGGTTAGGGTTAAGGTTAGGGTTTAGGGTTTAGGGTTAGGGTTAGGGTTAGAGTTAGGGTTTAGGCTTTAGGGTTAGGGTTAGTGTTTGGGTTTAGGGTTTAGGGTTAGGGTTAGGGTTAGGGTTAGGGTTAGGGTTAGGGTTTAGTGTTTATGGTTAGGGTTAGCGTTAGGGTTAGGGTTTGGGTTTAGGGTTTAGGTTTAGGGTTAGGTTTAGTGTTAGGGTTTCGGGTTTAGTGTTAGGGTTAAGGTTAGGGTTAGGGTTAGGTACACGTTTCGGGTTTGAGATATGGTTAGGTTTAGTGTTATGGTTATAGTTAAGTTTAGGTTTTGGCTGATGGTTAAGGTTAGGTTTAGGGACAGGGATAGTTACAGGGTGAGAGTTAGAGTTAAAGATAGAGAGACGGTAAGGGTCAGAGTTAGGTTTAGCGACAGTGTTAGGGTTAGGGTTAGGGTTAGGTTAGGGTTAGGGTTAGAGTTAGGGTTTAGGGTTAGGGTTAGGATTAGGGTTTAAGATTTAGGGTTAGGGTTATGGTTAGGGTTAGGGTTAGGGTTAGGGGCAGGATTAGGGTTTGGGAAATGGTAGGTTTAGTGTAGGGTTATAGTTAAGTTTTGGTTTTGGCTGATGGTTAAGGTTAGTTTTAGGGACAGGTTTAGTGACAGGGTGAGGGTTAGAGTTAAGTTTAGAGAGACAGTGAGGGTCAGAGTTAGGTTTAGCGACAGTGTTAGTGTTAGGGATCAGGTTAGGTTAGGGTTTAGGGTTAGGGTTAGGGTTAGGGTTAGGAATAGGGGAGGGTTAGTGTTTACATTTTAGGGTTAGGGTTTAGGGATAGGGTTAGGGTTAGGGTTACGGTTAGGGTTAGAGTTAGGATTTAGGCTTTAGGGTTAGGGTTAGTGTTAGAGTTAGGGCTTACGGTTTAGGGTTAGGATTAGGGTTAGGGTTAGGGTTTCAGGTTTCGGGTTAGGGTTAAGTTTAGGGTTAGGGTTAGGTACACGATTCGGGTGTGAGACATGTTTAGGTTTAGTGTTAGCGTTATGGTTAAGTTTAGGTTTTGGCTGATGGTTAAGGTTAGGTTTAGGGACAGGGTTAGTTACAGGGTGAGGGTTAGGGTTAGGGTTAGGGTTAGGTTTTAGGGATAGGGTTAGGGTTAGGGTTACGGTTTAGGTTTAGGGTTAGGGTTAAGGTTAGGGTTTAGGGTTTAGGGTTAGGGTTAGGGTTAGAGTTAGGGTTTAGGCTTTAGGGTTAGGGTTAGTGTTAGGGTTTAGGGTTTAGGGCTAGGGTTAGGGTTAGGGTTAGGTTTAGGGTTTAGTGTTTATGGTTAGGGTTAGCGTTAGGGTTAGGGTTTGGGTTTAGGGTTTAGGTTTAGGGTTACGGTTAGTGTTAGGGTTTCGGGTTTAGTGTTAGGGTTAAGGTTAGGGTTAGGGTTAGGTACACATTTCGAGTTTGAGACATGGTTAGGTTTAGTGTTAGGGTTATAGTTAAGTTTAGGTTTTGGCTGATGGTTAAGGTTAGGTTTAGGGACAGGGTTAGTTACAGGGTGAGGGTTAGAGTTAAAGATAGAGAGACGGTAAGGGTCAGAATTAGGTTTAGCGACAGTGTTAGGGTTAGGGTCAGTGTTAGGTTAGGGTTAGGGTTAGAGTTAGGTTTTAGGGTTATGGTTAGGTTTAGGGTTTAAGATTTAGGGTTAGGGTTATGGTTATGGTTAGGGTTAGGGTTAGGGGCAGGATTAGGGTTTGGGAAATGGTTAGATTTAGTGTAGGTTTATAGTTAAGTTTTGGTTTTGGCAAATGGTTAAGGTTAGTTTTAGGGACAGGTTTAGTGACAGGGTGAGGATTAGAGTTAAGTTTAGAGAGACGGTAAGGGTCAGAGTTAGGTTTAGCGACAGTGTTAGTGTTAGGGATCAGGTTAGGTTAGGGTTTAGGGTTAGGGTTAGGGTTAGGGTTAGGAATAGGGGAGGGTTAGTGTTTACATTTTAGGGTTAGGGTTTAGGGATAGGGTTAGGGTTAGGGTTAGGGTTAGAGTTAGGGTTAGGGTTAAGATTAGGGTTAGGTTTTAGGGATAGGATTAGGGTTAGGGTTACGGTTTAGGTTTAGGGTTAGGGTTAAGTTTAGGGTTTAGGGTTTAGGGTTAGGTTTACTGTTAGAGTTAGGGTTTAGGCTTTATGGTTAGGGTTAGTGTTAGGGTTTAGGGTTTAGGGTTAGGGTTAGGGTTAGGGTTAGGGTTTAGTGTTTATGATTAGGGTTAGCGTTAGGGTTAGGGTTTGGGTTTAGGGTTTAGGTTTAGGGTTAGGGTTAGTGTTAGGGTTCCGGGTTTTGTGTTAGGGTTAAGGTTAGGTTTATGGTTAGGTAAACGTTTCGGGTTTGAGACATGGTTAGGTTTAGTGTTAGGGTTATAGTTAAGTTTAGGTTTTAGCTGATGGTTAAGGTTAGGTTTAGGGACAGGGTTAGTTACAGGGTGAGTGTTAGAGTTAAAGATAGAGAGACGGTAAGGGTCAGAGTTAGGTTTAGCGACAGTGTTAGGGTTAGGGTTAGGGTTAGGGTTAGGTTAGGGTTAGGGTTAAAGTTAGGGTTTAGGGTTAGGGTTAGGGTTAGGGTTTAGGATTTAGCGTTAGGGTTATGGTTATGGTTAGGGTTAGGGGCAGGATTAGAATTTGGGACATGGTTAGGTTTACTGTTAGGGTTATATTAAGTTTAGGTTTTGTCTGATGCTTAAGTTTAGGTTTAGTGACAGGGTTAGTGACAGGGTGAGGGTTAGAGTTAAGGTTGGAGAGACGGTAAGGGTCAGAGTTAGGTTTAGCGACAGTGTTAGGGTTAGGGATCAGGTTAGGTTAGGGTTTAGGGTTAGGGTTAGGGTTAGGGTTAGGAATAGGGGAGGGTTAGTGTTTACATTTTAGGGTTAGGGTTTAGGGATAGGGTTAGGGTTAGGGTTAGGGTTAGAGTTAGGGTTAGGGTTAGGGTTAGGGTTAGGGTTAGGGTAACGGTTTAGGGTTAGGGTTAGGGTTAAGGTTAGGGTTTAGGGTTTAGGGTTAGGGTTAGGGTTAGAGTTAGGGTTTAGGCTTTAGGGTTAGGGTTAGTGTTAGGGTTTAGGGTTTAGGGTTAGGGTTAGGGTTAGGGTTAGGGTTATGGTTTAGTGTTTATGGTTAGGGTTAGCGTTAGGGTTAGGGTTTGGGTTTAGTGTTTAGGTTTAGGGTTAGGGTTAGTGTTAGGGTTTTGGGTTTAGTGTTAGGGTTAATGTTAGGGTTAGGGTTAGGTACACGTTTCGGGTTTGAGACATGGTTAGGTTTAGTGTTAGGGTTATAGTTAAATTTAGGTTTTGGCGGATGTTATGTTTAGGTTTAGAGACAGGGTTAGTTATGGGTGAGGGTTAGAGTTAAAGATAGAGAGACGGTAAGGGTCAGAGTTAGGTTTAGCGACAGTGTTAGGGTTAGGGTTACGGTTAGGTTAGGGTTAGGGACAGGAATAGGGTTTGGGACATGGTTAGGTTTACTGTTAGGGTTATATTAAGTTTAGGTTTTGTCTGATGCTTAAGTTTAGGTTTAGGGACAGGGTTAGTGACAGGGTGAGGGTTAGAGTTAAGGTTGGAGAGACGGTAAGGGTCAGAGTTAGGTTTAGCGACAGTGTTAGGGTTAGGGATCAGTTTAGGTTAGGGTTTAGGGTTAGGGTTAGGGTTAGGGTTAGGAATAGGGGAGGGTTAGTGTTTACATTTTAGGGTTAGGGTTTAGGGATAGGGTTAGGGTTAGGGTTAGGGTTAGAGTTAGGGTTAGGGTTAGGGTTAGGGTTAGGGTTAGGTTTTAGGGATAGGGTTAGGGTTAGGGTTACGGTTTAGGTTTAGGGTTAGGGTTAAGGTTTGGGTTTAGGGTTTAGGGTTAGGGTTAGGGTTAGAGTTAGGGTTTAGGCTTTAGGGTTAGGGTAAGTGTTAGGGTTTAGGGTTAGGGGTAGGGTTAGGGTTAGGGTTAGGTTTAGGGTTTAGTGTTTATGGTTAGGGTTAGCGTTAGGGTTAGGGTTTGGGTTTAGGGTTTAGTGTTAGGTTTAAGGTTAGGGTTAGGGTTAGGTACACGTTTCGGGTTTGAGACATGGTTAGGTTTAGTGTTAGGGTTATAGTTAAGTTTAGGTTTTGGCTGATGGTTAAGGTTAGGTTTAGGGACAGGGTTAGTTACAGGGTGAGGGTTAGAGTTAAAGATAGAGAGACGGTAAGGGTCAGAGTTAGGATTAGCGACAGTGTTAGGGTTAGGGTTAGGGTTAGGTTAGGGTTAGGGTTAGAGTTAGGGTTTAGGGTTAGGGTTAGGTTTAGGGTTTAGGATTTAGGGTTAGGGTTATGGTTAGGGTTAGGGTTAGGGTTAGGGGCAGGATTAGGGTTTGGGAAATGGTTAGGTTTAGTGTAGGGTTATAGTTAAGTTTTGGTTTTGGCAGATGGTTAAGGTTAGTTTTAGGGACAGGTTTAGTGACAGGGTGAGGGTTAGAGTTAAGTTTAGAGAGACGGTAAGGGTCAGAGTTAGGTTTAGCGACAGTGTTAGTGTTAGGGATCAGGTTAGGTTCCGGTTTAGGGTTAGGGTTAGGGTTAGGGTTAGGAATAGGGGAGGGTTAGTGTTTACATTTTAGGGTTAGAGTTTAGGGTTATGGTTAGGGTTAGGGTTAAGTATAGGGGCGGGTTAGTGTTTACATTTTAGGGTTAGGGTTTAGGGATAGGGTTAGGGTTAGGGTTAAGGTTAGAGTTAGGGTTAGGGTTAAGGTTAGGGTTAGGGTTTAGAGATAGGATTAGGGTTAGGGTTACGGTTTAGGTTTAGGGTTAGGGTTAAGGTTAGGGTTTAGGGTTTAGGGTTAGGGTTAGTGTTAGAGTTAGGGTTTAGGCTTTAGGGTTAGGGTTAGTGTTAGGGTTTAGGGTTTAGGTTTAGGGTTAAGGTTAGGTTTATGGTTAGGTAAACGTTTCGGGTTTGAGACATGGTTAGTTTTAGTGTTAGGGTTATAGTTAAGTTTAGGTTTTGGCTGATGGTTAAGGTTAGGTTTAGGGACAGGGTTAGTTACAGGGTGAGGGTTAGAGTTAAAGATAGAGAGACGGTAAGGGTCAGAGTTAGGTTTAGCGACAGTGTTAGGGTTAAGGTTAGGGTTAGGTTAGGGTTAGGGTTAAAGTTAGGGTTTAGGGTTAGGGTTAGGGTTAGGATTTAGGATTTAGGGTTAGGGTTATGGTTATGGTTAGGGTTAGGGTTAGGGGCAGGATTAGGGTTTGGGACATGGTTAGGTTTACTGTTAGGGTTACATTAAGTTTAGGTTTTGTCTGATGCTTAAGTTTAGGTTTAGGGACAGGGTTAGTGACAGGGTGAGGGTTAGAGTTAAGGTTGGAGAGACGGTAAGGGTCAGAGTTAGGTTTAGCGACAGTGTTAGGGTTAGGGATCAGGTTAGGTTAGGGTTTAGGGTTAGGGTTAGGGTTAGGGTTAGGAATAGGGGAGGGTTAGTGTTTACATTTTAGGGTTAGGTTTTAGGGATAGGGTTAGGGTTAGGGTTAGGGTTAGAGTTAGGGTTAGGGTTAGGGTTAGGGTTAGGGTTAGTGTTAGGGTTTCGGGTTTAGTGTTAGGGTTAAGGTTATGGTTAGGGTTAGGTACAGGTTTCGGGTTTGAGACATGGTTAGGTTTAGTGTTAGGGTTATAGTTAAGTTTAGGTTTTGGCTGATGGTTAAGGTTAGGTTTAGGGACAGGGTTAGTTACAGGGTGAGGGTTACAGTTAAAGATAGAGAGACAGTAAGGGTCAGAGTTAGGTTTAGCGACAGTGTTAGGGTTAGGGTTAGGGTTAGGTTAGGGTTAGGGTTAGGGTTAGGGTTAGGGTTAGGTTTTAGGGATAGGGTTAGTGTTAGGGTTACGGTTTAGGTTTAGGGTTAAGGTTAGGGTTTAGGGTTTAGGGATAGGGTTAGGGTTAGGGTTAGCATTAGGTTTAGGGTTAGAGACAGGATTAGGGTTTGGGACATGGTTAGGTATACTGTTAGGGTTATATTAAGTTTAGGTTTTGTCTGATGCTTAAGTTTAGGTTTAGGGACAGGGTTAGTGACAGGGTGAGGTTTAGAGTTAAGGTTGGAGAGACGGTAAGGGTCAGAGTTAGGTTTAGCGACAGTGTTAGGGTTAGGGATCAGGTTAGGTTAGGGTTTAGGGTTAGGGTTAGGGTTAGGGTTAGGAATAGGGGAGGGTTAGTGTTTACATTTTAGGGTTAGGGTTTAGGGATAGGGTTAGTGTTAGGGTTAGGGTTAGAGTTAGGGTTAGGGTTAGGGTTAGGGTTAGGGTTAGGTTTTAGGGATAGGGTTAGGTTTAGGGTTACGGTTTAGGTTTAGGGTTAGGGTTAAGGTTAGGGTTTAGGGTTTAGGGTTAGGGTTAGGGTTAGGGTTAGGGTTAGGGTTAGGGTTTAGTGTTTATGGTTAGGGTTAGCGTTAGGGTTAGGGTTTGGGTTTAGGGTTTAGGTTTAGGGTTAGGGTTAGTGTTAGGGTTTCGGGTTTAGTGTTAGGGTTAAGGTTAGGGTTAGGGTTAGGTACACGTTTCGGGTTTGAGATATGGTTAGGTTTAGTGTTATGGTTATAGTTAAGTTTAGGTTTTGGCTGATGGTTAAGGTTAGGTTTAGGGACAGGGATAGTTACAGGGTGAGAGTTAGAGTTAAAGATAGAGAGACGGTAAGGGTCAGAGTTAGGTTTAGCGACAGTGTTAGGGTTAGGGTTAGGGTTAGGTTAGGGTTAGGGTTAGAGTTAGGGTTTAGGGTTAGGGTTAGGATTAGGGTTTAAGATTTAGGGTTAGGGTTATGGTTAGGGTTAGGGTTAGGGTTAGGGGCATGATTAGGGTTTGGGAAATGGTAGGTTTAGTGTAGGGTTATAGTTAAGTTTTGGTTTTGGCTGATGGTTAAGGTTAGTTTTAGGG
>CM063102.1:15845481-15850481 GCA_031876335.1 Hipposideros larvatus
TGAGACATTGTTAGGTTTAGTGTTAGGGTTATAGTTAAGTTTAGGTTTTGGCTGATGGTTAAGGTTAGGTTTAGGGACAGGGTTAGTTACAGGGTGAGGGTTAGAGTTAAAGATAGAGAGACGGTAAGGGTCAGAGTTAGGTTTAGCGACAGTGTTAGGGTTAAGGTTAGGGTTAGGTTAGGGTTAGTGTTAGAGTTAGGTTTTAGGGTTAGGGTTAGGTTTAGGGTTTAGGATTTAGGGTTAGGGTTATGGTTATGGTTAGGGTTAGGGTTAGGGGCAGGATTAGGGTTTGGGAAATGGTTAGGTTTAGTGTAGGTTTATAGTTAAGTTTTGGTTTTGGCAGATGGTTAAGGTTAGTTTTAGGGACAGGTTTAGTGACAGGGTGAGGGTTAGAGTTAAGTTTAGAGAGACGGTAAGGGTCAGAGTTAGGTTTAGCGACAGTGTTAGTGTTAGGGATCAGGTTAGGTTAGGGTTTAGGGTTAGGGTTAGAGTTAGGGTTAGGAATACGGGAGGGTTAGTGTTTACATTTTAGGGTTAGGGTTTAGGGTTAGGGTTAGGGTTAGGGTTAGGAATAGGGGAGGGTTAGTGTTTACATTTTAGGGTTAGGGTTTAGGGATAGGGTTAGGGTTAGGGTTAGGGTTAGAGTTAGGGTTAGGGTTAAGGTTAGGTTTAGGTTTTAGGGATAGGATTAGGGTTAGGGTTACCGTTTAGGATTAGGGTTAGGGTTAAGTTTAGGGTTTAGGGTTTAGGGTTAGGGTTACTGTTAGAGTTAGGGTTTAGGCTTTATGGTTAGGATTAGTGTTAGGGTTTAGGGTTTAGGGTTAGGGTTAGGGTTAGGGTTAGGGTTTAGTGTTTATGATTAGGGTTAGCGTTAGGGTTAGCGTTTGGGTTTAGGGTTTAGGTTTAGGGTTAGGGTTCGTGTTAGGGTTCCGGGTTTAGTGTTAGGTTTAAGGATAGGTTTATGGTTAGGTAAACGTTTCGGGTTTGAGACATGGTTAGGTTTAGTGTTAGGGTTATAGTTAAGTTTATTTTTTGGCTGACGGTTAAGGTTAGGTTTAGGGACAGGGTTAGTTACAGGGTGAGTGTTAGAGTTAAAGATAGAGAGACGGTAAGGGTCAGAGTTAGGTTTAGCGACAGTGTTAGGGTTAGGGTTAGGGTTAGGTTAGGGTTAGGGTTAAAGTTAGGGTTTAGGGTTAGGGTTAGGGTTAGGGTTTAGGATTTAGGGTTAGGGTTATGGTTATGGTTAGGGTTAGGGTTAGGGGCAGGTTAGGGTTTGGGACATGGTTAGGTTTACTGTTAGGGTTATATTAAGTTTAGGTTTTGTCTGATGCTTAAGTTTAGGTTTAGGGACAGGGTTAGTGACAGGGTGAGGGTTAGAGTTAAGGTTGGAGAGACGGTAAGGGTCAGAGTTAGGTTTAGCGACAGTGTTAGGGTTAGGGATCAGGTTAGGTTAGGGTTTAGGGTTAGGGTTAGGGTTAGGGTTAGGAATAGGTGAGGGTTAGTGTTTACATTTTAGGGTTAGGATTTAGGGATAGGGTTAGTGTTAGGGTTAGGGTTAGAGTTAGGGTTAGGGTTAGGGTTAGATTTAAGGTTAGGGTTAGGGTTAGGTTTAGTGTTAGGGTTACCGTTTAGGTTTAGGGTTAGGGTTAAGGTTAGGGTTTAGGGTTTAGGGTTAGGGTTAGGGTTAGAGTTAGGGTTTAGGCTTTAGGGTTAGGGTTAGTGTTAGGGTTTAGGGTTTAGGGTTAGGGTTAGGGTTAGGGTAAGGGTTTAGTGTTTATGGTTAGGGTTAGCGTTAGGGTTAGGGTTTGGGTTTAGTGTTTAGGTTTAGGGTTAGGGTTAGTGTTAGGGTTTCGGGTTTAGTGTTAGGGTGAATGTTAGGGTTAGGGTTAGGTACACATTTCGGGTTTGAGACATGGTTAGGTTTAGTGTTAGGGTTATAGTTAAATTTAGGTTTTGGCGGATGGTTAAGGTTAGGTTTAGAGACAGGTTTAGTTACAGGATGAGGTTTAGAGTTAAAGATAGAGAGACGGTAAGGGTCAGAGTTAGGTTTAGCGACAGTGTTAGGGTTAGGGTTAGGGTTAGGTTAGGGTTAGGGACAGGAATAGGGTTTGGGACATGGTTAGGTTTACTGTTAGGGTTATATTAAGTTTAGGTTTTGTCTGATGCTTAAGTTTAGGTTTAGGGACAGGGTTAGTGACAGGGTGAGGGTTAGAGTTAAGGTTGGAGAGACGGTAAGGGTCAGAGTTAGGTTTAGCGACAGTGTTAGGGTTAGGGATCAGGTTAGGTTAGGGTTTAGGGTTAGGGTTAGGGTTAGGAATAGGTGAGGGTTAGTGTTTACATTTTAGGGTTAGGGTTTAGGGATAGGGTTAGTGTTAGGGTTAGGGTTAGAGTTAGGGTTAGGGTTAGGGTTAGTGTTAGGGTTAGGGTTATGGTTTAGGTTTAGGGTTAGGGTTAAGGTTAGGGTTAGGGTTTAGGGTTAGGGTTAGGGTTAGAGTTAGGGATAGGGTTAAGGTTAGGGTTAGGTTTTAGGGATAGGATTAGGGTTAGGGTTATGGTTTAGGTTTAGGGTTAGGGTTAAGTTTAGGGTTTAGGGTTTAGGGTTAGGTTTACTGTTAGAGTTAGGGTTTAGGCTTTATGGTTAGGGTTAGTGTTAGGGTTTAGGGTTTAGAGTTAGGGTTAGGGTTAGGGTTAGGGTTTAGTGTTTATGATTAGGGTTAGCGTTAGGGTTAGGGTTTGGGTTTAGGGTTTAGGTTTAGGGTTAGGGTTAGTGTTAGGGTTCCGGGTTTTGTGTTAGGGTTAAGGTTAGGTTTATGGTTAGGTAAACGTTTCGGGTTTGAGACATGGTTAGGTTTAGTGTTAGGGTTATAGTTAAGTTTAGGTTTTGGCTGATGGTTAAGGTTAGGTTTAGGGACAGGGTTAGTTACAGGGTGAGTGTTAGAGTTAAAGATAGAGAGACGGTAAGGGTCAGAGTTAGGTTTAGCGACAGTGTTAGGGTTAGGGTTAGGGTTAGGGTTAAAGTTAGGGTTTAGGGTTAGGGTTAGGGTTAGGGTTTAGGATTTAGCGTTAGGGTTATGGTTATGGTTAGGGTTAGGGGCAGGATTAGAATTTGGGACATGGTTAGGTTTACTGTTAGGGTTATATTAAGTTTAGGTTTTGTCTGATGCTTAAGTTTAGGTTTATTGACAAGGTTAGTGACAGGGTGAGGGTTAGAGTTAAGGTTGGAGAGACGGTAAGGGTCAGAGTTAGGTTTAGCGACAGTGTTAGGGTTAGGGATCAGGTTAGGTTAGGGTTTAGGGTTAGGGTTAGGGTTAGGGTTAGGAATAGGGGAGGGTTAGTGTTTACATTTTAGGGTTAGAGTTTAGGGTTAGGGTTAGGGTTAGGGTTAAGTATAGGGGCGGGTTAGTGTTTACATTTTAGGGTTAGGGTTTAGGGATAGGGTTAGGGTTAGGATAAGGTTAGAGTTAGGGTTAGGGTTAAGGTTAGGGTTAGGGTTTAGAGATAGGATTAGGGTTAGGGTTACGGTTTAGGTTTAGGGTTAGGTTTAAGGTTAGGGTTTAGGGTTTAGGGTTAGGGTTAGTGTTAGAGTTAGGGTTTAGGCTTTAGGGTTAGGGTTAGTGTTAGGGTTTAGGGTTTAGGTTTAGGGTTAGGGTTAGTGTTAGGGTTCCGGGTTTAGTGTTAGGGTTAAGGTTAGGTTTATGGTTAGGTAAACGTTTCGGGTTTGAGACATGGTTAGGTTTAGTGTTAGGGTTATAGTTAAGTTTAGGTTTTGGCTGATGGTTAAGGTTAGGTTTAGGGACAGGGTTAGTTACAGGTTGAGGGTTAGAGTTAAAGATAGAGAGACGGTAAGGGTCAGAGTTAGGTTTAGCGACAGTGTTAGGGTTAAGGTTAGGGTTAGGTTAGGGTTAGGGTTAAAGTTAGGGTTTAGGGTTAGGGTTAGGGTTAGGATTTAGGATTTAGGGTTAGGGTTATGGTTATGGTTAGGGTTAGGGTTAGGGGCAGGATTAGGGTTTGGGACATGGTTAGGTTTACTGTTAGGGTTACATTAAGTTTAGGTTTTGTCTGATGCTTAAGTTTAGGTTTAGGGACAGGGTTAGTGACAGGGTGAGGGTTAGAGTTAAGGTTGGAGAGACGGTAAGGGTCAGAGTTAGGTTTAGCGACAGTTTTAGGGTTAGGGATCAGGTTAGGTTAGGGTTTAGGGTTAGGGTTAGGGTTAGGGTTAGGAATAGGGGAGGGTTAGTGTTTACATTTTAGGGTTAGGTTTTAGGGATAGGGTTAGGGTTAGGGTTAGGGTTAGAGTTAGGGTTAGGGTTAGGGTTAGGGTTAGGGTTACGGTTTAGGTTTAGGGTTAGGGTTAGTGTTAGGGTTTCGGGTTTAGTGTTAGGGTTAAGGTTATGGTTAGGGTTAGGTACACGTTTCGGGTTTGAGACATGGTTAGGTTTAGTGTTAGGGTTATAGTTAAGTTTAGGTTTTGGCTGATGGTTAAGGTTAGGTTTAGGGACAGGGTTAGTTACAGGGTGAGGGTTACAGTTAAAGATAGAGAGACAGTAAGGGTCAGAGTTAGGTTTAGCGACAGTGTTAGGGTTAGGGTTAGGGTTAGGTTAGGGTTAGGGTTAGGGTTAGGGTTAGGGTTAGGTTTTAGGGATAGGGTTAGTGTTAGGGTTACGGTTTAGGTTTAGGGTTAAGGTTAGGGTTTAGGGTTTAGGGATAGGTTTAGGGTTAGGGTTAGCATTAGGTTTAGGGTTAGAGACAGGATTAGGGTTTGGGACATGGTTAGGTATACTGTTAGGGTTATATTAAGTTTAGGTTTTGTCTGATGCTTAAGTTTAGGTTTAGGGACAGGGTTAGTGACAGGGTGAGGTTTAGAGTTAAGGTTGGAGAGACGGTAAGGGTCAGAGTTAGGTTTAGCGACAGTGTTAGGGTTAGGGATCAGGTTAGGTTAGGGTTTAGGGTTAGGGTTAGGGTTAGGGTTAGGAATAGGGGAGGGTTAGTGTTTACATTTT
>CM063102.1:15855481-15860481 GCA_031876335.1 Hipposideros larvatus
TTAGGGTTAGGGTTAGGGTTAGGGTTAGGGTTAGGTTTTAGGGATAGGGTTAGGGTTAGGGTTACGGTTTAGGTTTAGGGTTAGGGTTAAGGTTAGGGTTTAGGGTTTAGGGTTAGGGTTAGGGTTAGAGTTAGGGTTTAGGCTTTAGGGTTAGGGTAAGTGTTAGGGTTTAGGGTTAGGGGTAGGGTTAGGGTTAGGGTTAGGTTTAGGGTTTAGTGTTTATGGTTAGGGTTAGCGTTAGGGTTAGGGTTTGGGTTTAGGGTTTAGTGTTAGGTTTAAGGTTAGGGTTAGGGTTAGGTACACGTTTCGGGTTTGAGACATGGTTAGGTTTAGTGTTAGGGTTATAGTTAAGTTTAGGTTTTGGCTGATGGTTAAGGTTAGGTTTAGGGACAGGGTTAGTTACAGGGTGAGGGTTAGAGTTAAAGATAGAGAGACGGTAAGGGTCAGAGTTAGGATTAGCGACAGTGTTAGGGTTAGGGTTAGGGTTAGGTTAGGGTTAGGGTTAGAGTTAGGGTTTAGGGTTAGGGTTAGGTTTAGGGTTTAGGATTTAGGGTTAGGGTTATGGTTAGGGTTAGGGTTAGGGTTAGGGGCAGGATTAGGGTTTGGGAAATGGTTAGGTTTAGTGTAGGGTTATAGTTAAGTTTTGGTTTTGGCAGATGGTTAAGGTTAGTTTTAGGGACAGGTTTAGTGACAGGGTGAGGGTTAGAGTTAAGTTTAGAGAGACGGTAAGGGTCAGCGTTAGGTTTAGCGACAGTGTTAGTGTTAGGGATCAGGTTAGGTTCCGGTTTAGGGTTAGGGTTAGGGTTAGGGTTAGGAATAGGGGAGGGTTAGTGTTTACATTTTAGGGTTAGAGTTTAGGGTTAGGGTTAGGGTTAAGTATAGGGGCGGGTTAGTGTTTACATTTTAGGGTTAGGGTTTAGGGATAGGGTTAGGGTTAGGATAAGGTTAGAGTTAGGGTTAGGGTTAAGGTTAGGGTTAGGGTTTAGAGATAGGATTAGGGTTAGGGTTACGGTTTAGGTTTAGGGTTAGGTTTAAGGTTAGGGTTTAGGGTTTAGGGTTAGGGTTAGTGTTAGAGTTAGGGTTTAGGCTTTAGGGTTAGGGTTAGTGTTAGGGTTTAGGGTTTAGGTTTAGGGTTAGGGTTAGTGTTAGGGTTCCGGGTTTAGTGTTAGGGTTAAGGTTAGGTTTATGGTTAGGTAAACGTTTCGGGTTTGAGACATGGTTAGGTTTAGTGTTAGGGTTATAGTTAAGTTTAGGTTTTGGCTGATGGTTAAGGTTAGGTTTAGGGACAGGGTTAGTTACAGGTTGAGGGTTAGAGTTAAAGATAGAGAGACGGTAAGGGTCAGAGTTAGGTTTAGCGACAGTGTTAGGGTTAAGGTTAGGGTTAGGTTAGGGTTAGGGTTAAAGTTAGGGTTTAGGGTTAGGGTTAGGGTTAGGATTTAGGATTTAGGGTTAGGGTTATGGTTATGGTTAGGGTTAGGGTTAGGGGCAGGATTAGGGTTTGGGACATGGTTAGGTTTACTCTTAGGGTTACATTAAGTTTAGGTTTTGTCTGATGCTTAAGTTTAGGTTTAGGGACAGGGTTAGTGACAGGGTGAGGGTTAGAGTTAAGGTTGGAGAGACGGTAAGGGTCAGAGTTAGGTTTAGCGACAGTGTTAGGGTTAGGGATCAGGTTAGGTTAGGGTTTAGGGTTAGGGTTAGGGTTAGGGTTAGGAATAGGGGAGGGTTAGTGTTTACATTTTAGGGTTAGGTTTTAGGGATAGGGTTAGGGTTAGGGTTAGGGTTAGAGATAGGGTTAGTGTTAGGGTTAGGGTTAGGGTTACGGTTTAGGTTTAGGGTTAGGGTTAGTGTTAGGGTTTCGGGTTTAGTGTTAGGGTTAAGGTTATGGTTAGGGTTAGGTACACGTTTCGGGTTTGAGACATGGTTAGGTTTAGTGTTAGGGTTATAGTTAAGTTTAGGTTTTGGCTAATGGTTAAGGTTAGGTTTAGGGACAGGGTTAGTTACAGGGTGAGGGTTACAGTTAAAGATAGAGAGACAGTAAGGGTCAGAGTTAGGTTTAGCGACAGTGTTAGGGTTAGGGTTAGGGTTAGGTTAGGGTTAGGGTTAGGGTTAGGGTTAGGGTTAGGTTTTAGGGATAGGGTTAGTGTTAGGGTTACGGTTTAGGTTTAGGGTTAAGGTTAGGGTTTAGGGTTTAGGGATAGGTTTAGGGTTAGGGTTAGCATTAGGTTTAGGGTTAGAGACAGGATTAGGGTTTGGGACATGGTTAGGTATACTGTTAGGGTTATATTAAGTTTAGGTTTTGTCTGATGCTTAAGTTTAGGTTTAGGGACAGGGTTAGTGACAGGGTGAGGTTTAGAGTTAAGGTTGGAGAGACGGTAAGGGTCAGAGTTAGGTTTAGCGACAGTGTTAGGGTTAGGGATCAGGTTAGGTTAGGGTTTAGGGTTAGGGTTAGGGTTAGGGTTAGGAATAGGGGAGGGTTAGTGTTTACATTTTAGGGTTAGGGTTTAGGGATAGGGTTAGTGTTAGGGTTAGGGTTAGAGTTAGGGTTAGGGTTAGGGTTAGGGTTAGGGTTAGGTTTTAGGGATAGGGTTAGGTTTAGGGTTACGGTTTAGGTTTAGGGTTAGGGTTAAGGTTAGGGTTTAGGGTTTAGGGTTAGGGTTAGGGTTAGAGTTAGGGTTTAGGCTTTAGGGTTAGGGTTAGTGTTTGGGTTTAGGGTTTAGGGTTAGGGTTAGGGTTAGGGTTAGGGTTAGGGTTAGGGTTAGGGTTTAGTGTTTATGGTTAGGGTTAGCGTTAGGGTTAGGGTTTGGGTTTAGGGTTTAGGTTTAGGGTTAGGGTTAGTGTTAGGGTTTCGGGTTTAGTGTTAGGTTTAAGGTTAGGGTTAGGGTTAGGTACACGTTTCGGGTTTGAGATATGGTTAGGTTTAGTGTTATGGTTATAGTTAAGTTTAGGTTTTGGCTGATGGTTAAGGTTAGGTTTAGGGACAGGGATAGTTACAGGGTGAGAGTTAGAGTTAAAGATAGAGAGACGGTAAGGGTCAGAGTTAGGTTTAGCGACAGTGTTAGGGTTAGGGTTAGGGTTAGGTTAGGGTTAAGGTTAGAGTTAGGGTTTAGGGTTAGGGTTAGGATTAGGGTTTAAGATTTAGGGTTAGGGTTATGGTTAGGGTTAGGGTTAGGGTTAGGGGCAGGATTAGGGTTTGGGAAATGGTAGGTTTAGTGTAGGGTTATAGTTAAGTTTTGGTTTTGGCTGATGGTTAAGGTTAGTTTTAGGGACAGGTTTAGTGACAGGGTGAGGGTTAGAGTTAAGTTTAGAGAGACAGTGAGGGTCAGAGTTAGGTTTAGCGACAGTGTTAGTGTTAGGGATCAGGTTAGGTTAGGGTTTAGGGTTAGGGTTAGGGTTAGGGTTAGGAATAGGGGAGGGTTAGTGTTTACATTTTAGGGTTAGGGTTTAGGGATAGGGTTAGGGTTAGGGTTACGGTTAGGGTTAGAGTTAGGATTTAGGCTTTAGGGTTAGGGTTAGTGTTAGAGTTAGGGCTTACGGTTTAGGGTTAGGATTAGGGTTAGGGTTAGGGTTTCAGGTTTCGGGTTAGGGTTAAGTTTAGGGTTAGGGTTAGGTACACGATTCGGGTGTGAGACATGTTTAGGTTTAGGGTTAGCGTTATGGTTAAATTTAGGTTTTGGCTGATGGTTAAGGTTAGGTTTAGGGACAGGGTTAGTTACAGGGTGAGGGTTAGGGTTAGGGTTAGTGTTAGGGTTTAGGGTTTAGGGCTAGGGTTAGGGTTAGGGTTAGGATTAGGGTTTAGTGTTTATGGTTAGGGTTAGGGTTAGGGTTAGGGTTTGGGTTTAGGGTTTAGGTTTAGGGTTAGGGTTAGTGTTAGGGTTTCGGGTTTAGTGTTAGGGTTAAGGTTAGGGTTAGGGTTAGGTACACATTTCGGGTTTGAGACATGGTTAGGTTTAGTGTTAGGGTTATAGTTAAGTTTAGGTTTTGGCTGATGGTTAAGGTTAGGTTTAGGGACAGGGTTAGTTACAGGGTGAGGGTTAGAGTTAAAGATAGAGAGACGGTAAGGGTCAGAGTTAGGTTTAGTGACAGTGTTAGGGTTAGGGTTAGGATTAGGTTAGGGTTAGGGTTAGAGTTAGGTTTTAGGGTTAGGGTTAGGTTTAGGGTTTAGGATTTAGGGTTAGGGTTATGGTTATGGTTAGGGTTAGGGTTAGGGGCAGGATTAGGGTTTGGGAAATGGTTAGGTTTAGTGTAGGTTTATAGTTAAGTTTTGGTTTTGGCAAATGGTTAAGGTTAGTTTTAGGGACAGGTTTAGTGACAGGGTGAGGGTTAGAGTTAAGTTTAGAGAGACGGTAAGGGTCAGAGTTAGGTTTAGCGACAGTGTTAGTGTTAGGGATCAGGTTAGGTTAGGGTTTAGGGTTAGGGTTAGGGTTAGGGTTAGGAATAGGGGAGGGTTAGTGTTTACATTTTAGGGTTATGGTTTAGGTTTAGGGTTAGGGTTAAGTTTAGGGTTTAGGGTTTAGGGTTAGGTTTACTGTTAGAGTTAGGGTTTAGGCTTTATAGTTAGGGTTAGTGTTAGGGTTTAGGGTTTAGGGTTAGGGTTAGGGTTAGGGTTAGGGTTTAGTGTTTATGATTAGGGTTAGCGTTAGGGTTAGGGTTTGGGTTTAGGGTTTAGGTTTAGGGTTAGGGTTAGTGTTAGGGTTCCGGGTTTAGTGTTAGGGTTAAGGTTAGGTTTATGGTTAGGTAAACGTTTCGGGTTTGAGACATGGTTAGGTTTAGTGTTAGGGTTATAGTTAAGTTTAGGTTTTGGCTGATGGTTAAGGTTAGGTTTAGGGACAGGGTTAGTTACAGGGTGAGTGTTAGAGTTAAAGATAGAGAGACGGTAAGGGTCAGAGTTAGGTTTAGCGACAGTGTTAGGGTTAGGGTTAGGGTTAGGTTAGGGTTAGGTTAAAGTTAGGGTTTAGGGTTAGGGTTAGGGTTAGGGTTTAGGATTTAGGGTTAGGGTTATG
>CM063102.1:15867981-15880481 GCA_031876335.1 Hipposideros larvatus
GGTTTAGTGTTAGGGTTATAGTTAAGTTTAGGTTTTGGCTGATGGTTAAGGTTAGGTTTAGGGACAGGGTTAGTTACAGGTTGAGGGTTAGAGTTAAAGATAGAGAGACGGTAAGGGTCAGAGTTAGGTTTAGCGACAGTGTTAGGGTTAAGGTTAGGGTTAGGTTAGGGTTAGGGTTAAAGTTAGGGTTTAGGGTTAGGGTTAGGGTTAGGATTTAGGATTTAGGGTTAGGGTTATGGTTATGGTTAGGGTTAGGGTTAGGGGCAGGATTAGGGTTTGGGACATGGTTAGGTTTACTGTTAGGGTTACATTAAGTTTAGGTTTTGTCTGATGCTTAAGTTTAGGTTTAGGGACAGGGTTAGTGACAGGGTGAGGGTTAGAGTTAAGGTTGGAGAGACGGTAAGGGTCAGAGTTAGGTTTAGCGACAGTGTTAGGGTTAGGGATCAGGTTAGGTTAGGGTTTAGGGTTAGGGTTAGGGTTAGGGTTAGGAATAGGGGAGGGTTAGTGTTTACATTTTAGGGTTAGGTTTTAGGGATAGGGTTAGGGTTAGGGTTAGGGTTAGAGTTAGGGTTAGTGTTAGGGTTAGGGTTAGGGTTAAGGTTTAGGTTTAGGGTTAGGGTTAGTGTTAGGGTTTCGGGTTTAGTGTTAGGGTTAAGGTTATGGTTAGGGTTAGGTACACGTTTCGGGTTTGAGACATGGTTAGGTTTAGTGTTAGGGTTATAGTTAAGTTTAGGTTTTGGCTAATGGTTAAGGTTAGGTTTAGGGACAGGGTTAGTTACAGGGTGAGGGTTACAGTTAAAGATAGAGAGACAGTAAGGGTCAGAGTTAGGTTTAGCGACAGTGTTAGGGTTAGGGTTAGGGTTAGGTTAGGGTTAGGGTTAGGGTTAGGGTTAGGGTTAGGTTTTAGGGATAGGGTTAGTGTTAGGGTTACGGTTTAGGTTTAGGGTTAAGGTTAGGGTTTACGATATAGGGATAGGTTTAGGGTTAGGGTTAGCATTAGGTTTAGGGTTAGAGACAGGATTAGGGTTTGGGACATGGTTAGGTATACTGTTAGGGTTATATTAAGTTTAGGTTTTGTCTGATGCTTAAGTTTAGGTTTAGGGACAGGGTTAGTGACAGGGTGAGGTTTAGAGTTAAGGTTGGAGAGACGGTAAGGGTCAGAGTTAGGTTTAGCGACAGTGTTAGGGTTAGGGATCAGGTTAGGTTAGGGTTTAGGGTTAGGGTTAGGGTTAGGGTTAGGAATAGGGGAGGGTTAGTGTTTACATTTTAGGGTTAGGGTTTAGGGATAGGGTTAGTGTTAGGGTTAGGGTTAGAGTTAGGGTTAGGGTTAGGGTTAGGGTTAGGGTTAGGTTTTAGGGATAGGGTTAGGTTTAGGGTTACGGTTTAGGTTTAGGGTTAGGGTTAAGGTTAGGGTTTAGGGTTTAGGGTTAGGGTTAGGGTTAGAGTTAGGGTTTAGACTTTAGGGTTAGGGTTAGTGTTTGGGTTTAGGGTTTAGGGTTAGGGTTAGGGTTAGGGTTAGGGTTAGGGTTAGGGTTAGGGTTTAGTGTTTATGGTTAGGGTTAGCGTTAGGGTTAGGGTTTGGGTTTAGGGTTTAGGTTTAGGGTTAGGGTTAGTGTTAGGGTTTCGGGTTTAGTGTTAGGGTTAAGGTTAGGGTTAGGGTTAGGTACACGTTTCGGGTTTGAGATATGGTTAGGTTTAGTGTTATGGTTATAGTTAAGTTTAGGTTTTGGCTGATGGTTAAGGTTAGGTTTAGGGACAGGGATAGTTACAGGGTGAGAGTTAGAGTTAAAGATAGAGAGACGGTAAGGGTCAGAGTTAGGTTTAGCGACAGTGTTAGGGTTAGGGTTAGGGTTAGGTTAGGGTTAGGGTTAGAGTTAGGGTTTAGGGTTAGGGTTAGGATTAGGGTTTAAGATTTAGGGTTAGGGTTATGGTTAGGGTTAGGGTTAGGGTTAGGGGCAGGATTAGGGTTTGGGATATGGTAGGTTTAGTGTAGGGTTATAGTTAAGTTTTGGTTTTGGCTGATGGTTAAGGTTAGTTTTAGGGACAGGTTTAGTGACAGGGTGAGGGTTAGAGTTAAGTTTAGAGAGACAGTGAGGGTCAGAGTTAGGTTTAGCGACAGTGTTAGTGTTAGGGATCAGGTTAGGTTAGGGTTTAGGGTTAGGGTTAGGGTTAGGGTTAGGAATAGGGGAGGGTTAGTGTTTACATTTTAGGGTTAGGGTTTAGGGATAGGGTTAGGGTTAGGGTTACGGTTAGGGTTAGAGTTAGGATTTAGGCTTTAGGGTTAGGGTTAGTGTTAGAGTTAGGGCTTACGGTTTAGGGTTAGGATTAGGGTTAGGGTTAGGGTTTCAGGTTTCGGGTTAGGGTTAAGTTTAGGTTTAGGGTTAGGTACACGATTCGGGTGTGAGACATGTTTAGGTTTAGGGTTAGCGTTATGGTTAAGTTTAGGTTTTGGCTGATGGTTAAGGTTAGGTTTAGGGACAGGGTTAGTTACAGGGTGAGGGTTAGGGTTAGGGTTAGTGTTAGGGTTAGGGTTAGGTTTTAGGGATAGGGTTAGGGTTCGGGTTACGGTTTAGGTTTAGGGTTAGGGTTAAGGTTAGGGTTTAGGGTTTAGGGTTAGGGTTAGTGTTAGAGTTAGGGTTTAGGCTTTAGGGTTAGGGTTAGTGTTAGGGTTTAGGGTTTAGGGCTAGGGTTAGGGTTAGGGTTAGGATTAGGGTTTAGTGTTTATGGTTAGGGTTAGGGTTAGGGTTAGGGTTTGGGTTTAGGGTTTAGGTTTAGGGTTAGGGTTAGTGTTAGGGTTTCGGGTTTAGTGTTAGGGTTAAGGTTAGGGTTAGGGTTAGGTACACATTTCGGGTTTGAGACATGGTTAGGTTTAGTGTTAGGGTTATAGTTAAGTTTAGGTTTTGGCTGATGGTTAAGGTTAGGTTTAGGGACAGGGTTAGTTACAGGGTGAGGGTTAGAGTTAAAGATAGAGAGACGGTAAGGGTCAGAGTTAGGTTTAGCGACAGTGTTAGGGTTAGGGTTAGGATTAGGTTAGGGTTAGGGTTAGAGTTAGGGTTTAGGGTTAGGGTTAGGATTAGGGTTTAAGATTTAGGGTTAGGGTTATGGTTATGGTTAGGGTTAGGGTTAGGGGCAGGATTAGGGTTTGGGAAATGGTTAGGTTTAGTGTAGGTTTATAGTTAAGTTTTGGTTTTGGCAAATGGTTAAGGTTAGTTTTAGGGACAGGTTTAGTGACAGGGTGAGGGTTAGAGTTAAGTTTAGAGAGACGGTAAGGGTCAGAGTTAGGTTTAGCGACAGTGTTAGTGTTAGGGATCAGGTTAGGTTAGGGTTTAGGGTTAGGGTTAGGGTTAGGGTTAGGAATAGGGGAGGGTTAGTGTTTACATTTTAGGGTTATGGTTTAGGTTTAGGGTTAGGGTTAAGTTTAGGGTTTAGGGTTTAGGGTTAGGTTTACTGTTAGAGTTAGGGTTTAGGCTTTATAGTTAGGGTTAGTGTTAGGGTTTAGGGTTTAGGGTTAGGGTTAGGGTTAGGGTTAGGGTTTAGTGTTTATGATTAGGGTTAGCGTTAGGGTTAGGGTTTGGGTTTAGGGTTTAGGTTTAGGGTTAGGGTTAGTGTTAGGGTTCCGGGTTTAGTGTTAGGGTTAAGGTTAGGTTTATGGTTAGGTAAACGTTTCGGGTTTGAGACATGGTTAGGTTTAGTGTTAGGGTTATAGTTAAGTTTAGGTTTTGGCTGATGGTTAAGGTTAGGTTTAGGGACAGGGTTAGTTACAGGGTGAGTGTTAGAGTTAAAGATAGAGAGACGGTAAGGGTCAGAGTTAGGTTTAGCGACAGTGTTAGGGTTAGGGTTAGGGTTAGGTTAGGGTTAGGTTAAAGTTAGGGTTTAGGGTTAGGGTTAGGGTTAGGGTTTAGGATTTAGGGTTAGGGTTATGGTTATGGTTAGGGTTAGGGGCAGGATTAGAATTTGGGACATGGTTAGGTTTACTGTTAGGGTTATATTAAGTTTAGGTTTTGTCTGATGCTTAAGTTTAGGTTTAGGGACAGGGTTAGTGACAGGGTGAGGGTTAGAGTTAAGGTTGGAGAGACGGTAAGGGTCAGAGTTAGGTTTAGCGACAGTGTTAGGGTTAGGGATCAGGTTAGGTTAGGGTTTAGGATTAGGGTTAGGGTTAGGGTTAGGAATAGGTGAGGGTTAGTGTTTACATTTTAGGGTTAGGGTTTAGGGATAGGGTTAGGGTTAGGGTTAGGGTTAGAGTTAGGGTTAGGGTTAGGGTTAGTGTTAGGGTTAGGGTTATGGTTTAGGTTTAGGGTTAGGGTTAAGATTAGGGTTAGGGTTTAGGGTTAGGGTTAGGGTTAGAGTTAGGGTTTAGGCTTTAGGGTTAGGGTTAGTGTTAGGGTTTAGGGTTAGTGTTAGGGTTAGGGTTAGGGTTAGGGTTTAGTGTTTATGGTTAGGGTTAGCGTTACGGTTAGGGTTTGGGTTTAGTGTTTCGGTTTAGGGTTAGGGTTAGTGTTAGGGTTTCGGGTTTAGTGTTAGGGTTAATGTTAGGGTTAGGGTTAGGTACACGTTTCGGGTTTGAGACATGGTTAGGTTTAGTGTTAGGGTTATAGTTAAATTTAGGTTTTGGCGGATGGTTAAGGTTAGGTTTAGAGACAGGGTTAGTTACAGGGTGAGGGTTAGAGTTAAAGATAGAGAGACGGTAAGGGTCAGAGTTAGGTTTAGCGACAGTGTTAGGGTTTGGGTTAGGGTTAGGTTAGGGTTAGGGACAGGAATAGGTTTTGGGACATGGTTAGGTTTACTGTTAGGGTTATATTAAGTTTAGGTTTTGTCTGATGCTTAAGTTTAGGTTTAGGGTCAGGGTTAGTGACAGGGTGAGGTTTAGAGTTAAGGTTGGAGAGACGGTAAGGGTCAGAGTTAGGTTTAGCGACAGTGTTAGGGTTAGGGATCAGGTTAGGTTAAGGTTTAGGGTTAGGGTTTAGGGTTAGGGTTAGGGTTAGGGTTAGGAATAGGGGAGGGTTAGTGTTTACATTTTAGGGTTAGTGTTTAGGGATAGGGTTAGTGTTAGGGTTAGGGTTAGAGTTAGGGTTAGGGTTAGGGTTAGGGTTAGGGTTAGGTTTTAGGGATAGGGTTAGGTTTAGTGTTACGGTTTAGGTTTAGGGTTAGGGTTAAGGTTAGGGTTTAGGGTTTAGGGATAGGGTTAGGGTTAGAGTTAGGGTTTAGGCTTTAGGATTAGGGTTAGTGTTTGGGTTTAGGGTTTAGGGTTAGGGTTAGGGTTAGGGTTAGGGTTAGGGTTAGGGTTTAGTGTTTATGGTTAGGGTTAGCGTTAGGGTTAGGGTTTGGGTTTAGGGTTTAGGTTTAGGGTTAGGGTTAGTGTTAGGGTTTCGGGTTTAGTGTTAGGGTTAAGGTTAGGGTTAGGGTTAGGTACACGTTTCGGGTTTGAGATATGGTTAGGTTTAGTGTTATGGTTATAGTTAAGTTTAGGTTTTGGCTGATGGTTAAGGTTAGGTTTAGGGACAGGGTTAGTTACAGGGTGAGAGTTAGAGTTAAAGATAGAGAGACGTTAAGGGTCAGAGTTAGGTTTAGCGACAGTGTTAGGGTTAGGGTTAGGGTTAGGTTAGTGTTAGGGTTAGAGTTAGGGTTTAGGGTTAGGGTTAGGATTAGGGTTTAAGATTTAGGGTTAGGGTTATGGTTAGGGTTAGGGTTAGGGTTAGGGGCAGGATTAGGGTTTGGGAAATGGTAGGTTTAGTGTAGGATTTAGTTAAGTTCTGTTTTTGGCTGATGGTTAAGGTTAGTTTTAGGGACAGGTTTAGTGACAGGGTGAGGGTTAGAGTTAAGTTTAGAGAGACAGTGAGGGTCAGAGTTAGGTTTAGCGACAGTGTTAGTGTTAGGGATCAGGTTAGGTTAGGGTTTAGGGTTAGGGTTAGGGTTAGGGTTAGGAATAGGGGAGGGTTAGTGTTTACATTTTAGGGTTAGGTTTTAGGGATAGGGTTTAGGGTTAGGGTTACGGTTAGGGTTAGAGTTAGGATTTAGGCTTTAGGGTTAGGGTTAGTGTTAGAGTTAGGGCTTACGGTTTAGGGTTAGGATTAGGGTTTTGGTTAGGGTTTCAGGTTTCGGGTTAGGGTTAAGTTTAGGGTTAGGGTTAGGTACACGATTCGGGTGTGAGACATGTTTAGGTTTAGTGTTAGCGTTATGGTTAAGTTTAGGTTTTGGCTGATGGTTAAGGTTAGGTTTAGGGACAGGGTTAGTTACAGGGTGAGGGTTAGGGTTAGGGTTAGGGTTAGGGTTAGGGTTAGGGTTACGGTTTAGGTTTAGGGTTAGGGTTAAGGTTAGGGTTTAGGGTTTAGGGTTAGGGTTAGGGTTAGAGTTAGGGTTTAGGCTTTAGGGTTAGGGTTAGTGTTAGGGTTTAGGGTTTAGGGCTAGGGTTAGGGTTAGGGTTAGGTTTAGGGTTTAGTGTTTATGGTTAGGGTTAGCCTTAGGGTTAGTGTTTGGGTTTAGGGTTTAGGTTTAGGGTTAGGGTTAGTGTTAGGGATTCGGGTTTAGTGTTAGGGTTAAGGTTAGGGTTAGGGTTAGGTACACGTTTCGGGTTTGAGACATGGTTAGGTTTAGTGTTAGGGTTATAGTTAAGTTTAGGTTTTGGCTGATGGTTAAGGTTAGGTTTAGGGACAGGGTTAGTTACAGGGTGAGGGTTAGAGTTAAAGATAGAGAGACGGTAAGGGTCAGAGTTAGGTTTAGCGACAGTGTTAGGGTTAGGGTTAGGGTTAGGTTAGGGTTAGTGTTAGAGTTAGGTTTTAGGGTTAGGGTTAGGTTTAGGGTTTAGGATTTAGGGTTAGGGTTATGGTTATGGTTAGGGTTAGGGTTAGGGGCAGGATTAGGGTTTGGGAAATGGTTAGGTTTAGTGTAGGTTTATAGTTAAGTTTTGGTTTTGGCAGATGGTTAAGGTTAGTTTTAGGGACAGGTTTAGTGACAGGGTGAGGGTTAGAGTTAAGTTTAGAGAGACGGTAAGGGTCAGAGTTAGGTTTAGCGACAGTGTTAGTGTTAGGGATCAGGTTAGGTTAGGGTTTAGGGTTAGGGTTAGAGTTAGGGTTAGGAATACGGGAGGGTTAGTGTTTACATTTTAGGGTTAGGGTTTAGGGTTAGGGTTAGGGTTAGGGTTAGGAATAGGGGAGGGTTAGTGTTTACATTTTAGGGTTAGGGTTTAGGGATAGGGTTAGTGTTAGGGTTAGGGTTAGAGTTAGGGTTAGGGTTAGGGTTAGGGTTAGGGTTAGGTTTTAGGGATAGGGTTAGGGTTAGGGTTAGGGTTAGGGTTAGGGTTAGAGTTAGGGTTTAGGCTTTATGGTTAGGGTTAGTGTTTGGGTTTAGGGTTTAGGGTTAGGGTTAGGGTTAGGGTTAGGGTTAGGGTTTAGTGTTTATGGTTAGGGTTAGCGTTAGGGTTAGGGTTTGGGTTTAGGGTTTAGGTTTAGGGTTAGGGTTAGTGTTACGGTTTCGGGTTTAGTGTTAGGGTTAAGGTAAGGGTTAGGGTTAGGTACACGTTTCGGGTCTGAGATATGGTTAGGTTTAGTGTTATGGTTATAGTTAAGTTTAGGTTTTGGCTGATGGTTAAGGTTAGGTTTAGGGACAGGGTTAGTTACAGTGTGAGAGTTAGAGTTAAAGATAGAGAGACGGTAAGGTTCAGAGTTAGGTTTAGCGACAGTGTTAGGGTTAGGGTTAGGGTTAGGTTAGGGTTAGGGTTAGAGTTAGGGTTTAGGGTTAGGGTTAGGGTTAGGGTTTAAGATTTAGGGTTAGGGTTATGGTTAGGGTTAGGGTTAGGGTTAGGGGCAGGATTAGGGTTTGGGAAATGGTAGGTTTAGTCTAGGATTATAGTTAAGTTTTGGTTTTGGCTGATGGTTAAGGTTAGTTTTAGGGACAGGTTTAGTGACAGGGTGAGGGTTAGAGTTAAGTTTAGAGAGACAGTGAGGGTCAGAGTTAGGTTTAGCGACAGTGTTAGTGTTAGGGATCAGGTTAGGTTAGGGTTTAGGGTTAGGGTTAGGGTTAGGGTTAGGAATAGGGGAGGGTTAGTGTTTACATTTTAGGGTTAGGGTTTAGGAATAGGGTTAGGGTTAGGGTTACGGTTAGGGTTAGAGTTAGGATTTAGGCTTTAGGGTTAGGGTTAGTGTTAGAGTTAGGGCTTACGGTTTAGGGTTAGAATTAGGGTTAGGGTTAGGGTTTCAGGTTTCAGGTTAGGGTTAAGTTTAGGGTTAGGGTTAGGTACACGATTCGGGTGTGAGACATGTTTAGGTTTAGTGTTAGCGTTATGGTTAAGTTTAGGTTTTGGCTGATGGTTAAGGTTAGGTTTAGGGACAGGGTTAGTTACAGGGTGAGGGTTAGGGTTAGGGTTAGGGTTAGGGTTAGGGTTAGGGTTACGGTTTAGGTTTAGGGTTAGGGTTAAGGTTAGGGTTTAGGGTTTAGGGTTAGGGTTAGGGTTAGAGTTAGGGTTTAGGCTTTAGGGTTAGGGTTAGTGTTAGGGTTTAGGGTTTAGGGCTAGGGTTAGGGTTAGGGTTAGGTTTAGGGTTTAGTGTTTATGGTTAGGGTTAGCGTTAGGGTTAGTGTTTGGGTTTAGGGTTTAGGTTTAGGGTTAGGGTTAGTGTTAGGGATTCGGGTTTAGTGTTAGGGTTAAGGTTAGTGTTAGGGTTAGGTACACGTTTCGGGTTTGAGACATGGTTAGGTTTAGTGTTAGGGTTATAGTTAAGTTTAGGTTTTGGCTGATGGTTAAGGTTAGGTTTAGGGACAGGGTTAGTTACAGGGTGAGTGTTAGAGTTAAAAATAGAGAGACGGTAAGGGTCAGAGTTAGGTTTAGCGACAGTGTTAGGGTTAGGGTTAGGGTTAGGTTAGGGTTAGGGTTAAAGTTAGGGTTTAGGGTTAGGGTTAGGGTTAGGGTTTAGGATTTAGGGTTAGGGTTATGGTTATGGTTAGGGTTAGGGTTAGGGGCAGGATTAGGGTTTGGGACATGGTTAGGTTTACTGTTAGGGTTATATTAAGTTTAGGTTTTGTCTGATGCTTAAGTTTAGGTTTAGGGACAGGGTTAGTGACAGGGTGAGGGTTAGAGTTAAGGTTGGAGAGACGGTAAGGGTCAGAGTTAGGTTTAGCGACAGTGTTAGGGTTAGGGATCAGGTTAGGTTAGGGTTTAGGGTTAGGGTTAGGGTTAGGGTTAGGAATAGGTGAGGGTTAGTGTTTACATTTTAGGGTTAGGATTTAGGGATAGGGTTAGTGTTAGGGTTAGGGTTAGAGTTAGGGTTAGGGTTAGGGTTAGAGTTAGGGTTAGGGTTAGGGTTAGGGTTAGGGTTAGTGTTAGGGTTACCGTTTAGGTTTAGGGTTAGGGTTAAGGTTAGGGTTTAGGGTTTAGGGTTAGGGTTAGGGTTAGAGTTAGGGTTTAGGCTTTAGGGTTAGGGTTAGTGTTAGGGTTTAGGGTTTAGGGTTAGGGTTAGGGTTAGGGTAAGGGTTTAGTGTTTATGGTTAGGGTTAGCGTTAGGGTTAGGGTTTGGGTTTAGTGTTTAGGTTTAGGGTTAGGGTTAGTGTTAGGGTTTCGGGTTTAGTGTTAGGGTGAATGTTAGGGTTAGGGTTAGGTACACATTTCGGGTTTGAGACATGGTTAGGTTTAGTGTTAGGGTTATAGTTAAATTTAGGTTTTGGCGGATGGTTAAGGTTAGGTTTACAGACAGGTTTAGTTACAGGATGAGGGTTAGAGTTAAAGATAGAGAGACGGTAAGGGTCAGAGTTAGGTTTAGCGACAGTGTTAGGGTTAGGGTTAGGGTTAGGTTAGGGTTAGGGTTAGAGTTAAGTTTTAGGGTTAGGGTTAGGTTTAGGGTTTAGGATTTAGGGTTAGGGTTATGGTTATGGTTAGGGTTAGGGTTAGGGGCAGGATTAGTGTTTGGGAAATGGTTAGGTTTAGTGTAGGTTTATAGTTAAGTTTTGGTTTTGGCAGATGGTTAAGGTTAGTTTTAGGGACAGGTTTAGTGACAGGGTGAGGGTTAGAGTTAAGTTTAGAGAGACGGTAAGGGTCAGAGTTAGGTTTAGCGACAGTGTTAGTGTTAGGGATCAGGTTAGGTTAGGGTTTAGGGTTAGGGTTAGGGTTAGGGTTAGGAATAGGGGAGGGTTAGTGTTTACATTTTAGGGTTAGGGTTTAGGGTTAGGGTTAGGGTTAGGGTTAGGAATAGGGGAGGGTTAGTGTTTACATTTTAGGGTTAGGGTTTAGGGATAGGGTTAGGGTTAGGGTTAGGGTTAGATTTAGGGTTAGGGTTAAGGTTAGGGTTAGGTTTTAGGGATAGGATTAGGGTTAGGGTTACGGTTTAGGTTTAGGGTTAGGGTTAAGTTTAGGGTTTAGGGTTTAGGGTTAGGGTTACTGTTAGAGTTAGGGTTTAGGCTTTATGGTTAGGGTTAGTGTTAGGGTTTAGGGTTTAGGGTTAGGGTTAGGGTTAGGGTTAGGGTTTAGTGTTTATGATTAGGGTTAGCGTTAGGGTTAGGGTTTGGGTTTAGGGTTTAGGTTTAGGGTTAGGGTTAGTGTTAGGGTTCCGGGTTTAGTGTTAGGGTTAAGGTTAGGTTTATGGTTAGGTAAACGTTTCAGGTTTGAGACATGGTTAGGTTTAGTGTTAGGGTTATAGTTAAGTTTAGGTTTTGGCTGATGGTTAAGGTTAGGTTTAGGGACAGGGTTAGTTACAGGGTGAGTGTTAGAGTTAAAGATAGAGAGACGGTAAGGGTCAGAGTTAGGTTTAGCGACAGTGTTAGGGTTAGGGTTAGGGTTAGGGTTAGTGTTAGGGTTAGGGTTAGGTTTTAGGGATAGGGTTAGGTTTAGGGTTACGGTTTAGGTTTAGGGTTAGGGTTAAGGTTAGGGTTTAGGGTTTAGGGTTAGGGTTAGGGTTAGAGTTAGCGTTTAGGCTTTAGGGTTAGGGTTAGTGTTTGGGTTTAGGGTTTAGGGTTAGGGTTAGGGTTAGGGTTAGGGTTAGGGTTAGGGTTTAGTGTTTATGGTTAGGGTTAGCGTTAGGGTTAGGGTTTGGGTTTAGGGTTTAGGTTTAGGGTTAGGGTTAGTGTTAGGGTTTCGGGTTTAGTGTTAGGGTTAAGGTTAGGGTTAGGGTTAGGTACACGTTTCGGGTTTGAGATATGGTTAGGTTTAGTGTTATGGTTATAGTTAAGTTTAGGTTTTGGCTGATGGTTAAGGTTAGGTTTAGGGACAGGGTTAGTTACAGGGTGAGAGTTAGAGTTAAAGATAGAGAGACGGTAAGGGTCAGAGTTAGGTTTAGCGACAGTGTTAGGGTTAGGGTTAGGGTTAGGTTAGGGTTAGGGTTAGAGTTAGGGTTTAGGGTTAGGGTTAGGATTAGGGTTTAAGATTTAGGGTTAGGGTTATGGTTAGGGTTAGGGTTAGGGTTAGGGGCAGGATTAGGGTTTGGGAAATGGTAGGTTTAGTGTAGGATTATAGTTAAGTTTTGGTTTTGGCTGATGGTTAAGGTTAGTTTTAGGGACAGGTTTAGTGACAGGGTGAGGGTTAGAGTTAAGTTTAGAGAGACAGTGAGGGTCAGAGTTAGGTTTAGCGACAGTGTTAGTGTTAGGGATCAGGTTAGGTTAGGGTTTAGGGTTAGGGTTAGGGTTAGGGTTAGGAATAGGGAGGGTTAGTGTTTACATTTTAGGGTTAGGGTTTAGGGATAGGTTTAGGGTTAGGGTTACGGTTAGGGTTAGAGTTAGGATTTAGGCTTTAGGGTTAGGGTTAGTGTTAGAGTTAGTGCTTACGGTTTAGGGTTAGGATTAGGGTTAGGGTTAGGGTTTCAGGTTTCGGGTTAGGGTTAAGTTTAGGGTTAGGGTTAGGTACACGATTCGGGTGTGAGACATGTTTAGGTTTAGTGTTAGCGTTATGGTTAAGTTTAGGTTTTGGCTGATGGTTAAGGTTAGGTTTAGGGACAGGGTTAGTTACAGGGTGAGGGTTAGGGTTAGGGTTAGGGTTAGGGTTAGGGTTAGGGTTAGAGTTAGGGTTTAGGCTTTAGGGTTAGTGTTAGGGTTAGAGTTAGGGTTTAGGCTTTAGGGTTAGGGTTAGTGTTAGGGTTTATGGTTTAGGGCTAGGGTTAGGGTTAGGGTTAGGTTTAGGGTTTAGTGTTTATGGTTAGGGTTAGCGTTAGGGTTAGTGTTTGGGTTTAGGGTTTAGGTTTAGGGTTAGGGTTAGTGTTAGGGATTCGGGTTTAGTGTTAGGGTTAAGGTTAGGGTTAGGGTTAGGTACACGTTTCGGGTTTGAGACATGGTTAGGTTTAGTGTTAGGGTTATAGTTAAGTTTAGGTTTTGGCTGATGGTTAAGGTTAGGTTTAGGGACAGGGTTAGTTACAGGGTGAGTGTTAGAGTTAAAGATAGAGAGACGGTAAGGGTCAGAGTTAGGTTTAGCGACAGTGTTAGGGTTAGGGTTAGGGTTAGGTTAGGGTTAGGGTTAAAGTTAGGGTTTAGGGTTAGGGTTAGGGTTAGGGTTTAGGATTTAGGGTTAGGGTTATGGTTATGGTTAGGGTTAG